>WUAM01000323.1:18692854-18722449 GCA_024336885.1 Actenoides hombroni
CGTGAACAAACATCATGTTTTTTTTTGTTTGTTGTTTTGTGTTTTTTTGTTTTTTTTTTTTTTTTTTTTTCTGTGTGATGGGGGTGGTGGCGTGGAGGCCGCAGAGGGATGTTCAGGGACATCTATTTAAAGCAAATGGTGCAAGGAAACAGCTTCTTCCAGAACGCCATCAATAAGCTGTATTCAGAGAGAGAGTAGCCCACAGTTGTGCAGCACTGCTCCCAGTGCTGTATCAATTCTTCCACTGAATAGAAGACTTGAAGAGGGAGAGATGAGAGAACACTGTGCAGTCACAAATGCTTTCCTGTGTTTAACAGTGATATTGAGAGCTTGCTACAGTTACAGTGATTAATAACATAACCCATCACTGCAAAAATTATTACTGACAGGGCATAGCTTCATGCAGGACCATCAGCATCAAAGGAGAAGACATTCTTTTCTATAGATAACAAGTTCCTGGTGTTTGGACCCATTTCCTGATGTCACTGCTGTTATGTCAGTAAAGCTGATGGAAAGCCACTCAGGGTCAGAAATCTTTTGAGGGTGAAAGCAGCAGTCATGCCAAGACCCAGAGAGCATAATCGGAGAACAAAGGTGCCATCATAAGGAAAAAGCAAAGATCTATGTAAGATAAAAGCTTGATACTGTAGCTTTTACATAGATTGTTTTCAAAACAATCTTCATTGGCTACAGACTGTATGTGAGAGCTTGGTTTACAGTTATTCCTTATTTCTCCTTCATGATAGGTCAGGTTTCAAACTCATTTTAACAGCAGCTCCAATTTTCCAAAAAGTCAGTATGACATGTGACCATTATTACTGATTGCAACACACCTCAACCAAGGATTTAACGTTCCATGGGTATCTCTCTCACCAAAGAGTTCCAAAGTAAGTATAATTCACCTCAGAAATAAAGAGGTAGAGGTAATGGCAGAAATCAATTTTACACAAATGTGACTACTTCAGGGATTTTTTAAGTGAACTACTTTTGCAAGTGGATATCCTTATTTTCTGTCCAAATTTTCTACAGAATAATATGAATGATCAAAACACATAAAGACAAAAGATAAAGTCACAGGTGTTCATGTATCACCTCTGAACAAGTATCAGCACAATCCTGAATGTGTATTTTCCATAATGCATATGATTTTCTGTATCACTCTATATGTAACAATTTAATTTCAATCCAGACCAAAAATAGCTTCCTGAACATCAAAAACTCCCACCAAATCGAAATCTTATTTTCTTACTCTGTCTGCTCACAGTAATGTTTGTTTTTTATTCTCTTTTAAGGTCTTTTTTTAATTAATTCAAAACATGTAACTGAAATAATCCCCCATAAAATATTGAAATTGCATCTTACTTGCCAAAAAGGTGTTTCCTTATCCTCATAGATTAGTTCAATGAATATTTATCACTTTCTCTAGAGCCACTAAATTCCCCATATAGCATTTTCATACCATGCTTTATCTCAGAGAGGATGTAAAGTCCCAAGCTTTTCATTCAGTAGATAATAACTAGATTTGCTTTCCTGACTGCAGTCCAACACAGCACCCATTTCTTCTGTCCTGAATTTCCACTGGCACACTTAGTTCCCTGAGGTGTACACACGGTGTGCAAAATTGAGTGAGTCCAACGTCTAAACAAAACTGGCATCCACTATGGTCCCATTACAGAAACTGTTACATTAGTAGAAGTTCCTAACCAAAAGCATACAAAAAAGTGAAAATGAATGCTCCCACTGACTCAAGTAATTTGGATATTACTACCTGTTTCTCTTTCTGCTTTTGCTTACATGTTATTAATCTCCATAATCTAATTAGGTCACTGTAATTCAGTTGTAAGAAGCAGAAAGGCAACAGAACAATGTTTGTTGAAAATAAAATTGTGTAGGCACAACTCATGATTCCACGTCTTTAGAATAACAGACTTAATGAGCCATGTGGAACTGAATTCTGGGCTTCTTTCTTGAAAAGAAAAACCTGTTGAAGTGATGATAAAACAAAGCAGATATTCCATTAACTTCTACTTCCTGTTCCCTTTTCTGGAGTCAGAGTTTTGCATTGCAGTTTAATATATTTTTTACCTGATCTGTAAATTGCTCAGTGCTTCAGATTTAGTGGTGTTTAGTAGATGACCAAGTACTCAACATTCTACTGGACTAAGGATTGATATACAGGAAACAGTGTCCAATTCCACGTCTGCAATTGACTGTGGACTCCAAAGTTTGTATATGTATATTTAATTACTGCTGTAAAGCAACTGGTGAGAAACACAGAAGTTGTCATTTTCATTCATAATTACACTGACCTTTCCCACTTACAATTTATTTATGCAGAAAACTACAGATAAAATATATTTATCTTTTAACTTTTATTTTTTAAATTATTCTGGCTCATGAATTCTGGGCATACACTCTAGAACAGGGAGACAAGATTTAAGTTTTAACATATTTTCTAATAGTGTATATCATTAAAATATAATAAGATAACAGTGAATGATCCTTATGGTCATAGTATTTTGGAGAAATTCAGATGATCCAGGATTTAAGATAATGTTAGCTAAATAATGTATATTAAGCACTGAAACAGCAGCATACAAATTTCAAGTGATAATGAGAATATGGATAAGATGGCTTTTTATATCCATTTTGCATCGAAGATATTTATGTCAAAGAAACTGACCTATCTATGTTCCTTTCTGTTACACAATCTTAGATTGCCCTACTATTTCATGTAACTCCTGACCATTGACTGCTTTCTTTTAAAATTGTTCTGACATATATAATTAAAAGCTGAGTTTTTTCTATGGATGTCAAAATCTATCACTTCTGTTATTTCTACATATACAGAAACTAACTGCATAGAGGACTGTAATTGAAAAGAACTTCCATAGTATTTAGATGGTTTTGGGTATCTTTATGGCAGTATATTTTTCAAAAAACTTGAGACAACCCCTTTAATTTTCAATTAACTAATTTCATATGTGAAATATTAAGTGAAGGAAGCTTGCTTAATATCAGCAATCAGTACTTAAACACTTGGTCTTGCTAGGAGTTTGCATTTTCTTTATGGTCAACAGAGAACCAGACACCTCCTGATGGTGAATCACCCTCAGTATCTCAGACATGTATTTTAGAATGAAACTAATTGCTCTCTGAAATCTATGGCCTTAATGGTATGCAGATGCCTGACATCCAAATAAATCAATGAGGGCTGGGCATTTAGATAGCTTTCAGGATCTAGATCTTGAAAGCCTTTGACCTGTAAGAGCTAGTAAGATCCAAACATTTTAAGTGCTTTTAGAATTTAATCACGTAACATGATAATAAAGCACTCAGAACTCTAAAACAGTAGCTTGAAATAGCTAGAAATGCAATATTTATACAAAAGCACACACAGAGAGCTACCCTAGAATTTCTGTTTCCTTCATGTCTTCAATCTTAAAAAATTAGCAAGACTGAATACCTGTATGTTTTTAGAGGTATAATAGCCTACTAAAATCTTTACATAAAAAACCTATCATTTCAAAAACTCTTACTCTTAATTACTCTTTTTGAAAGCATTTGAAGGATGAATTTTTACCCTGAAACATTTGGGGAACTGATTGTTTGCCAGGCTTCGCATATGAAAATTACAGATGCAATGAATAAAAATTTCTAAAATGTCACTTACAGCAACTGCTGGGAAAATGACTGAAGTAGCTTTTAAGCAGCAGTAAAATATATGCAGGCTTCATGTATATACATGCATTCATGCTCATTTTTTGAGTGCTCTTGTGTGTAGAGTCCTTTCAAAAGATGCACTGGAGAAAACATCTATATGCAGAAAACCTTTCTCCAAGTTTTGGTCATTTTGGACACCTGCCAAACCAAACTATCTACCAATTTGTTTTGTAGGGACAGTTCAGAGTCTGTAAAGGAAAGATAAACTGAATGTGGGTAATTCCTCACCTAAAGAGAAAAGGGTCCCTTTTTGGGGGATGTTAATCTAGATGGTTCATTTACCACAGCTCTATCATCCGTGATAAAATAGGATATGAAGTATGGAAAACATCTCTAGGACAAACAAATCTGAAAGGACTCTCATGTAGGCTCAGATCTACAGTACTCTTGAAATGTAATAACACAAGAACAATGCAAAAACCAGTCCAATTTGGTTTTGATTATTTCTTTTTTTTTTTTTCCTGACACAATTATGTGCATTGTATAAAACATGTAGACACACCACAAAGACATGTAACTTCTGGAGTTCTTCTAGCTTAAGTCTGCTGTATATGGTTAGTAAACACTTATAAGACAAAGGTGAATTAAGTAAATGCTGATTACGGTGTTTCATATTTTCTTTTTAAGATATGAAAATATTATTATGACCTTTATGTAACACTTCCAGGGCTGAAATTCATCTCAGTGGAAGTTCTGAATGCATAACAAAATGGAAGAATACATTTCAAATTGGATACATTAATTGCCTGAAATGATTAAGTTTGTTATATTTATTATTATTATTAGTCATCTTTTGGACAAGAGAAAACTGATCTAGATATCAAAAAAACCCACACACATTAAGCATTCATGAAATAACAATAGAAAGTAAAAGATTACTTCTGTGGCTGCTATTGCAAATGTTTTCTTATCCATATGTTCATAGTTATGACAATATGTATTTATATCATTCCATGCCACTGTGATAAAGTAGAAATGCAGAAGCAAATACTTGTCCAAAATCTGCCCTATGGTATGCCATGGAAATGTATGAATGACAAATTGTTTAAACCATCTTCCAGAAGGCACTGCAAAAAGGCTGATTTAAAAAAAAAAAAAAAAAAAGGACTTTATCTTTCTTTAAAACTGTGATTTGTTGTCCTTTTAACGTTGTGAGCAGTTGTACACCTGTCTCTTAGCCCAGGGATTTTACCTGTAACTCCACCAGTGCTTCTTGTCATAATGCTAACAGACCCTCTCTGATAGAGGGAAGGACTTAGGATTTAATTTCAGGAGTTAAAATTAACATGTGCCAAATTTATCTAGTGCTTGGGAACAACTGAACACATGCATAGAAGATAACCCCTTGTACATGATGACTATGCCTACCTATGCCTGTGCCATGGCAGCCAGGACATTCACCAGCAGATGTGCTGTCTTTGTAGCTGGCAACCTGTTCAGGCACAGGTCTGAGCCTGTGTCACACTCTCAACTGAGCACCAGTTTCTAGAGTCAGGTTCTTGCTTTTAATTCAGGCCTATCTGTTCACAACATGGGAAGACGACAGTTCATTCTTTTAAGTAAGGTTTCATGCATTCCCTGAGAGTGTAGACCACAGGAGGGGGCAAAAGTTTAAACACACCCATGCTCACACACAGCACACAAGGAAAGAAAACTTCCTTAAAACATTACTAGCTCAGATAGACTAGAAGGGTTTTTTCAGGTCCTGGATCACAGCTAATTGCAGGAACGGAAGACTTAGGACATTCCTAATTCTAAATGGCAAAGAATCTGGATGGTACACAACTTGCCTGAAATCTGAGAGGGCCTGTTTTCATTTAGGCTGAACACAAATGGAATGTGAAGCAGTATCCCGCTTGAGTGCCTGATCATTTAGCTATTGACTGTTATGTCACGGGTTTTTTTCCTTACTACGCTCTTCCTGAATTTTCTAGTGAAATTCAGCTCATCTTTTCCTGATGAGCACAGCCTTCAAAAGATCTTTCCCTGATGAGCACAGCACTGAGTTACAGCCTTCAAAAAGATTTTCAAGGCACGCCACAACTCATTCTATATTGCTTGGATTAAGTTTTAGACAGATCCTTTTCATTTAGGTATTAAACCTGCTGTAGAGCCCACAGAGCTGGATGAGGGTGCTGTCTGCAGATAGTGAAAAATAAAGCTGGGTGTTATCTTTGTAAGCCTGAAACTGGAGTCCGTGTTAATATTATAATCTTCCCAATTTTAATATACCTAGGACTCTACAGGTAAGTAAGATCAAGGTAAAGGTTTAACTGCCTGGTAGGTCCTTTGAGATTCATTAGAGAAGAGATGCCAGTATTTATTCAAATATCAAATCTTTCCACTCTGGAAACATATTTAATAGTATCTTTTTTTTTTTAAGTATGGACATTTAGGGTTGTCTCTATACATGCAGTCTCAGATATGGTACACCTAGACAGCTCTGTACTGATGTGAAAAAATATATCATTGTTTGAAATATAAGGAAAAGGATGTATCTCTAGTCCCTATGTCCAGTATTTCAAATACCCAGTAAATATCAAAGCAGAGCACTGTAGACATTTGGCCACTGGTAACAGAACAGAGGAAAATTGTTTATGAATCAAACAATTTTGATTTCAAAGATAAAAGTCCCTTATTAGGATGGCTTAATACCATTAATACTATCCAGTCATGGTGTCAGGTTTATTTTGGGGTGCTTTTCTGTATTCATGTAAAATGTGAACATTTTCTCCTATGGTGCTATAAACCACTCATTTTGCCTTTCCCATCAGGAACTTCAGCAGATAGTAATTAACCCTCTGGAAAAAATCTTTATAAAAATAACAAGGAATTATGAGCAATGAAGTATATTTTTTTTTCCTCCATGAAAAAGTCAAACTGAGAGAGTCAAACTGAGAGAGCTAATTTGAGAAGTTAACTCATTGATTAAAAATGTTAATGAGATGAGACACTAGAAAGCTAGAAAGCTTTTGGAAGAGGCAGTATGTGTATGTATTCCCATACAGGAATCTCTCACTTCCATCTAGCAATGTCAGACCATTAGAGAACAGTTTCAGAAATAGACATATTAAGAAATTTTGGACTTTGGCATTTTTGTTGAAGAATAATATGATTCCTAGAAGGGGAAAGTCTTTTCACTTTTTATTCCTAAAAATATAGCTACAAATGGTCCAATCTTATCTGGGATACCTTCAAACCACAGGCAGCATGAGGGTTTCAGCTGTACAGAGCCACCATCATCCCAGCAAGAGTTTTGGCTCAGTACAGTTTACAATGGCTTCGATAATCTTGAAAAGTCTTTGCCCTAATTTTCCTGTCAATAAGAAAAATATATACATGGATTATTCTCCTTAACATCTGAGTTTTTCCTTACCTAATAATTTATTTCTATATAAGATACTTATAATTCTTTTATAATGGAGAATTTTTCAACCATAAAGTTTCAAGACTGGGGTTTTATAAAAGTTTTTCAGTTCTATAACACAGCAAATATTTAGACTATAAAGCTTTTCATATTTGTTTTGTGATACTGTCACACCAAAAGAATCAGTTTTAAGTTTCCCCTTATTAGTTCTCAATTTCCTGATCTTTTCTTACAGTACTTACTTTTCTGTGTTGTCCTTTCCTTTACAAGAAAAATGAAATAGCTGAATAACATAGCTTCTCTGACTAACACACATTAAACATTGAAAGACATGATTTTGAAAGCTATGTGAATTAAACATGTTTTAGCATTTCAGTCCACCACAGATGATAAGCACTCTTTTAACCAAAGTGATAAAATTTCACCTTATATTTGGATTTTTGCACTAAATAACAAGAAATCAATCCACACAACCCTTAGATCTTTTTCCATATTAAAAAAATCCAGCAATACTTAGCTCTCATGTCTACTTTGGTTCACTTGAACAGATAATAACCATCTGCAAATCGGGTTCCTGTGCTTTTGAACTTTGTGAGAGTTTGGTTATTAGAATATGATGGATAGTTTACCATAAGCAAGCTAAATATTTCATCCCATTACACAGAAGATTCATAAACAATGAGGAATATACAAATCACTTACTGAATGTTTAGGAGATTACAGACAGGAATTGCTTTTTTCTTTCTTTTTCCTTGAAATTATTACAGCAGCTTTGTAACATCTTAATTTCTTAGCCAAATTAGCATCTCCTCTGTAAGGCAATGGAAAAATGTTAGTTGTATAATGGGCAAATATAATTTTTATCTTCAAAAGAAGAACTCACTGTCATTGAGTTAGTGGTTTTCCTAAGACTCTGTTGTAATGGATTGACAGAAATGAAGAAAAATCTCTCTGTGAAAAATTTTGTAAATAAATTCAAATATAAGTAGGACATGAACCTGTAGGACTCAGTCCAGAGGAGGGGCACCCCTCCCATGAAGACATGTAGAGAAAGTTAAGTACCTAAAGGAGGCCTACAAGAAAAATGGAAAGGCACTTTTTACAAGGGCATGTAGTGATAGGACAAGGATTAATGTCTAAACTGAAAGAGGCATAGATTTAGGTTAGATACAAAGAAGTTCTTCACTGTGAGGGCAGTAAGGCACTGGAACAGGTTGCCTATAAAGGTTGTGGATGCCCAGTCCCTAGTAGTGTTCAAGGCCAGGCTGGATAGAGCTTTGAGCAACCTGGTCTCATGGACAGTGTCCCTGCCCATGGGGGATACCACCCTGAGGGGGGGAGTGGAAATAGATGATCTTTAATGTTTCTTCCAACCAAAGCCATTCTACGATTTTATGATATTCACAGAAAATTATAACCAAACCAAACAATGTTCCCTGTTTCTTCAAGAATTTCATTTTTGTTTGATGAGCTCTTCTTGAATGTTGTTTAAATGTTATTTTATTGCTACTACAATGTATCAAGATCACAGAGTTTGGGAAAGGAACTCTCCTGCTCCTATTCTATCCTGCAACCAATGGGAGGGTAATGTTCACAGCCTTAACTTCCTCATTCCCCAAATGCTAGGTCAATTTAGTTGAACTACGATTGAATAAATACTGCTGCTGATGATGACTAGTGAAAATCACTCGTTACTTTCCTCCTGGCACAAGAAACAACATGTGATTAAGATTCAACTCTTGTAGCTGTAGATGCTAAAAGTTAGGTGTTATAGAGACTACACATTTAGTGCAGTTAAAAAGCCACCAAGGAAGACAGCTAATCATCCTGAGTGGACAGCCTTAGATACTACGTGACAGTTCTGCATCTAGCCGGTAATCCCAGTTCCCACACTTAAAAGTGTATATGGGCTTCACAGATACTCGATACAACTGTAAAATAAATACACCATCTCAGCCCCATTGTTTCAGAAAAAGGAAACCAGATATAATCCTTACCTGGGAACCACTGCATATCCTACCAGGTTCCCAGCATGTACATTTGGGAGAGCAGAATAAAAATAAAAAGGAGTTAATACCAGACCCAGCCTAAATTGTTAGCTGTTAATCTAATCTGAAAAAAAGCTTATTCCTCCATGTGAAATAACAAAGACAACAGAAATAAGACTTGGAAAGATGAATTTCACATGTCCACAGATTATATGAATCTCAGATTTTAAGGACAGCATTTCATCTCTAACTGTTATGTTGCTTCCTGCTTGTTAGGAAACAGTAGACTTGAAAGAGTGTAAAAGTCATTATAATCATCTCTGATATTGTTCGTGTATTAGAAAACATCATATTTTACTGCTATTTCACTGCATTGGGCTGGTAACTTGTATTTGACTAAACTGTAATATCTACAAGTGTACTTAAACTAGAAATCAAGAGAACATGGGATGGAGAGTCCATGACCTGATACTCTTATGGCTAAGCGAGTTCTGAATTTCCTTCAGTTGCCTGGGTTAAATGGATACCCAGTGTCTCTCTGTACGCTGAATTTTCTACATTAGGATTAAGGAGCCCTTTGGAATGCTCTGAAGAGAAAGAAATAGGAAATTGCTGTTTCATTAAGATAAATTCTGTGCTCACTCTGTCACTAAAAGACATTTTTCAAGATAGTATGATTTTATTCACTTTTCCACCCAAATATTTGTACCGTCTTAAATGGCACAGGGCACTGTGCAGGTCTCCACAGTCAATTCTTACCAACAATGCATACAGAGAGAAATCACCACTAGTTGCTTGTTCATACATTTAAGGCCTTAGCATGACACCTGGTGTATCACAGGCAACTCAAGTCTTTTCAGAGCTGAGGGAGAGGTATCAATTTGGAAGCCTTTCTTGAAGGGCCTTTCAAAATTCTCTTTTGAAGCTCCTGGGTTTAATCACCTGCCTGAGCAGAGGTATAGCAGAATATGAGCCTTCATCTCCAAACTTGTATCCAAATGACACAGATCACATGAACTAGAAGTTCTAATTGGCTGGCTCTGTGATGCTGACAGATTTAAGTTGTTACCATTTCTTGTCTGCTTTGGCACAAGAGAAAAATAGCAGGTTAGCAAAGTCGTCTCCCTCACTAAATCCCACTGGAGAGATTCCTCCCTGCCTGAGATCAAAATGCTTATTAGGGCCAATTCTTCTTACCTCACCTCACAAGTTTAGTGGGCAGTCTCCTTAATCTTACACACATTTCACTTACAGATCTTTACATATTTCCCTTTTTTTCTCCTGATTTTTTTCCCTCTTCTTCTTTCCCTCTTGCAGTTTTCCAGTTTAATTGCCATAAGTGTTGCAACATATGCACTCCTGAGCCCTTAGTGTTTCCATCGAAGCCAGTACAGATGTGAATCACTGCAACAGTGGTATGAAGTAATGTACAGCTATGACCAAAATCAAATAATGGTAAGATTTCTAGAGTAGCCACAGACGACTCTGTGGAACAAAAATTCTCAGATCTTTGACTATGAAGTGGTGAGGTATCACATCTGAAACAACCACAAGAATAGCCATGACTTCTGCAGAATTACATTCTCCAGTACGTTTATCAGGTTTTCTTTAAGTCTTTCAGCAATATACACCTCAGAGTCATGCACATTTTGAAGCAATTTTTCTCCTTTCTATGAGATATTATCAGGTAAGTATAGTGAAGACTCAGCCACTGAAGCAGATATTTGAATAAAAAACAATGTAGGTTCCACTATATAGAACTCTTTATTTCTAAAATTTCCTCTGTAAATACAGTTTTATAGAGGAAAAAACCCAACATACTAATTGTAATATATACTGGCAGAAACTATGTTTTAGAGTTTTTCCCAGGGATAAAAAATAATCATGTAATTTTTACTTAGTGTAGGAAAGGAATAAACTAAAAAGTAAGTAATATTAAAAAATCAGTAATAACTACAGTATAAATCTTGAATGTCCATTTAAGTGAGTAAATATGATGCAGTTTTTATTTAACTTTTGATGTGAAAAAGGGTTTTCTGCAGTTGGACCACACTCAACTTGGAACACTGTTTCAGTCACTCTTGAAGAGAAACCAGGAGCCTACATATGTCCCCTGGAAGTCCAAGGTGACTATTATAGTCAGTCTTCATTCAACAGCTCTCACAAGTTAATTACCCATGCCCCCACATCTTCTGTAGGCAGTTGCTGCTACCTGAGTTATCACTTTAACCCATTTCATCTGTGTTTGATCCAGAAGTGGTCTATGAACTTCTCAGCTTTTGTTACAGTGCTTTTTTAAACAATAACTTCTTAGTTTATCAGTTTGAGGAAAGTTGCCAAATAAACTACAGGTGAGATAGTAATTCTGCAAAACCAGAGCAGAAGCAAACTTACTTATTATGTTTTACCAATGCCTTTTGCTAATCACTTTCTTTTTTTAAAAAATGTAAATCTTGCTTTTGATTGAAAAAAAACAACTAGGTGTTAAATGCTTTAGGTGTACTAAATGCAAATGAAAATACTTTTTTTTTGTTAAATGTGTTTTGTCAAACACTTATAGAAAAAACTTACTTCAACAATTCATATCTTGCAATCAACACAAATTATGGCCTTTGAATTCAAATTTATTCAGGAATAAGCTTCCTGCAGTCAGCTATTTAAAATAAAATAAAACTGAAGTTATTAAGATCATATCAGCGTCCAGTAATTTTGTTTGCATTAAAGCATAGCAACACCATATGAATACATTTTCATCTTTACTCCTGCCACATATTTCAGATTCAGATGGGCATTCTTTAAGAAGTATTTAGTCAGTAAGAAGAAATTCCTTAATTATTTAAGTTCATCAGTATACTAACTTTTTTTCAACATAACCTCAAATATATTGATTGATATAACAGTGGCAAGAAAACATGTTATGAAGTGAAGAAAGGCCAAATATTTTTTTTATCTCTGAATGTAAAATCTGTTGGTACTATTGTAGAATGAAAATACTAGGTTCCAGTACATTATATACAGTTGAATTCTCCTGTATGAAATACCAGTAACTTTAACAAGACTGATGGGATCCCAGCAGAGAGGAAGGAACAAGACAGTACAATATCAGGCAGCCATCAGAGGTGGGTTCTGATCAAAATGTGGAGGAATAATACTGTATTATGTAGCTCAACTTTTTTCTTTCCTCTCACTTTATGTGGTTTCAGAATTTATTGAATCATTATGAATGTCATTTTATATGAGCAACTAAGCTCATCAGATGTTGGCATTTAAATTTGTTATTCATTGATGTTAAAAAAGAGACATGTCATTGCATAAGTGATCACAGTGCAGTGCCACGAAAGTCAGGAAAACTGTAGGAATTCAGGAAATCTAGTAGCTCCTTAAAAAACTATGGCAAGTATGTCACAGTAACTTCATTCAGCAAAGTATGAACAGTCTTAAGAATGCAAAAATATATTCAGTTCTTCTTCCACTCCCCAGCTTTTCAAATAAACTGTACAGTATGATTAGTCTTTGATAATCCTATGCCATTCGAACCTATCTGGACAGTTGTTACATGTGTTCCTTCATTCCAATTCTTTCCACAGAAATGAATTGGTCCACCTTTCACTAGTCTCTTGTTGTGTCTACTTAAGCTTGTAAAATTCAACACAGCAAAAATATGAGTTCATTATCTTTCCTTTCTACCCTTTTCAGTGCCTTGATTCCCTGTGTACTGGCTTTGTATAGGATAGGGTTAATTTTCACCAGAAGCTGGGAGGGGGTCACAGCCAGGATAGACAACAGAACCATCCAATGGGATATTCAATACCATACTGATGTCATGTCCACTATATAAGGACAGAGGGTGAGCCAGGCTGGGCACATGGGCAGAGCACATGGTCTCTGGGTGCAATACAGTCGGTGCAGCTATAGGCAGCTGGTGCATTCTATATCACTCACTTTATATATTGCTTCATTACTATTATTGTTATTAGTGTTGTTTCGTCTCATCTTACATCGTTCTATTAAATTCTCCTTATCTCAATCCATGGTGTTTGCCTTTTTCTTCTCCCCTTTTCTCCTTCCCATCTTAACAAGGGGTTGGGGTGTGAGTGAGCAGCTATATGAGCTCCTGACTGGGTCTAAACTATGACACTCTGTTACATTCAGCCATACTATTATCTTTTTTCCTATCAAACCTTTAATCTTGGCATAATTCTTAGTTTTATGACAACAACCGTATTTTCAGCCATTTTTCTTTCTGCCAAAAGCCTTAGATTCAAGATCAGACTGCTTGATTTGACTGGATTCAATTTAACCACTTGACCACTCCCTTTTATCTTCCACTTGATTTACTATAACTTTTTCACATTTCTTTCAATATTCACTTTTGCCCTTTCTAGTTCTTCCAGAGTTCTGTTGTCTTTAGTGTGATCTCATTTCACTGCATTTCTTGTATTTTCAAGGCCATATGTATAGTGTCCTGTCTTAGTATCTGAACATGATCTATTTTATGTTTCCCTAGTATTGATTTGCCACTATTTTCCTTTCCAAAATTTTGTAATCTCCTTACAGTTTTCCAAGTATCAATATATCCCTTTTCTTTACAACATTTAAGTTACCTCAAAACTCAGAATTACTGTGAATGAAACAAATACTGAAGGGAGGAAAAATAGTGTCTAAGTAACAGAATAATCATGTTCTGTGCTATGCAATTTTATCAAGGCCACACACTATTCCTTTCTTTTTACCTAATTATATATACATTATTCATTTTCCTTACATGTTTAAAACCAAACCACGCTTCCTTCAGAGCAAAAGACAGAAATAATAGTTTCCTAAAAATATTTGGAAGGAACACTACCCTGAAAACCATAGAAATTATTATTCACAATATGTGATTTCATAGACTCACTGTAATGAATAAGTTTTTGAGTAGATGTTACAAAGAGCATTCAAAGATATGAAATTAAACTATTTAATGTGTCCTGAAGATCCGGCACATGGTAGATCTGGATGCTAACATAGAGATCTAAGTTCTTATTTAATAATCTCATTTTTTTAAGTCTGTGTGTATTCGTATGTGAATCAGTGAATAAATTGACAAGAAGTAGAAGGAAAATAAAACCCAAACAACTAATAATAAAAATTCCAAAATAAATGGGGCTGAAGGAAGAAAGATTAAATATACTTTTTTTTTTTCTCCATCATTATTTATTAAAAGAGTGAAATTTTACACTGAGTAAGTCCCAAAAGGACTTGGGTTGGGACTTAATTTTTTGGGAGGGTGACTCTAAAAGGCACTCAAAACAAAAGCAAAGGGCACAATTTTCCAGTGTATTCCTTCTTGAGGAACAGCCTTGCATCTGACCGAGCAAGGAAAATTACTGGCAGTTTTTTGCCTGAGCTAAGGTCTATCTTTTCATAATGTTCTTATATAATAAGAAAATAACATAGCTGTGCTTCACACTCCTTCTATACGTCATGGCCAAAACTGTACCCATGTAGACATTGATCCTTGTAAAATTTTTCTCAGAAACACAGTGCTGGAGGCACTCACTATGGAGTCCACAGTGAGGGCAGGTATATCTCATAAACTGGAATATCCTCTTACAATATCAAAAAGTTGAAAGAAACTTGAGAACTACTAGCAGTCACAAAATACTTACTCATAGACATATTCCTTCTGGACACAATATCATTTTTTTGTATTAATTTTAATAGTGGATAGTATGGATTACTTAGAAACTTTGGGCAAACAGCACAGCATAAAATTGCATAATATTTCTGTAATCAAAGGTCCATGTCACATTTCACAAAAAAAAATGTAATCTGTAATGTAAAAAATACACATTTCACCAAGTCTTTTTTGATAATCTGCCATCTCACCTCCCCATCATTCAGAGTACATTTAAGTATGTTTTTACATTACTGGTAATGGAAGAGAGAAAACCCAACTACAGTCTCATTTATCTTTGAAATGTATTTTAGGAGTATTTAGAACACTACTGATATCTGAGGCTATGTTAATAATTTATATACATACATTTATAGGCTCCTATTTTCTTGACTAGTGTTAAAATTACTAATGTCTGTTACTGTGAGAATAGATTGTGATAAAAAACTTCATCTCAAGTAGAACAATAACAGACTGCACTGTGTGTTGTCATTAAGTCATAGAATCATAGAAGGTTGGAAAAGACCTTCAAGATCATCAGGTCCAACCATCTACCTAACATTATGATGACCACTAAACCATGTCCTTAAGTGCCACGTCTACACATTTTTTGAACACTTCCAGGGATGGTGACTCCACCATCTCCCTATACAGTCTGTTCCAATGCCTCACTGCTCTTTTAGTATACGAATTTTTCCTAATAACCAATTTAACCCCACCCTGGTGCAACTTAAGCCCATTTCCTCTTGTCCAGTCACTAGTTACTTGGGAGAAGAGACCTTCTTCAAGTCTTAAATTTTAAGAATTGTAAATTTAAGGCTTCTGCTTAAATATTTAAGTTATTTTGTTAACATTCAGGAGACATACACAGTTATCAAAGAGTAATGTTTGTACCAAGCCAACTATATTACTGCATAAATGCCAATTTCACTGCTCTGTGTACATTAGATGTATTTTGTAGTGAAAGGCATAGCAAAAAACAGTAAGAATAATAATTTCAAGAGGTGACTGATCACCCTTCTCTCACATTGGAAAGGAATACAGTTACAATTTGTTTTAAAACTATATTTGAAATGAGCAGAAACACATTTCCCACACCATGAGATTCCATTCCTCTCCCCCTGAAATTTCTTCACTATAAAATATGTGGTTAGATGTAAATGTGATGTACCTGCCATTGTAAAGAAACATTTCAGTTGATTGAATTTCTAATTCTGGGTGAATATCATAACTCTCCAGATTTCAGAGACACTCTGTAGTCCACAAAATGTTTGGTTATATGAAGTAAAACAGCTCCAAATGAAAAGCACTTAAGAAGGACCATTCCAAAAGAACTTAATGAATTTTAGGCAAAATCAACACATTTTCAGTAAAGTACTTCTTTTTTCTTTTGCCTAAGCCATCACTTTGCAGGAAGACGTTGGTGGGGAGGGCTATTTTGTTTGGTTTGGCTTTTGCTGACATTCTAACATCATTCTGAATAAAACAGCTTAAGAAATTACCAACTAGTTCTAGTTTTCTTCCTTTCCCTGTCCAGTTTATATTTTTGGACACATACCTTACTAAAATATGTTTTTTGTTGTTGTATTTCTGAAACAGGAAGAAGTATTGTGGAGTAATAAAACATATGTTAAGAACCTACCAGCAATGGAAGTTACATAAAACCACTGTGCTCTAGATTTGAAGGTTAAATGAGTAAGCTTTACTAAATACATTTACTCATTATAGTTCTTGCCATTTGTATGATATCCCTGGCCATTTTATATCCCCTTGAAACTTAGTAATTAAGGCTTCCCTGGAGCCCAAAGCTCTGATCACCACAATTTTAATACAGTCAATTCATTATGCTCCTATAATTTCGCTCAGGAACCAAAATACATATGTACAACTGCATCTGAAATTTTCTGGAACAGCAATAAAGTTTCAAATACAAACAAGTTGAAAAAGGAAAATAATATACTACTTAATATTGCAGGATTGCTACCTTTACAATCTTAGTCACTTAACTTTAGAAGAAAGTGAAAATGAAGAGAATGTATAAAGTCAAATAAAACCAATCAAAGTGTCTTTACTGATACATGAGGTTCTGGATCAGGAATACCTAGGAGCTGACATGTTATGCTGAAAAGATGATCTAATATGTATGTTTATATGCTATCTGAGAAGGTTATAAAGCAGAATTGGGTGAAAAATAAAATTCTTCTCATTTTTGCAATACTGTGGGAAATCTGTGGGAAGAAATGTCTATGGCGAGATCAAAAGGGAAAGGCGAGTATTATAGTTCATGTGGCAGTGAGATTTTTCCTTTGATAAAATACTATCTATGACAAAGAAATATGTAAAGAAGGTATAACTGAATAAGGAGGTGGGGACCTACAGAAATTAATATTCAAAGAAAAAAAATAATTACATACACATATTAAGCAAGTTCTTTTCCCCGGATATTTTTCTACCAATTCTGTTGACTCTTCTGAAAACTCCTTAAACAGTAATGAATGAGCACTTGGCAATTCCAGAAACATTTTTTGAAATACATTGCTACAGAGTTGTATAATAGGCAGCAATTCATTGGTGTTTTACCTGCTGAAAGGTCAGCACTTCTTTTTCAAGCTTCTAATCTATTTTATGTCATTTTTGATTGGTGATGTAGACTGATTGCTTAAAGATATCCAGTTCTTTAGTAGTTTTACTAGTGTACAGTGCTTCTGCCAGCTCAGAAGTTCAAAGTAGCTGGAAATCTTGTCCACTCTAGTAACCCCGAAGGGACAAGTTCATTTAATTTGAGAACTGTGGCCAACGACAAAAAGTATGCAATTTATTAAAAAATTCAGATTCAAACACAAACAATTAATGAGACAAACAACTCTTGAATAAATAATCTACACCACACTGCAGCAATAAAGAACAAGCTCAGAAATCTTCAATTAATTTTCTATTTGTTTACTCTGAACAATAGAGATGGTACAAAAGAAACTAAGGAGTTGCTAACACAAGTAGATTAGAAATGAAACAGAGAAAGCTGCTCTACCTCTAATTGAATTGTATAAAACAATTTCTGTTTATGTATTCATTCATTATCACAAAATGAGAGATTATAAAAGTTATTTAAATAACTGTTGACTCCATCGAAGCAACTACAGTAAAGGTCGACCAAAAGGATTTACTTGCATGAAATATTAATTGGACTACATTTTCTTGAATTTATAGGTTCTGTTTGCAGAGAGTAGCAGAGGGCTGTAGAGACAGAGAGAGACAGATTTTTAATAGTGTACATGCAGGTAGACAGCATAAAAGGATATAAGCCACATTTACAAATGTTCTGTATTATATATGAGTGTTTGAAAAAACAGAGGGTCAGGATTACATGATAGATAAATGGAAGAGGAAGAAACAAAGATGGGACTAAGGTGAAAAGTTTTAGGATTTAGTGATTCATGGCCTTGACTATTAAATACATTTCTATTAATTTTCATTTCTATTCATTCAACTGAACAACAGTTAAGTTGTCCTGATTACATGCATGTGTAAATCTAAATTCTTACTCATGTCCACTTCTGAAAACCTACAAATGTCATTGTAGGTGTACGACCTTGCTCTGTCACCCCGTAGTAATGTATCTACTAAAAATCAAAGAAATACGCAGATATAAAAACAGAAGAATCTAATACTTTCTTCAGATATTTTTGCTTTCTCTTCAGTAACTCCCTTCAATGGCCCAATAAATTTTATATTAATTACACTAATTTCTTCATTCGTTAACAATTATTTCTGTCCTACCAAAATAAGCCTTTCTGCAGCAAATGTCATTGCAGAAATTAGCATGATACTATTTTAAGAATATTTTTCTAAAAGATGCTTTGAATGTAAGATTACCACCTCTCTATTCTTATTTAAGAAGTGACCTACTGAGAGTTTTCTGCTTCGTGAAGGCACTTTGATCCTTGATTTTCAGGAATGCCCATTACACACAAGTCTAAAACTGAGGTTTTCTCATTGTCCTTTGTCCCTTTTATTGCTATTTTCCTTGAAGATTCTATAAGCACCTCTAATATTTTGTATAGATTAGACATTTCTGTATACTTACTGATTTTATTTTGTAAGCACAATATCCAGGTTTGGACACATATTCTGTAATAAGCATGGGTAATAGTTACATAAATTTTAAAACCTATTTCAGGAAAACAAATCTGTAAAGAATTAAAAATGGTCAGTGTACTACAAATAGATTCCTCTACAGAGACAAGCCCTAAAATGAGATCTAGCATAGAAGATGGATTGGAGCAGGACTAAATCTGGATTGTCAATCTCTACTGCTTTGGATAATAACACCAAGAAGGATTCAAATGTGGCAAAAAGATACTTATACTGACCTATGTGTGCAAAGAGTTATTTGTGGGTCCATATCTGATGGCATATGTCAACTCTAAAGGTAAAGAAAAAAGAAGGAAAAATAAAGAGAGTAAGAAAAATAAAAATACATAAATAAAAACTAAAAAACAAACAAACAAGCAAAAAAATCCCAACCAACCAACCAAACAAAAAAAAAAAAAAAAAGAAAAATAAATAAAGAAGTGGAAAACTCTCTCCAGTGGCCACCTGGGAAAAGAAGGACTGGGGGTATTTCCACACTTCTGGACATCATATCCAGTGCAGCAGGCGGTTCCCTGAACAATTCCTAACAATAACCATGATGATTCATCAGGACCTGCTCAGTTCCCCTGTGAGTTACTCATGCTCATTACATGACTATTGCTGACTGAAGCACACTTTGATAAGGTGAAGATGATGCAAATGATAATTGGATATTAAACTTTGCAAATGTATATTATTAAGTAATGCCTATTGGTTATTTAAATTACTGTTGTTGGCAAACATTTTCTACTGAATTCTGGTTTTCCCTAGCATAAAGTTATAAACTAAGATCTACAAAGAAAAGCAGGGAGATGCTGGGGAAGAAAGGGCACTTCTCACAACAGCGGCAACAAGAAACTCAATGTAACAGAGATGACAATAATCCACAGTCTCCAAGTTTGCCTGTGAGATGCCACAATGGTGAGAGTGCTTTGGATTACAAATCTGAGATAACCTGCGGAGAGAAAGTAAACAGGAAAAGTGTGTACATACTATTCTAATGATAGCAAACCAACATGTGAGACAAACTGGGAGTAAATGGGAAGAAAAATCCAGGCATGCTATAGAACTAGTCTGTGTACGTATTGTAAACCTGGTTTCACAATAAAGCATAAAGCTTTTCCTTTCTGCTTCATGGCTCATGTGTCTAGAAAAGTCACATTTCAGAGGACTTTCCTGACCATTTTGTCTTTGCCTCTACTTGTTCTTTCTCTTTTTATGTCTGTTACAGTCTGTGTTATTTCAAACTATTTTTTCAACCTCCTTTCCCCTGCTTCAACTATTTCAGCGTTCCAGCTCTTCCACATTTTCTCCCTTCTCATTACCTTTGAATTCTGTTTTCCTCACACTTACTGTATGTCTCCACATTTTGATCCTCACATCTTAGTCCTGTGCTTTGAGTCTTTCCTCTGAAATGACAAAGATTTATCTTTTTGCTGCTGAAAGATCCTGCCGCCTTCTGTTCCCTCCTCCTTGTATGCTCTTTGGCCCCTCAGCCATTTTTATCTTCATTTCTCTTGATAAATCCTGCCCTCAGCCATCCCAGCCTTATTTCCTTCTAGCCATTCCCTTCTTGAACATACCCCAGTATCTAGGGATGGGGCAACTCAGTTTTAGATGTGAATTGAGGATGTTCATGTTAGAGGAGTAAAAGTCAAGTAAGTTTAGAGTTTGATGAGGTGAAAGAGCAGGTACCATAGAAAGGTTGTGAATGATTCTGGAAGGATAAAATTATACTTTTACTTTTTCAGTCTCCTTCATAGACAGTACAGGAATACAGTAAGAATCTTCAGTTAAATTTTATTTTAAAGAAGGAGGGTTAATATAGAAAATAGATATGTTTGCTTATTTAATAAATCAGATTTTGAAGGTTGAATGTTTTAAAAACCTAGTTTATCCCAATGGCCAACTCCCTGAGCCTTTGATTATGTAAGTAGGTGAAGATGGAGCAAAAAAGCAGGAAGAAAGATGTACCAAAGATGATATCTCAAGCAGTCGGCTTAGCTGGCCTAGATCTATGACTCTGCAGTATGGGTTACAAGAAAGAATTTCTAAGACAAAAGCTGAAAATGCAGTTATACAGGGATGTGCCCCTCTACCTAAAACAATTAATCAGTGTCCCTGGTACTTAGGCAAGTGCTAGGATAGATGTGTTATCCACACAGTCTTTCATGCTCTTCCCCTCTGCACTGAGAGCCCCAGAACTAGGAGAAGTAACACAAAGGATGTGCTGCTGCACTGTATTGCAGATTTTCTCCAACTCTGTACCTCAGAAAAAGACAGCTATAGGACAGCAGCCTTTTTTTTATTATTATTTCCCTCTCTACAATGCTAGTAACCTACTATCCCACTACGATTTCAGCAGGCATAGAATCCATCTCTCTGTAGAATTATGTGTGCAGCCTCCATTATGTTCACTCAGCATTATGTACCTAATACAGGAGGCACATTTTTTTTCCTGTAGGTTGGTGAAAACAAGTACCAAGCTGTTTCTCATTCAAATGCAAATATGAATCCGATCAAAATGGACTGAAAAGCCAGTAGGCTGCCATTGTTGAACTGAGAAGGAAGTGAAAAGCAGGCCCTTGTTGCCAGCTGTACAGCACGGGAAACGGTTAAAATACGGTGAGGCAGACAATGTTGCGGTATTTCTCATTAGGAAAGGTCACTGCTCTGCTAGTTCATCACCATTTTTTGGAGAGAAGTGTAGAAGATTGTGGCAGGGAAAGAGAAGTACTTTACAGGAGACAAGAAATACTGCAAAGCATTAGGGAGACAAAGAAAGCACTTAGTGACTTCAGAGGAGTTGCATGGATATAATCTGGGGCAGAGAGTTTGGCTCTGACTGCTTCTAATCTGCATATCACTTCAAAGTATCCAGTGCACTTAGTGGTGGTTTTACTTACATGGTTGTAAATCCAGAGTATCTGTCCTGAAACCAATGGAGGTAATCCAGATTGATGTTGGTGCCAATGAAATCACATTCTGACCTATAAACATTTGCTCTGTCTCAGGTAATTTTTATTTTTTTTTAAAAAGTCATCCTGATAGTTAATTTTTCTTCACAAAATCCAGCTTCACTGATTTAGTGGACTCACAGTGGTATGCTCTGTCACTCTTGTTTCTTTTGAACTCTCTCCATATTAAAAGAAAAAGACAGTCAAAGCTGCTTTAGCCATTTGTGTAGAACCAAGGTGTCATGCCAAAAATAGGGAAAATTTATCTGTCTTTCTGTGCATTTCATCAGGAAATCATTCATCTTTTGCTGATACTGTTCACATATTTCACATATTTAAAGCCTTTTTGACATGCAGTTGTCTTTATAAGGCTGACGCATTTCTCATGTTTCTCTTTCAAACTGACCCCCCCCAGATAACCTTCCTGGAATCCATCTCATTCCAATGGATACTCCCTCCAACAATCACAATTACATTGCTTGTTGGTCAAGCAAGGTAATGAAGGAAACAGCACTGCAAGAATGTACTGCTGCTGTCAGTAGCGCTCAGAAAACTGAGTAGACAAAAAGTAAAACACAATGTAACCTTTTACTCCTTAAGTATAGCTTCTGAAACTAAGTCTCAGATCACTTAAATTCTGTCATTTTGAGCAAAACATATTGAACTATTTGCCAAAGATGGTGGCAAGTTAGAGCAACAGCATCTCTTATTTTGGCAGGAGTAGTAATAGCTAGATCCATCAAGTCACTCCAGAAAACAAGTCAGTCAGTGGCAAGGATATCTCCACACCTGCTACTTCCATTGCTAATGTTTTCAAAATGGTTTCACCAGCTTTCAGTGCTGCTGCAGCTGCTGTTTCATGTGCTGAATGTTTTACCTCTTTGGCAGCAAGAAGCCAGATGATGGTACTTATGCAATTTATATTGCTTGTGACATATACAATAAATGACAGTCCTTCTTTCCTCAACATTACTTTTGTTGCTCTGAAGGACTACTCCAAATCTGAAGGACCTGTTTTGTGTTGATTATCAATCTGAACTGCAGTTGCTTTCAGATAGGTCAGTCAGAATCCTGTTGTATCAAGTGTCCCACAGAAACAATTTGATCCCTTTCAGAGATTAAAAATGACACTTGGATATTGACTTGGGTTTTTTTCATGTAATTCTCATTCTTACAGACAGATTCTTTCAGCTTTGTCTAGGTGCCAGTCATCAACTTCACCACTGCTTAGCTACATTCACTGAACTGCCATTAGTGAAAAAACTGCTAGATTACATATCCTTTAGAAGAGCAGACTTGCTTTTCCTCTCTGTTTATAAAGCACCATGCATATGTGGCATTTGAGGTTATATCAATTCCCATTATGAGACACAGTTATATGCTGCCATATAATTAGCTGATGGACACAGGTTGTTACTCTACCACTAACACCAGAGCTTCTCTCCACATCTCTGCTTTGCAAACAAAAAAACCCGACAATCATTTTTGCTGTGGTCCCTATCCTACAGGCGCAAATATATTTGCTTTTCTATATGTTTTTCTGCATCATATAAATATATATTCTCTTCATAAACTTGGTGTTTCCAATTGAATTTTGTTACAACCCAGTGAATTTGGAGTCCAGTCCACTAAATCCAGTGAAGCTAATCCCAAATCACCCGGCGAGTGGATAGAGTGGTCCATCCTAAGTCTCCTTTCACTAGTACCTTTAATTACTTACCATTTAAGAACAATTTCATTCTCCTTTCTGGAAAGAAAATTGTTTTACTGGCAACTAGAATCACTTTATGACCACAGGGAAAGCAGATTGTTTCAAGGTGACACACTCTTCTTCCCAAAGATGAGCTAGGATCCTTAAATACACAGGAAATATTTTCGTTTCTGAATTAACAAACCTGCAGCAGTGATTACATTTCAGTGGCTAATGTACAGACAAAGCATATATATACTGGAGAAGTTTGAGGAAAGAGACAACTCCAAGAACTATCTCCCCGTTTTTTTTGTGGGTAAAGAAAACACACTGCATATTAGCTGTCTGAGGCATGTAAAAAACTTGAGCTAAAATTCAAAGGCTATTTACATAAAAAGTCTGCAACCCAAAAGCATAGCATATTTCTCAACTATCAACTAGATTCTCTCTGTCAAAAGAAACTGGATTATAGACTGGTAATATCAGATACTCATAAGGCCAAATTCTTGTTTATTATGCTATTTGACTAGAACAGTTGGCCTACAAACACAGACTCTGACATGCAAAATACAAAAAATTAAGTACTGAGATACACAGCACTATTGGGAATCTCACTAACCTTAGAATAAACAAGAATGTAAAATGCTGTACTATGTATTTCATTAAAAATCACATTTGTATTACATCTGCTTGACCCTTGCAATATGAATGTTATCTATGCGAATGAAAATTATTTCCCTTGTGTTCATTATATCAATGTGCAGTATTCTTTCTTTGTACTTTTTATGTGTTAAATATTAAAACTCACACACTGAGGGCCTGAAAATTAGATAAGATGTTTTTCTGTTTCTCCACACCATTACAGCAATGTATTAAATGTCCTTAAGTTAACTTATGTTTTTATGGAGTTAAGCTGTATTTTGCATAGTCTTAGCAAAATTCTGATTGGTACAGTCACTGACAGTAAGACCGGTACATTCCTATAATCTTTTTTCAACAAAATGCACATCAAGGCTATTTTACTATGTAGCAGCTGACATAAACAGCAAGCAGGCTTCCTACTTTTATTGTAATTATATTCCTGAAAAAAAAAATAATGAAGAATATATCAATTTTTAATTTATTTTCTCTGTGGTCTACAAAGCCTATTTCCTTAGTATTCAGATTGCATAGCACACTACCTCAATATCTGATCCAAATCTATGTGCACCTTCAAAGCAGAATTTAATCTTGCTGTAATTTCAATGCAATAAACGGGGAATATAAATACTTTTTTTATCAGATTAATCAATACAACTTCAGAAGTTCAGTTGATCTAACAATCTTATTTTACTATTAAACACAAAGCATTTTTCAGGTTTTCTATGATTTTATTTATCCCCGAGTGGGAGTGAGAATTGAGGCTTGCTAAGGATGATGAAACAGCAATTACTAAACAAGACTTAACAAGTCTAGATACAATGCAAGATAATTATAGATAAATAGGAAATTTTAATTGAAATTGTATTAATTCTCTTTATAAGCAGTTAGGCAGCTAAGACAAAGCTTGCTCAGCACAACTCAGGTTAGCTTATGGGTTATAAGTGGCCTGCAGTACAGATTCCACCTTCCACCACAACTAAATTGTTAAAATTGTGACTGACTTTTTCCCCCATATTTCCATTAATCTATCCTTTGAAAATCAGTTCCTTATATTACAGGGTTTATACCCTGTACATATAGGGTACACTTAAGAGTACGTGAGAAGAGAAGGCTAAAGGAAGACTCTGTTGCAGTCTTTGATTACATAAAGGAGAGTATAGAGAAGACAGAACCAAACTTTCCAAGAGATGCACAGTGACAGGATAAGATGTAACAGATGCAAGTTGAAATACAGAAAATTAGGTAAGTTTAAGGGCAAATTTTTAATGATAAGGCTTCTTAAATATTAGAACAGGCGCCCAGAAGGTGGTGAGTCTCCATCCTTGGAGGTCACTGAACCTGACTGGAGTGGAGGATTTGGATGACCTCCAGGGCTCCTTACAGCATATTTGATTCTCTGATTAAACCCATGCTCTTAACTGGGAAAATACCTTCCACTCATTAATCTTAGGTTTTGTATCAAAGAATACTGCTTTCTAGTTGAACATGAGACATAAACATTGAATCTATATTCCTACTTGCTGTTAGACATTGTTTTGGCAAAATATCCATAGTCTCACATCCCTCACATATATACCAAAGCCTTTTCACACAAATTTGACAAGGTCTTTTCCCTTTCTCCTGAATCTTAGCTCTGGGTCAAAAGTGAATGAGGTTTGTAAGTGGACTGATCCTCTACCCATTTTGTGATACACATTAGGGATCTAGAAGAACAAATATTTTAGTTCAATCTTATTTTTTTAAAAAATAGAAAACACTATTTTTAGTTGACTTAAAATTACTGGGTAAAATGTTTTAGTTCAATGATTATTCATTATCACAGAACCTTCACCTTAACACAGTATCACCAATCTTAATGTGTGCCAAAAAACACAAACACAAATGAAACTTCTCAGCTAAGTTAACCTGACAGCTCAGAGCTTGCCATACACTACACAATAAAGACATACTCTACATTTGAAATGATTATCCAATACATGCACAGAATTCCTAGAGTGATAGAAATTTCTCCTTCTCTTTGAATGTCTCTTGTATTACATATGGGCTGGGTTCCAAGTGCTTTCATTATGGGAAATAATGAAGATCGCCTTTATATAGACTTGAATAGAAGTGAAATTTGTAATTATCTTTGTCTTTAAGAAGTTCAAGCATTTCTGGCCACAGAAAAATACTGCTGAAGGACAACTGAAAGAAAAACAGTTTTAATTGCGGACCTGAATAACAACAGGCCTTTGAATAGATCAAATGAGAGACTGTTTGTGCAGTAGTCCTTGGGCCACTCTCAACAGGACAGGACATTAAAAATGTGTTCTATACTACAGCTGGGGATAATGGTCCTACTTGGAGTCACTATCAGAAAGCACTAGGGGAGACTTGAGGTCAACCCCTAGGATTTTGCAGTTGACTCCAAGGCCAACTGTACTCCAAAGAAAAGGAAATATTGGCAGCATATGAAGAAGTTAGAGCTGCTTTGAAAGTGATTAGTACTGAAGCATATCTCCTCCTCGCACCACAAGTACCAGTACTAGGGTGGATGTTCAAGGGTAAATTTCCTTCCACTCATCACACCACAGGTGCTATGTGAAGTACGTGGGCTGCATTAATCACACAGAGAGCTCAAATACAAAATCCCAATCATCCTGGAATCTTAGAAGTGATCATAGATTGGCCAGAAGTTAAAGATTTTGGAATACCACCAGAAAAGGTATTTTCATGTGCTGAATAAGTCCCACCATACAATCAATTACCAGCTAATCATAATCAGTATGCTCTGTTTACTGATAGGTCTTGCCATCAAGGTACAAGGTAAAAGAGGTAAAAGCTGTCCATCTGGCCTTAGACATGTCTCAACAAGAAAAGTGCCCAGAGCAATATCTCTATACCAACTCATAGACGGTGGCAAATGCCTTGTGGGAGCAGTTAAAGCAATGGAAACAGAGTAACTGGCAGCCCAGAGGTAAACCTATTTGGGCTGCTACATACACATGACATGATACTGCAACCTGGTTAGAGAAAATTGTTGTGAAAGCACCATGCAGGTGCTCCTGTGCTTAAAATTTGGACCACTGAGGAACATTGAAACAACCAGCAAGTGAATCTGGCTGCTAATGCATTCCAGGCAGCCTTATACTGGGAATATGAAGGTAAACTATCCTTATCTTGATGCAACAGACAGATGGGCTTGTGACCAACGGGGGAATTTAACAATGTACATGATTGCACAACTTATCCACACCTGTGAAAAGTGCAACGCAATCAAAGAAGCTATATGGTTAAAACCATTGTGGTATGGGGGACAACAGTCAAAATATAAATACAGGGAGGCCTGACAGGTAGATAATATCACACTCCCTCAAACCTGCCAGGGTAACTGCTACGTGCTTACAATGGTAATCCATGTGTTGCCGAATAGAAGCAACCACCAGATGTCTGGAAACACATCCTGCACCCGATATCACTGCATGGAACATTATCCTGGGCCTTGAGAAGCTAGTCCAGTGGTGACATTGTAGTCCAGAGAGAACTGAGTCACACAATGGGACTCATTTCAAAAACAACCTCAGAGATAACTGGGCCAAAGAGCATGGTATCAAGTGGGTGTATCACATCCCCTATCATGTACCAGTCTCCAGAAAAAATTGAACAATACAAGGGACTACGAAAAGCTATTCTGCATACTCAATTTAAAGCTGTATAATATTACTTGCATAATACTAACAGTGTTCAGTAAGTGTCTTTCAGGGTAACATAGTGGTTGACCTAACCAGACAGGACCTAACTTCATCAAGTAACGTCAAGTAACTTCCTGAGGTAAACCTGCAACACATGGACAAAAACCACAATGAATTCCATATCATCTTACCTGCCCTGAGAGACTATATGATATATGTAAATCCACAATCATGAACTAAATGAACTTAAACTTTTCTGTAGAAAGAAATCATAAACTAATAAGATATAAGGGGTGGAATGTCCTGGTTTGAGTTAGAGCAGAACTAATTCTGTTCAGTGACTTTTTAGCTCAGCCTCTTCAAAGTAACTGCACTTTCTGAAGTTAACAGCACATTTTCACAGACAGGGTCTGCTTCTAGCAGTGATAATGCTTGATGTTTATAGTTATTACCAAGGATTGGTATGCAGACCAAGGTCACTGCTAAATCTTGTGTATCAGTTTGGGGGTGCAGAAAGTAAAAGGCTGCACCTGCAGGGAGGAGCAGACAAGCCAGGTGACCCTAAACTGACCCATGAGGTATTCCATCCCATATACATCATATTCAGTATAAAGCTGAGGGATCACAAGGGTCAAGCTCTCTTCTTCAGTGTTCTGCCTTTGATCCCAATCTGTGCGTTCCAGAATCCAGCTCCTGAATTCAGCTCCTACCTGCTACTGAGACCAGCCTGAGACTTCCCCGGTGTCTGCTGCGTATCATCAGTGGTGACAGTGATGTAATTGCCATCAAGAGGGCTGAGTTTGATACTGGTTTTGCACATATTTGTATACATTTAATTTTACTGTTATTGTTTCATTAAAGCTGGTTTAGTTTTGTTTTCCAATCCATAAGTTTCTCTATTTCCTTTCTCTTCCCCTAGTGGGAAAGGAGAGGGGTTAATAGAGAGCATTTGTCATGCATCTCGCCAAACGTTAACAGATTAAAATCTCATAGTAATGTATGTATAAGCATAAGCTTTTTTGACATTTGAGTTTATGTATCAGACTATAACTTCTTCTCTCATCATTACAATACTAGCTCAATAGCTGTAATTTTTGTCTCTCTTCAGCAGTTTATTTAAAATCTGACTTTCTACTACTGTATTCAGACTTTATATGCATAAGAACATTTTTTTTAATTAAAGTTTTTCATCATTAGATCGTGAAGACTAAACATCTTTCTTTATAACAGTGTAATTTCCACATCCACAACTTTAAAGAAAATCTGTTAATGATGTATTAACTCAACCGGCCCCTGCCCTACAAAACAAGCAGACCCTTGTAGACACAGCAAATGTGTGGAGGACCTACATTGTTGGCCAGGGTTTCCAGATCCCAATCCAGAAATCAGATGTTTATTTAACAGTTAATATGCACTGCTAGATATTCATCAGTGGAGCCAGTCTGTACAGTATCAAATCCCATGTATTCACTTATCAGCATCTTCCTGATCTACCTTTCTTCACCTCCTGTCCCCATATAGCAATGGTATCAGCAGCTACTTTCTTACAGATACATCATCTGCAGCCTAGATTGTGTTTATTATTCATGGTGTATGCCTTGCTAGCTCTCAAATGAGAATCTTAATTTCAGTATGAGTGTCCAGAGACTTGAAATAGAGCATGAAAACTGAACACGAACTGTAAGGGGAATCCTTACGATAAAATGATCCATTAAAGCCCTTAAGCAAACTCAGTAATTTTCATTCTGTTGGAAGTAAATATTTTTA
>WUAM01000323.1:18739049-18753444 GCA_024336885.1 Actenoides hombroni
ATCTACTAAAAGCTTGGTTAATATTTTTGAAGTGATATCTAACTGCTTCAATACCCAACACCTCAACTTTTTCAAACTACCCAGTGCTTATCCTGTAGCTATATTATGAGTAAACAGAGTTCACTCAAGGTTATTTATCTGACTCACATTCTAATCCCTCGGACAAGCCAAGGCTTCCCACAACACAGACTGGCTACTCAAGAGATCCAAATTGTGTAAGTTTGGGTGGAACCATCTGCCATCCAAGCACTAGCCCTTAGTGCAGGACTAGAAACTTCAGGGGCTCACAGGTCCCAGCAGCCATAGACCAGAAGACATGGAAGTCAGTATTATCTTCAGCGTTTAAGACCATCTACTGAATGAATACATAGCATATGTATATATATTCCACTACTCACTTCAGTGTTAATCAGAGTGGAGGAGCAGAATCAGGCCTTTCACATGATATTCATGCTTGCATGAATGCTGTGTGCATTTATGTTTGTGCTGATTAAGGTAGTTTTTGGTTTGTGTTATTCTGTATGGCAGTGTGTGCATAATGTATCTGTACACACTTAAGGAGGATACATGCTCAGTCTTGCTACTAACTGGATCTGGCAACACAGAACTGCATCAGCCTCATATCTGTCAGGCCACAAAATTCAGCAACTTTTTGCAAGGCTGGCATTAAGATGATGTTGTAGTTTAACCTCTGATAGCAGCTAAACACCACTCAACACCTTGATCACCAATTCCTCACCCACACACCCCACCCCACACACACCCCCCTTGTATGGGAGGGGGAGAAGAATCAGGAGAAATTGGAAAGTGAGACCCCAGGAGCTGAGATAAGGACAATTTAATAAAACAACACAGAGAGAAGAAAACACCAGTAATCATGATAGTACTAATAAAATTATATAAAAAGCAAGTGATAGAAACCATGAAAACTCTGCCTCTGAACCTGAGATGCCACTTTCCCTGCTCCAGCCACACTGGAACAAGTTGAAAACAGAGACCTCTGCTCCAGGACAGCCTTCCCTTTATATAGTGGGCATGACATCAGTATGGTACTAACTATCCCAGTGGCTGGTTCAGTTGTTTATCCTGGCTGTGGCCCCTCCCAACTGCTTGGGTCAGCAGCTGTTTGTGACACTTAACCCTCACCGAACCCAGGAGGGATGACCAGTCTATAGTCCCCTAGACCTTCCTTCTTGCCTTTCTTGAAAAATGACATGAAACTTGCCTTTTTCCTTCTATTTGGGACCCCTCCAAGTTTCCATGACCCTTCAAAAGTATTAGAATGACTTCCCAATGACATCAGCCAGCTCTGCCAGCTCTACCAGCTCACTCAGATACATGCAGTTTGATCCCACGGACTTGTATACACGCAACTATAAGCCCCTGACTCCTTCCCTCTCCTAATGCAAATAGTATGTCTCCCTCAAACTCAGCAACTAGATTCAGACACTTGGGAGGCCTGTAAGAAGACCTTGTCAGTAAAGACCAAGATAAAGAGGGTATTAGGTATTTCTTTGGCACTAGGCCATCCAAACCATTAAGGAACATTTTCTTTGATCTTTGTCCTAGTGCATTGCAGGTGTAGAATTACTTCTAGTTACCCTTCACACCCCACAGCTGTTTAAACTCCAGCTATGTGGTGGGTTTTTTCTATTTCTACCAATGGGTTTTCAATTTCTAATGCTAGGAAGTTCAGAGAAGGGTAATAAAAATGGTCAAAATTACTTTTTTTCCTACCTGCAAAGAATAGTCAAGTAGGATGGGACTCTTCAGGATAGCATAGAGGTAACTTAGCCAGAGAGGCAACAGAGAATAAACCTGCAGAAATCAGTGCCAAGTGATGTTATTGTTCAAGGGGAGAACTGGACCAGTATTTGGAAGAATAGTCTTTCAGAGGTTACTAAATGCTCTAATCACTCTAGGCTCAGGAAATCCTGTATGCTGAGTACAGTTAGAATCAATGTCACATATGTTACATCTCTTCTTATTTATCCTCGGCTTCTCTTATGACTATGACTACTGCTGTGATATTGAGCTGGACAGATCCTGGATCTGAATCAGTATTTACTTTCTTATGTTTCAGCCCTATAATTTCCATCCCTAATATTTCTTTAGATTATTATGCCAACTAGAAGGAAGCAACAATTAGTATCTTCAGAACATTAACACAGTGATGTTTCCCCATTCAACAATTCATAGCTGTGAGTTACGAACACTAAGCCACACTCTCTTTTGACCATCTTGACTGTATAGGACAGAATGCAAAAAATGAGTGAAGGAAAAATATGCAATCTAATTCTGAGTATGTGCAAAAAATCAGATGTTTCAAGTAAAAATATGCAGATTTTGCATAATGTTTTCAGATTTTCAGATTCAGAAGATCGTATTTCTAAGAATAAAGATGTGCCAAAAAGATACTAAACCTATAATGAGTGTTTATGGATGAATCTGATTACTTAACAGATTAGTCATCAAACACTTTTTAAAAAGGCTACCCTTCCCTTTATGTATATGCTTTGTTTGGCATTCTTTTCTATTTAACTTCATAAAATATTTGTTAAATAGTTTGTTAATAAAGATGATGTGATAAAATGAATCTTAACATATTCTTTTTTTTTTCTTTTTATAAAAAGAGAGCTTTTCAGTGTTCAGCAGTTTCTGAATAAAAACGCTAAATAATTCATGAAGTATTCAAACTAATGTTTGCAAATACATTAGCAGTAAGCTCTGACATAGTGCACTCTCATATATCCATTAAGCCAATCTAGAATTCTTTGCAGTGATCTCAGTTTACTATTGGATTACAAGAGCTTCTGGACTGTGACTCCTTGAATCTGTTACTTACTAATATTAATTTATCTTTGACTGTTAAAATAGAAGAGCTGAAATAAGAGAAGAATGTCTTTATCAGTTAAGCAACTTCCTTTGCATATGAGGTTAAGCTGTTGAATTGTAAAGGATTTGTAGGTGAACTTTCTTTAAGCAGTAGATAAAGAAAACTAAGGTAATCTATGTGTAAACGAGATAATATTCTGAGAACATATGGAGATAAAATTGATCTAATATATAGCCTGTACTGAAATGAGACCATGGGAAGTACTTATGTTTTACTTTTTTTCCCTGTAGCTGTCCTCAGTTAAGGAAAATATTTGTTTCTTGCAGTTTTTTTTCTCTTATAATGAACAGCTACATCTTTCAGTTTTTCAGAAAACTATTTTCTATGCTTCTAAGGCTTATACATGAGCAAGAAAGCAAAGATATTCAAAATCATAACATTTTCATTTGTCTAGGAATTGAAAAGATGTCTTGGGAAATACAACTGAAAACACCATTTGGCAGTTTTGATGTAAATTTGTGTACTACATTGCATGAATTCTCACATGGGCTTCACAGACTGTGCTCTACTTAGTTGATATCAGAATATTAAAATAGATTGAGGAACATGCATTTGTAGGTAAATGTTGGTAATAGCAAAAGCCCAAGTACATACCTAAACTTCATGTCAGAACAACAAAGATCAGGGCAGGCTGATGTAGGCATTTAAAATATTCTTTCATGGTGCCACTTGCTGATGCTGTCTGATTCACTGCAAAGAGAAAAACCCGAAATAGCACACTATCCCAAATTCACAAACTTTGGACCTATCATGTCTTAGCAATCACAGTAATACATTTGTAGAAAATGACACAAATGCTGTCTTACAAGGAATCTATGGCCATTTATTATGCCCAGAATGAGAATTAAATGCCACTTGGTGTAATCTAATATATCTCAGAAAAAAAATAGCTCTTAGTAAGTATCTTAATGAGCCAGAGATAAAAATTATCATTAGGTGCACACTGTATAAACCTTCACTTAAAAGGATGGGCTTTCCCAGAAGCAGAGATTACTTTCCCTTCACCTCTTTCAAAAATTCTTATCATGGTTCAATATATAGCAAAATAACTAGGGAATCTCTTCCATAGAATAGAGAATGTATTGAAGAAAAAACAGGCTGCAAAATTTCGTAGATTTCAGTTTGACAAAGTCTATTTAAAGTCTCTGTTTATCTAGCTTCCAAACAACAACAACAAAACCCTTCTATCTCAATAACAGGTTCCAGGTGATGGAGACCTGTATCTTTATGTTCGTATGTTTTTGAAACTGAAGGTGCAGGGACTGAGCCCTTTATTTAGTACACACACACACACACATACACACACACACGAAAAACAAAATAAAAAAGAAAAAAAAATCTTGTCTGTACTGGATCAGTCTCACACAGAACACACTGCTATAGAATTTAATTTAGCTTAGATCAATAGCTTCATTTGGACTTTCTCAAAGGCTGCAGCTCTTAAGAGCTCTGCATTTTATTGTGGACTTATTTTTAAATTAATTATGTGGGACATCTGGCCACAATCCTAAAATAAGATCTCTTAGACTGAGCACCAGGATCTGGGTGTTGTCCCATTGCTGTATATATAACTTTCTTAGTCCACAAGCAAGCTAATACGATTCTGATTTATTTTTACCTTACAGGAAACTTACTAAAAAGAATATGGTAAATGTGTAAGAAAAGCCTGCTGTGACAGTTCTAGCTTATTTGGTTAGCATCTATGAATAAATAAATAGCTGGATTGGTGTCACCTTATATAGCTATTCTTTTTCCCAGCTGGATGTTAATAGATTATCTCTTTTCTATGCGCTTTTCCTTTTTATGTCCTCTAGACCTGAATTAACAGGTCATTATTTCATGATTTTTTTTCAGGCTGATGGTACAATACAATAATTGCAGAGGCCAGTATGCACATTTCAGGGCTTTTATTTGGGGTTTCAGAGAGAAACAGAAAAGACTGTGATGTGTCATTAGTGTAATATTACTACAAATAAAAGTGCAGAGCCATTACTAATGAACCAATATGGGTGATGCAGTCTTTTAAAAGAGATAGAAGATTCCTTTATTGAAAAGTAACCATTGTTTATTGTTCCACTGTTATGCACTCCCATCTGAGGTTAACAGCTGAGGCTTCAGTAGACACCAATCAGAAAGACTTCTACTTACCTTTCACATGTATCAGTGACACATGAATTTCATCTAAACAGCTGTAACTTGTCAGGCATTCTTGTACAAAACACAAAACAGTATAAAATAAGCAAGACTGACAGACCATGAGAATACTGAGCCTTAAGGGCAATACATATGTTCATTAATTTTAATTACATTTCTAAATCTAATTATTTGTATAAAGGTGTCCTTCTCATCAATAAAACAAAATTAGTCATTATCACTAAAGACAAACATTTCATTACTATAAATGTTGAATCAGGGAATCTCCTTTAAAATAAAGAGAGAACAAATTGTGCAGGATGAAACCAGAATCGATGTAATCTTCGACCTGAGACTCAAAGTGCAAGTAGAGCCAAGTAAAACAGCCGTTCGTATCAAGATATCCCCCTGCAAGCTTCTGCAGGCTTAGGATTCAGCAAGATTTTATCTCATTATAATTTCTACTCAATAAACCAGCAAGATGTTTATAGGGAAGCTAGAAATGTGACAGACTTTTTTGTTTTCTCTTTTTTGCACGGTTTTTTTTTTTTTTTCCTTTTGTAGGAGCAGGGGCAATACTGTTTGACAGAGCAATATGGACAGCAGAAAGCAGGTTTAGGACAATAGCATCTCAACCATTGTTATGATTTGTACCTCAGAACTGGAAAAACTGCATTTTTTATGTAAAAGGAGGCAACTCTAATCTTTCTTTAAGAAGGATAACAAGTACAGGAAAGCTGAAAATTGAGGTGGGGAGATGACAGTAGGCCAATCAGATAAAACAAGGATATTTTATTCAGTATCCGTAAGTTCTCCAACAATTTCTTCTTCCAGATTTGCACATGTACCAGCTCCACACTGAAAGGACTGCAATTACTGAAGGAAGTGTGAAATCTGGATATTTATATAGATTTAATACTTCTTTAAAATAACCCTGTCTGGGGTGGGGTGGGATGATTGGTTGTAGTTCTGCTGTTGTTTTTTTCAACATGGTCTCTATACAATGTTGATTAAAACAGCCCTATTACAAATGAGGTGAAAGAGCATGGATATTCTTGGATTTTTTTTGGCTCATTTACAGCTAGCTGAGCCTAAGGGTGAGTCATTTCACTCGAACTACTGTGAGTTAGGTTTTAATTAATCACAGGGTTGTATCACTTTTCCTGTGCCCTTTATAAGTGTGGCCTTCAAGTATTGAGAGAGTTCTTGGTGACTCTGTGTGTGGCACAACTCATCAAAAACCAGTGCTATGCATTAACACACCCACTTACAGTCACCTTGCACGTTAGCACAGTGGAAGCTAAGAATTAACATGAAAAATAGTTCTTTTTCTGTCTCTGAAGCAAGAGGTTACTTTGTATTATATTTTATGCCATTTTATTTTATTTTTCAATATTAGGGTGGGGTTTTTGCTTCCTTGGGTTTTGTTGTTTACAACCATCCTTCCAAATGTAAGGTCAGGGAAAAATGTTCCATAGTCTTTATACTCATGAAGAAATCATCCCACCACATACAATGAAGACAGGACATACACCTCTCAGCCTGATTGATCTTAAAGTCTGCATTACAATGTCCACTTCTTTTAAAACTATGAAAGGCAAAGAAAAGAGAAAGAAGCAAATATCCTCATTACTTAATAATAGTTTGTGTTTGTCTGATGTGAACTACTCAGTGTTTATAGTAGTGCATGAAATCATTCTTCACTGAAGATGAATATTATAGGATACTTGCTGAGACACTTTTGGAAAGGAACCTTGACTCTCATTAATTCTCTTTGGATACTGACTATCTTTAATATTGTGATTGTTTTTATGGATTTGAAATTGTACCCCGATGTATTTGCCTGTGGAATAAATAATGTATATAGTTTTATGTAAAATCATTCGTTGCTTTTACAGTAATGATTATCTATTAATTTTAACAAGTACAAAAAGTAAGGACAAATACAAAAAGTAAAAAAGGAGTACGTACAAAAGTGAACAAGAAAAATGTTTTCAGGAAGCAAAAAGTAACATGGTAGTAACAGACTTCTAAAAGACAAAGTATATTTTGCTCATTTTAGTAAACTTAGAGATTACATAATTTTGCCTTTCTCTGTTTAATTGGATGATGCATTGTAGGTATACCAAATATTTACCAAATTCCATTGTCAAATTCCAAGCAAAAGACTTTGGACATTATTTGGGCATCCATATTCTGTATCAATTTATTTCCAAGGTTGTAGGTACTTTCACCAACCACATTGTCCTTTGAAATTACAGATCATCTGTTAGTTTCATTTTGCAAACAGTATTATAGTAATGATAGCTCTGTCTTGGAAGAGTACAAATTGCCTAAAGACTTGTCCAACTAGTGTTGGCATAATCTTTTTCTACAATGTTATTAATATCCCAAAAGAACAATTGAAAGGAGACATTTTCATCACGACTAGGATGAGAAAACACATCTAAAGGTGAAACTAAGTCTGTGTTTAAACATACTTAAAATGACTTTGAATGCTGAGCAACATTTTCTTCCATTTACTTGCATGTAGTCTTATTGAAGAAAGCAAAAATTAAAAATAATAAAAGCCACTAGCACCTTTTGGCTTGAGTGGCATACTCCGTTTTAATCTCCTGGGTTTTCCAGAGTTTTACCTGCAGTGGATTTTTGTTTATATTCAAAAAGAAAAGACTGAAACATGATTTACAGCACTGCCAGAGAACGTAAGATGAGAAGTATCACATTTGCTTTCCAGCTCCTGCTCATCTTTGGAAGAAAATATCCACCAACAATCAAGTCAAGTAAAACCCCTCACACAGACCATGTACTCAGTTTAGTCTGCATAACTTAACTTACAATTTTGGTTTATCAAAAGGATTTCTTTGACTACTGTCACTAACATGACATGCCAAGATGTATGTTGAACTATGCTAGGGTTGTTATGAATCCTCGTAGTTACTAGGCAGGAAAAAAATAAGGCCAAATGATTTCTTTTTAAGATGCTGAGAATGCACTGGGGTTTCTCAAAATGTCATCGTCCTGCTGCCTACATACCTTTGAGACTATTTAACACTGCACGGAGGAGGAAGTAATAGAATATTGCATTAATTGTTCTTGCTGTTACTCAACCATGATGAGGTCTGAAACACCTGAGAAGAGATGGCTGGTCCCAGCTGGATAGTACTGTATCTTAACCAGTAAAAGCCAAGGCAAGGAGCCAAAAAAGACACGAGCTTTCTCAAATCAGAAACATCTAAAATAGAAATAAGTGGAGAAAAAAAGCAGGCTGGCAGCCAGAAGCTTACACAGAACTGCTAACAGATCTGGTACAATCAAATTAAATCTGTGCAAATGCTACTTTTATTTAATCTCAACAATCTCTCCACGCTAAAACAATCCTGCTGAAAAATAATTAAGCCAAAATATCATAAAACCTCGCTTCTTACTCTATTAAAGATTTTGTCAGCCTTGCTTGAAGGGAAGTATGCATTTATTTACCTGTCAAGCTACAAGAGCTGGTTTGCAGTAAGAGAAACTGCTGAATGGGACAAAGTGATTGATGAAGGAAAAAGGAGGTCAGTTTCTTTATATGTATTAGCAGCAGAGAGAAGCAAGTACAAAGAAAATGAAGCTTGTGAAACTTCCAAATAAAAATTGTAAGTGAACATTTCGATATAAAGCTAGGAGGAAAAAAAAGGATATATCAAGGTGTATTTAGCTGTAATTTCTGTGTTATTATTTTTAAGGCACAGCAGTACTACAGAATTGTGTTTGAGGTACTGGCCTACAACACTTGACCACACTTACAGTACAAGTGTAAAATCAATTTTCTGCACTCCCATTTATCTCAGTACTGATGTTAGCTGGCTCTCTAACAGAATGACTCTACTGGAGAGGTTATTTTACTTCAGAGTGGCATTTCAGAAGCCTTAAATGGTCTGAAGAGATGGCATGTGACCTTTAAGAACATTTTAGCTCTGCTTTCTCCTGAAAAAGAATTATTTAACCCTGTGTGGTTATATCATCACAAGTCCCTTACTATTCTCTTTGTGCATCACAAAACATATATGGCATTGGCTTGTTTCAGCATAACTGACTGTTGACCATACCACATTTTTTTAACAGAAGATGGGACAGAAAACTAGATTGAAGATACTTATTTCCTGATTTTTTGTTAACATTTTAAGAACATTGACTTGTTTAATTTATAAATTTGCAAGTCATGTCTCTGGATGTTCAAGCTTTACAATATTTTTATCACTGTTTTAAAGATAGTGTTCCTGTTTGTTCAAATAAAATTATAGCAGAGGTCTCAATTTGCAGAGGTTACTGATTAGTAAATGTTACTGATCAGTAACACCGTAGTTTAGAACAAAAAGGTAGAAGTGAAAGATTCGTCACTACACATCAAACAAAAAAATCACCAGTCCTTTAGAATACCTACCAAAACAAATGAATGGCTCAAAAATAAATGCAGATAATGAAAAATGTCTTAAAGCACCTGATGACAATAGAGATCAATATCTAATTAACCCCAAGCAATGCACTATTAAAAAATTGGCTATCTAGCAAAACATAATGTGCAGCAAAACAAAAAAGAAATATAAGCGAGTACTTGATGCATGTGAATAACTGAAAGAAATATAAAAGGAACAAAATGTGTCATCATGCACAAAGTTTGTTAATAACAATCCACCAGAGATTTCAGAAAGAGTTAAAGATTCAAAAAGCACTTCAGAACCTGACTACAGTAATGGGAGAATCGCTAAGAATTCCTTAAAGTACGCTGGTTATATGTTTTTGTATAGGAGAAATGCAAACTCTATTATTCATAGGATAGCTACAGAAGTCTTTGTATTTTCCAGAAGTGTCACTGCAGAACTAATAGTTTCAAGTACATATAGTGCCTAGTTGAATTGTCAGTGCTATTAGACTACAGTGAATTGCATAGTTCAGCTCTGATGTGATAAAACACAAAGAAATTAAATGTATCATCATTCACATCGTTTAGAGACTTTGTGGTCTAGTCCTCACTTACTGTTATGTCATTTTTAAACTGTAGCCTGACAGAGCAATTCAGACTTCATATTTTTACAGTTGTAATACAGGCCCTGAAGTAGGAAGCCCAACTCCACCCACAGCCATTGTGAAAGAAAGGCTCCTTCAGAGTCTAACTCAGGAGTTTAAATCAATGTGCTGACTTGTTCTCCAGAGTAGCCCCTAGATAACTGAGTAGAAGACAGGTTTCCTAAGAGAGGCAGCTAATTCATAAGACAGTAACTATACCATACAAATATCTTTCACATTTTTGATTAAAGCTTGAACTGAACTAACCCAAAGTGTCTTTACAAGGTGGTATCTTATTCTGAAGGTTCTTTCTTATCCCACAAAACTGAAATTTCCATTTTCCTAATGGGGAGAAATCTCCAATCATAAATGTTGCTGAAATAAGAGTCCCTCATACCTAAATTTATTTTAATTGGTATAGTAATTTTAGCCTTCGATCTCAAGTTCATAAAACTACTTGTGGAAGGAAAATCTCATTTAGGGAAAATATGTAGCACAAGACTGGTACATCAAAACTACCCACACAGTGATGTTTTTCAGAATATCAAGACCCACTCTAATACCATTAGGCTTCATTTCATTTCCTCTCCTGTTAGAAATGTGTCACAGAGCCTCACACTGATATTTATAAACCTAAATGTCAATTTAAATACTTTCAAGGATAGTTTTCCCATTTATTCTTGTGTCAACACTATCCTTTTATACTGTAAGTTTCCTTCTTTCAAATGAAAAAAAATTAAATCAGCCCCTCAGCATATGCTTTTTCAGATGTAGCAATTTCCATAATTTCCTTCCTCTTAGCCATCCAACCTTTTTCTTCTCTCTTCAACATCATCCTATCTGAAGAGAAAGAAAATATTTTTTCATTTATTGCTTTACCTAAACTGTCTTCAGTCTTGATCTCACCATTTGCGTAATGTTTGCACTTCTTACATTTCTATTTATGTATTTCTTTATATGTTCCATATTTCTATTCATTTATACTGAAAAAAAGCTTTCCATCTCTGTTTTATTTGCCATAGGCATATTAAAATTTAAATTTCGGTTAGTTTTATATTATCTCTCTACTTTTTGACTTCTATAATGTAGTTCTCCACTCTCATGCTCTCCTCTCACTGCTAGTTAAGCATACGCTTGCTATAAAATTTCTATCAGGTAGGAAAAAAAAAGTCATGGGACATTAAAATGTATTCAAAGATTCATGATAAGGTGCTTCTGAATTCCATGAAGAAGTAGCAGTGAGATCATTTTATGAAGATCTGTATCCTATCCTTCAAGCGCATGACGTTTTGGTGAGCAAAAGGAGTTTTTGCACTGACCACATTTAGATTTCTTTCAAAGGTGGTCTGTGAAACCAAAAATGGAGAAGCAGAGGCTCAGCTTGGGACAGGGAATACCTTACATTATACAGGGTAGCCAACAAGTTCAGAAAATGTTGGTGAGACTTCCCACCTTGAAAATAAGAGAAATCTTTAAAAACTTATGTATCTGGCTGAATAGCAATTGCACAAGCTTAAATTAAATGTCCCACTAGCCCAGCAGTCATTCCCTGACAGTGTATACCCAAGAAAGGGTATGAGAATTGTTTAACAACATATGGTATTTCCTCTTAAGTAGTTCCTCCATCACCAATCACTTGCAATGCAATTACTGCCTGAGCTAGAGGTAGCCAGTAGGCTTTTATTAATCCTCTGTGTACACCTGTTCCATGCACTTGTACAGATTCCCTTGAAGCAATATAAACTTGTAGTATTTATGATATATTGTGGTAAAGATTTCCCTGTCTTAAATATATATTACTTAACTTGCCCCTAGCACTGTCACAGTGTTGAAGTTTGCTTTGCATCGAAATTGTGATCCAAGTGACTTGCCAAGCATCCTAAAAAGTTTTTTAAAGGGTCCTTGGTTTTTGATTGTCAGTCCCGAGGGCATTACTTTATCCATGTTACTGACTGTCACATTGCAGCCATTATGCCTTGACAAGAAAAGAACTGATTTTGGAATAGGTGATGTACCCTTCACTCTGCCAGTGCTCCTCTATTAGTCATGGTAGCATGCACCAAATGCATGTTGCTCTGCAGAACAAAGATGTATTTACCCCACATGCACCACAGTACTGAACTTCACAGAGTGTTGATGCTCACTGTCCCTTCCACGTAGCTCAGCATGGGATTTTGAAGTGTATAATCCAGCCCCTGTTCTCCATTCCTTTTGCCTGTTTCATAGGGGTAATCACCTGGGGGGGTTGATTGTCAGCCATCTGAACACATGTGAGCCAGCAATGTGCCCACATGGCCAAGAAGGCCAACAGCACCCTGGCTTGTATGAGAAATAGTGCAGACTGCAGGATTAGGGAAATGATTATGCCCTTGTACACAGCACTGGTGAGGCCACTTCTCAAGTACTGTGTTCAGTTTTGGGTCCCTCACTACAAGAAAGACACTGAGCTGCTGAAGCATGTCCAAAAAAGGGCAATGAAGCTTGTGGAGGGTTTAGAGAACAAATGTTATGAGGAGCAGCTGAGGGAACTGGGGTTATTTAGCTTGGAGAAAAGGAGGCTCAGGGGAAACCATCACTCTGTACAACTGCCTGAAAGGGGGTTGTGGTATGGTAGGGAGTTGGTCTCTTCTCCCAGGTAACAAGTGGTAAGACAAGAGGAAATGGCCTCAAGTTGCACCAGAGGAGGTTGCGGTTGGACATTAGGAAAAAATTCTTCACTGAAAGGGTTGTTAAACTCTGGAACAGAGCTGCCCAGGGAAGTGGTGGAATCACATCCCTGGAGGCATTTAAAAGACATGTAGATGAGGTGCTTAGGGACATGGTTTAGTGGTGGGATTGGCAGTACTGGGGTAATGGTTGGTCTCAATGAACTTGAAGGTCTCTTGCAACTGAAACAATTCTATGATTCTAGGGTATGTGGAATAGCTAAAACTTCACTACAGTGATAGTAACACTACATCAGTAAGTGGTGAGCAGTTTCTAAGGTTGGAGGAAGACTTCTTAATCATTTCCCAGGCTGGATGCTTGGGAGAACTTTTTGCCTTTGGTCAGTAAAAACATTGTTGTTGTTATATTCAAACACAACAAAAAAAGAAATAAATCCTAAAGAACAATCTCTCTGTGTGATAAAAATTTCAGGTGTTGTAAACTTTCATGTACCTTGTAAGATGTCTAATGCTACAGTTAGTAGTTGTCCACTGTCGCTCACTGCTATATATTGTGCTCATTTATTTCAGATACAAAGGCATCAGCAGTGTTGTTTTTCTTCCTTTTTTTATTGCACAAAATTACATACAAATATAATTTAGGTGAAGTTTCCTATTTAATTTTGGGTTTTACTATCCATGTAGAAGGGGTCCAATGAAGCAGATATGCACACTTCAGTAAACTGGAAAATCCTTATCAGTTTAGCCAATGCCCAAGTCTTTATCGATTAGCAAGACATGCAGGCCTTTAGATAATCTGGCAATAGATGAAGTTTCTGCCATTATAGTCACTATCTCAGCAGCTCTATGTCAGTTCACTTCTTTCAGATGTTTCAAGCTTTGCAAAGGTAGAGTTGACATGGTCATGGTACCACTTCTTCAGATACCTGTATATGAAATTTCCTGTTCTCATTCCTTTTACTAACTCAAATAACACATCAGAACTGGGCAATATTTGCCAGGAACTAGTCAGGTCTTAGATTTCTGACCTGAAAATTTTTTCAATTTCAGATGTCTGTCCTTTGAGTTTGTAGAATCCAGAAATAGCAAACTATTTTCAGTACTAAAATAAATATCTTCTTCATAAGTATTGGAGAATGTGGCAATGGCTGCTTTTCCCTAGCCTGAGAGCTTGGTGACAGGTGCAAACATTTAAGATGGCAGCTGATTCAGCACACTTAACTGAACATTCCTAAAGCTTAGTTTACATAAATCCCTTAGTATCTCAACTCCTTAACCATAAAGCTCTCCACATGCCTAAACGTGCAGAAAGCACGGAGAGCTGGATCCCGGAGGGATCCAGAGCAGCCCCGGCCTTTGGCACCCTCCCAGAGCATGGGGAGGGCTGTGGGGTTGGAGCAGATGTGTGCTGAGCCCCCGTGCCTGTCATCCCCACGGCTGGCTGCCGCACCGCGGCACCTCCCAGCCAAAGCTGTGGGACTTGGCAGTGCTCTCGTCTACGGCACGGCTGTCCCCCCGCTCCAGAACACGCCGAGCTGCAAGACCTCACCGTCTGGAGGAACAGGAAGGATGGGGAGCACTGCCTGCCTTATCTGCGGGGCCAGACTGAGAGCAGCTGTGGGCAGATAAAGAGCGATGGGGATCTGCTGGA
>WUAM01000323.1:18753544-18768553 GCA_024336885.1 Actenoides hombroni
CATCATGGCATTGGCATGCATGGCAGCATGGCCAGGAGCAGCCCAGCACAAGCTGCACCTCAGAGGCCAGGCTCAGCTGTGGGTTTAGCTCTGGAACTGCAGTGCTCTTTCATAGGTAGGCTCCGTCCTGCTGTAGCATCCTGTCCAGCATTAATCGCAATAGGGTATTTCTCACCCATTCCAATATATGTTCATTAATACCCTGCTGGAGAATCAGGTACTTATCTCCTTACTTACTCCATTGTTATCCAAAGTTTAGAGAAGGCAGCAACTACATTTTTCCTATCAACACAGTGTTTGTTATCTTCTACCATGATTCTGATCTTAGGGACAGGCCCTCCACATAGGAATGCAGAAGTTTTGATGAGAGGGAAGATCAGAGGGCAGCAGCTGGAGGAGGAGTCATCAAAATATTTTCTCACACTGTTGAAATTGTCTATTAAGCAGCCAGGGAAGCAAGAGTCATAAAAAGTCAGATGGAGAGTAAGCAAGCACACAAAAGATAATAGCCTAGGGAGAGGTCCAGATCTGCAGCCCACTTCCAGGAGTTGGTCTTTCTTTTAATACTGTGACTACATTCAAAATATATAAAAATTTTGGCATTATGTAATACCTGCTCACAGCACTTACGTGCTGCTCCCTCCTACAGCGTGATCTAATTCTAATTACACTAAGTCATAGTAAATACTAGAGTTTGTACATTGTTAATCACAATACAATTTTTTTATGTCTTCAAAAATCACCTTGCAGCTCAAAAAGCATTATTCTAGAAATGATCACATGGTACAACAAACCTCATTTTCCACCCCTGTCTGTAGCACTAGAAAAGGCAATCTTTCATATATACGTCTATACGTCAGAGCCTAGGAAAATAATGAACATGTTTCAGAGTATTTCTCTTGAGTAAAACTGATTTTGGTTACCCTCTCCCCTCTCATAATACAGGAATAACAGAAAATTAATTAATTTAAAAAAAACCAGTTATACCTGTGAAAAGATGTCAAACCCTGCACATGCCTACTTTATTTAAAAATGACAGATTTAGACATATTTCCCTAAGTAATTCTACTCACATGAATAAAGTCGTTCTAGAAAAAAACACTAATTTTTTTTGCTGGTAGAAATATAGCTATGGGCTTTTTTTCACAATTCATGTAGGTAAATTTTATGAAGCCAGTTTGCAAGAGGTGATAAAAGTCATTAGCACTTTGCATTGCCTCTCCTGCTTCCATGTATTGTAGCCATACATTTTTAAGCACAAATAATTCTAGAAAACATTGACTAACTGAAATGACCTGAATAATGGCAGAGTCAATAGTGTAAGTGGAATAATTGCTCAATTTAGTATGCATTTCTACCTAGGCTCCTCAATCAATATCTGTGATTAAGAAAAAATTAAAAACACGTACCTCAGAGGTACTGAAAATAAAACTAAGGTCCTACTAGAGGTGTCTAGATTTGCATTATTAGGGTTTAGCAAGAAATCTGTTTTGCATTTTTTTTTACCTGTGTAAAACATATTTTCAGCTGTTCGTTTTATCTCAAAGAAAAATTAAAAAAAAAAGACCCCTAAGGTCTACACTCAGAAGCATATAGCTTTGTCAGTAGGTACAGAATTGCCTTAACTATCAGCTTAATTCAGCTTAGGTAATAGGTCAGGATTCATTTAACCTAAGTCTAAATGTTAGTTATACTTTCTTCCCAGTCAGTGGAGAAAGAGAAGGGATCTTCAAAGAACTGTTCATCCAAATTATCTTAGGACAGATTCAGATCCCTGTGAAGATGCAAATCTCTTTTCATTGACTAAAGAGGAAGCCTGAACAGCTGGCTGAAAGTAAACACCCAGCTTGGTAAATGTTTAAGTCAGGAGAGATGAGACTTACTTCATGTACAGGCACGGACTGAGGGTCATCATAGTATGTTCTGTTCCATTAGCCCTTTACTCCAGCAATAATTGCACTGACATTATATTGGTACTGGTCAGAATGAGTGAGAAGACTGGAATTTGGACTGAAGTGTTAAAAAATGATTGCAGAGGAGTCCTTGAAAAAGCTCTGATTTTGTACAGGTCAGTGGCAATTCTTGCCTGATCCTTCCAGAGGCAATGCAGAGTTATGCTGACCATAACCTTACTCTGTGTCTGAACAGCACATCTCAGCCCCTGGGTAACAACAATAGCAGATGCTTATTATATTTAATTATTAACCATCAGCTCTTTGAACTTATCACCTTAGTCTCTCAGCACCTGCATGATGGATGGCAAAATTCCCGTAATTTCAACTTCTATCAGTCAGTAAGTAAAAGGTGAGCATCTGCTAGTGCTCACCAATCCCTCAGGATATATATGACTATCATTACGATTGTTTCTAATGGTGTTTTTCACAAAATGAGTTAGGATGATAAAGGCATACTAGGTTACTTTACACATACACAATGTCAAGGTATTTATTGTCCTGCATATGGCAACTTTTAAATATAAATAGGTAATACCAGTAGAACATTTATTATTACATCTAATATTTATGCAGTGGCATAAATTTACATGTCCTTTTAAATGCTTTTCCATTTTAGACTTGATCAAAAGCTCTAGTTAAAGAAAGGAAGGAAAAGTAGGGAAGCTGTGGGGAAGCTGTACTCTACTCTCCATTATTATTTCCACACTTAAAGTTATGTTCATACTACAAAGTGAAGAAAATCATCTTTGAAACTGGAAACAAACAAGGCAGGTTGTCATAATGCCCCAAGAAAGCTGGCAAATTCTACTCAGAGGTAGGGCTTTCTAACTGAAACACAAGGCCTGCAAACATGGATATGTTGCCTTCAGGACTTGGGCTGTTAATATAACTGTACTGTCATCCAATGCATATGCACTGCCTCAGTGCATCTCTTCAGGTCAGAATACTTGCACCCTCCTCCACTATGCCTAAAGGAGGAGTGTGGAAGGTACTCAGAACAATAGGTGAAGACCCTCTTGCAGCCACCCACTTCCACTGAGCTCATTCACAGGGGAAATTTGACTCTTATGTGCAACGCATTAGCAATTTTGTAATTTAAAATCTGATTTTCTCTCTAAGCATTTTCATAAATTAGGCCAGAATAATGAAGCAGTTAGCATCAGAGTCCTCTGGGAAGCTTTTGAGGCAACTACTGCCACATTTTCTCCCAATGATGTCTCTCCCCCTTAAAGAGACATCATTAATGAGAGAAGATCAGATATCTTTGCTTCATTCATGATGTGAAAATTATCTAGAAAGTTGCATTACTTACGTCTTGCAGGACTCGGTAACAAAGCTTGGAATTCACGTGCCTTCAGTGCAAAATGACAATTTAGTAGCATACTGTTACACCAAAGGAGTGTTCCAAAAATCTGGTGAGTTGTGAAGAGCTGCCCATCATGCCTGATAAAATGGGTATAAAATTGTCACCTAAAATTTGAACAGTAACCTCTGAATATTCCACATAATTCATTGCTGAGTACAGAACAGAATTGTGTCATCTATTCCTGGTGCACAGCTGCCATACAGGCAGATGTACAAACATACACACAGATCAAAGCTGAAGGTAAATTTCTGGTAAGTAAAAGGTACAGTATTAAGAAAACAATTTCTCAGCCATGTTCTTCTTACAGTAGGGATATAAATGCATGAAACTTCGATGATTGCCCACCAGACAAGCAAATATGTAGAATTCATATGGGAAATTCATTGCTGATGAAGAACTGATTTTTACATAAATAAGCATATGAAAACAGTATTTTTTCTATTTATTAGTTGACAATTATCACAAGTGGTAAATGGTTTAGGAAGTGTTGTATCCACCGTAACAAAAAATTTTTGAAAATTCAGAAAATGAGGAGACAAGTGTTTCTTCAAATGCTAAAAAGACGTTTGGAAATCAGCTATTAAAATCTGGGACACAGGTAAGGATCTTCTTCAGAGAGGACAGAGGACATCTCTGTATCTGAGAGATTCTTCCTTTCCCTGTGGTTTTGCATCAGTATTCTCCTGCAGTTTCAGGAAGAGTGAATGAGTGTCCAGTGGAGCTTCCCTCTCCCATTTAAGGACAACTCAGTGAGTCAGAGGGCCTTTTCAAGAATAACTTCCCTGCAGGATCCCCGGCTGCAAAACTTCTGTTCTGTGTCTTGATAAATGCAAATTTCTTCATCTCTAACAAGATTTTTCTTCAGCTGACGAAAGAGGAAAAGAGGATGCCTGAAAGCTTTTGTTAGCATTTTAGAAGGTCCCCAGTAGTTACAGATCAATTAACTTTATGACCATGTTTCAGGTTATGACATAGTCTCTCAGAAGTAATTTGAGGCTAATGTCCACTTTTTGCATGAATGTCTGAGGCAAGACAGGCAATTAAAATAGAGATCGTAACACAATAGTAAAGTATATATCAGAGATCCTCTGGATAAGTGGTAAAGTGGTTTTTTTTCAGAAATATCTTCTGAAACTTCAAAAGATGCTCATGTGTTCTAATCAGTTACCCCACTGTAAAGACTACTTTAAAAACTCCTTATGTATTACATACTGGAAAAACTCTGACAAATATGTGTGTAATATGATAAAGCCAAGCAACTCTTCATTAATTGTCTTTAAAGCAAAAGAAATGATATTGAGATTTTTCTCAAATCCAGTGTGACCTTTAACATAAAAACAAAAGAAAAAATATGTTTTCTTCTTTACAGCATTTCAATCACTCTTTATTCTGCTTCTTACATAAGAAGCTGAATGTTAAGTGTTTGTTTCTTTGTTCTGTAATGTGGTCCATACATTTGAGAACTCTGAATTTGGAAATTTTCAGAAGTTTCTGGTTTTCTAATTTTATTTTTCATGTGTTCTTCAGTTCTCTCAGGATCCCCAAACAGTCAAAATGTAATCTACAAGTGTGTCAAAGGTTGGGGCTGGGCAGGCCACTAGACAACTGACAGATACTCTCTATTTACTTATCTCACTTCCCACAAGGGGAAGAGAAAGGGAAAAAGGGAGGGAGATTATCAATTAGAAAAGAAAACTAAAACAGCTTTGATGACAATAATAACAGTAACATGAATTATATACAAATCTATACAAAACCAATATTGAATCCAACCCCTCCACTGCCAGTTATGTCACCATCACAACTGATGCCGTGGGGCAGGCACTGGGGAAGTCTCAGACTGGACTCAGTGGCAGACAGCAACCAGATTCGGGAGCTGGATTCTGGAACTGGATTCAGGAACACATGGATCAAGGTTGAAGGCAGAACAGACAGAGTCCTCCTCAGACACTGGCTGTTGAAGAAGACAGCTTGACCCTTGTGATCCCTTAGCTTTACACTGAATATGATGTATATGGGATGGAATCCCTCATTGGTCAGTTTAGGGTCACCTGTCCTGTCATCTCCATCCCACAGGTGTGACCTTTTACTTTCTGCATCCTCAACATAGTACACAAGATTTAACAGTGACAAAAGCAAGTATAAGCAAGAACCTTTCTGCATACCAATCTTTGATAGTAGCTATAAGCATCAAGCACTATCGCTGTCTGCAAAAATAAGCTGTTAACTTCAGAAAGTGCAGTTACTTAGAAAAGACTGACCTGAAAAGTAAAATCACTGAACAGAATTACTACTATTCTAACTCAAACCAGGACGAAGTGACAGTGAATCTAAATTTTTCCACAGTGCAGTTTATGCTGGTAGATATCTCGAATAACCAAGGGTATATAGACGGATTTGCAGTTTAAAATGTAATGGATTTTCTTTTATAGTGTCTGACTGCATGATTTAAATTACCATTTTTTTCAGCAGTTTTTTTTACTCATCTTTCCCTGTTAATGCTGAGTCAGACAGTTCAGACTGTTTAATTGAAACTGGAGTGACAAGTCTTTACAGCCTGATCGAAAACTGAGATGAGTCAATGGGAAGACATCCATTGACTTCATTTATCTTTAGAAAGTTATACCAAAGACTTGATGTATATTCAAATATATTTATTAACATCGTTTAAAATTCCTTCTCAATTCCTGCTATCACAAAATCTTAGCTAGCCATAGAAATAAAGAGCTTCAGCCCTTTGTGGCTAAGAAACTAATCTTATTTTCCCTTGGTTTTGCTAAACTTATTTTTAGAAAAGTAATTATGTTATGTCAAGAAACATTTGCCTTTATTAAAAATAAAATCTCTTAGACTTATTAAAAGTAGCAACAGAGAGTAGCACACTAGTGCTGGGAGCCTGGTGCAAGAATTCAAACAGGGCCCTTTTCCAGTCAGCTGCCATACCTACTTGCCCTTTCCCATGTCAGCATCCTGGGAACATCACTTCCATTACACTGCCAGCCCGTTCAGTAGCTCTCCACTGAACTGCAGAATGCTCAGTATTTATTTGCAATATCTGCATTTCAGATGTAAAAGAGAAATAGAACAGCCCTAATTGGTTGTTGTTGTTGTTCTGGTATGCAGAAGCAGCTTGAAGGGTTAACTTAGAACTAAATCTGTATCTGATCTGCACTATTTGTTCTCAGAATCATCTCTTAGGCACTTGTAGTTAACACCCCGTGAACAGAAATATCTTGGTTTTAACACAAATTTATGGCCTGCATACTTGGGCATAGATAAATCACCGCTCTGGTGAGAGGATGCATTTGAGCCCAGAGGATAAACGGTACTTCCTCTGGGTGTTGGGCTCTGCTCTAAAGTGTCATGCTTTCTTTTTGGTGTCTCTGCTTCTATATGATGTTGGACATCTCCATAACAACATTCCTCCCAATTACTATTAAAAGGCCATTTCATAGCCAGATGCCACCACAGGCTACCCACCAAATCAACTGACACTATCACAGTATACCTTTTCAGCAATTCGAGGTATCATTTACCTCTAGATCACAAAACCCCAGTTGTCTTTCCTAGAACCTGATAACTCTACCTACAAGATATAAAGGCATCTGATTCCCTGCAATGGCAGTAAAGACTACAGAGAGCAGGACTTTAAGGGAACTCAAAGGTTCAGGCCATTCTCAGTACCAGAACCAATGCAGGCATAGCCATGAAATCTCTTGTGAATACTTTCAACCCAAGAGGTAAACCTCTTTGATGACGTACAGGGCTGCTAAGGCCTGAGAACTTCTACCTGATCTTTGTGGATCTATGTACTCCCTGAACACATTGCCAAGCGCCCACTGCCATCTGGTCAAGACATTCAGCATTAGGCATGTGAGAAGAGTCAAAATCAGGCAATCTAAAATTCCTACCACAGTTGTCAGTAAGAGTGTCCAGTATCCTTCTGGTATTACAGAGGATTCAAATGAGATCATGGCAAGTATGGAGGTTTGTAAGAAAAAAAAAAGAAAAGAAAAGCTTGCAAAGAGAAGAGACTAAAGCCTGATTTCCTTTCATTCATGCCCAAAATCATCTCTATACCAGTCATCTCAGATTTACCATCTGAGGACTTGACTGAAAGGAAGTGAAAGTGTCACTGTCCCATTTTCAAACAGTAGATTTAGATGACAATGCGACAACATAAATAAATTCAATGTCACTAGCAATATCAACCACTATTTTATTACAGTTGGGGCACTTTGTGTTATAGAACCACAGCTGTCCAAGGATCTCCACAGGTAAAAAACCTCAATGGGCTCAGCTGTAAGAGACTTTTGCAGAAAGAAAGGATCTTCCTGACAGCACTGATGGATTATTGTGGCCACTCTAGTTAACGCCACTGTAGATATGGTTTTCTGTGCATCATTTCACACTACTTATCACATGTTTATCTGACTTCTTGTCCCCTGTGAAATAAGATAAAAAAGAGGAGAAGCAAGGAGAGGAGAAAATATACTTTTGTGTACAGTCTAGATACAGTAGGACATTGCCTTGATGCTTCTATGGGTTCTTCTAATGAAAACCCTGGGTCATCTTATCAGCTAGAATAAACAGATGCTTTTCTGGTTTTATTTATGTGTACAACAGAACCTCACTAATTTGTACCACTGCATGGGAAGACCCATTGTAAATGACACAGTAAATGAACACTTTGCAGATCAGAATGTTATTCATTTATTTTCTAATTGTCATTTGTTTTCAGCTATTTGTGTTGATACAGCATTACACTGTTACTGGTATTTATATTAGTACTGTTGCTACCTCAGTAGAAGTCACCCCTTAAAAAAAAAAACAACCCAAAACAGTATTCCACTTAGATAAGACATATTGGTTCCTAGGAATAGACCAAGACTAATTAGTGAAGGAATCATTTCTAGTGCAGGGGTTATTTTTACAAAGCCATTAGGAAACTGAATGTTTAAAAGTACGTTGTTCAGATACACTGAACATTTGGAAAATGGCATGTAAAGTAGTATCATATTAATAATATTATGCCTCAATAAATGTCTGTTACCAAACCTTTATTAGGATATAAGAAAGGGATAGATAAAGTTTTAGGCTGAAAGCATACTTCTTGAAAACAGAATTTATTTTAGGCAATATCTACTCACATGCATACACCCATAGCTGAAATATTACAATGATTCCCGCTTTCATCGATAGCTAGCACACCCAGTAGCCAATTTTTGAAGATTTGCAAAAATTATTTAGTCACTGAATTAGAAAGGTATTTAAAAACTGGCTTTTTTTTTTTTTCTTCTCACTTTTGCCTAACCAGGAAGAAATCTTTTTGCCCAATAATTACAGGTTTTACACCCAAATTTGTACACTCATTCACTTTTGTATGAAGAAGAAATGGTTGAATACACTGTCAATCCCCTGAACTATTTTGAGTGACATGGCTGATGTGAGAATAAGCTCATACTGACTCTTAGAATGCCTCCAGATAGCTGTACAAGTAGGCCCTAGCAAAAAGAAGCAAGGGTATATTTGAAGCCAATAATCTCTTTATCATTTCATCTGTGGTTGACCACCTGAAGGCACTCTTCAACGTATAGAAATCCAGAAAACTTTTTAGATTTAGCTAGATTTTATGCTACACTTTTCTTCCTGTACTCCTATAAGCCCAGATAGCATGGAAAACATAACTTCTGTTTAAAGACTTTTTTTTTCAGAGCCAGACATCACAGATCAAAGTAAGATCTGTGAAGATTGAGTGCTTCATAGGTTTGATAATGAGAAATGGAAATTTCATCTCAAGGATAAAAGATCAGTTTCAGTTTGAAATCAGTCCACGTTAATATTTACAGCTTCTGAGTGAACCTCATCTGAGGTTCCAGGAATCAGATTTATTTTCAAGAATATTACATTCAGAAATCAAAATTTTTCTTGAATGAACAGTGCATAAACTATAACCACGTAGCTGAAATGCTAGCAAGAGCTCTAGATACTGCCTCATAGAAAGACTTAATGGCTATTTGCAAACTATCTTATTTAGGAAGTTCACATAGTCACAGCTCATATAGCACTTAAAGACCAAATACCTAGCCCTGGATCAGACTTCATTCTCTACATTCCCTTTCAAATTCAGCTAAAGAATTTAAATCCAGAAGGAAAAATAAGATCATCTAGGCAACTACAGCATATCAAAGTCCATTCTATATAGAGTATTTGGGTTTATATTGACTGTAGTAATTTGCATTTAGCTAAAATCTAACTTCTGGCTAAAACATATCTTCTAAAAAATGTACACTCAGTCTTATTTTAATGACTTCTGTGGATGGAGAATCTGCTTGGTAGTTCCTCGCATGATTAATCACTTTCTCTGTGCTTTACTTCTCTTTAGCATCTTCCTGGTGCTAATTACCAGCTGCTGGTTCCTGTTATGCATCTCCTGGCTGAATGTTGTATTTCCTCCATTGGAAGAGAGTTATCCACTGCAGTTAAGAGTATTCTCTGTCTTTTCTGGGATAACTCAGTAAGTGCAAGTTCCTTATGTCTAAATGTTGGGGAGTTTTCCAGTTTTAAAATCAATTCTGTGGCTTTTCCTAAGCCCTTGCCAATTTTTCAATCTGCCTAGAAGAATCCAGTCTTGGCTTCCTCAGTGCATGTGAGCTATCTATTAGTCATCTGTGTATACCGGCTGGAACCATACCAGAGCTCTTTACCATGGCTCTGCCCTTGGGAATTGGGAAATCATAGTCTATTTCAAGATCATCACTTCCCAACACTTACCTCAACTCTTTGTCCTCCAATATTTAATTTAAAAAACAAATTTCTGCATTTGTCAGGTTCCATATAATGACATGGTCAGTTTACCAGCCAAACTAGTGACGTGCTCTTACCATTATTTTTCATCCCACTCTTCCCTGTGCCATTAACACTATCAGAGTAGTACACTACTTCGAAGAGATATTTCACATTAACAATTGTGTTTTTATCAGACTTCTTTCTAGTTCAGACTGCTTTCGAGCTCAAATCCATACGCTATTGACACCGTGTACTACTGCAGAGTTTTCCAGTTAGCTACAAGGAGATATCCACTTATGTACATTTTCAGTCCAGAGTTCTGTATTTACCTTTTTCAAACACAATTATGATGCTATCACACAAATGAGTTTACTCTGATGAGATGTATTATCTAAAAAAACAAACCATAACCATTAATTATGTCCTTAGCTTTAAACACTTTATGAAATGAATCCTGACTTATCTTTTCCATTATTCTTCTGCACCTGGTGACACATTAATTCTTCACTCACACAATACCAACAATCTCAGATATTTGGAAACTTCCAAGGACTCCAATATTTAATAGATATTAATACTGTCAGTCCAGAGACATCCCTAGAAGTGAAGACATCTTTACAGTATTCATTGGCAACTAATGATCCAGAAAATACCTCATCCTGATGCATTATACTTGTTTCTTTGCAAACACGTATTTGTTGAATACATACGTCTTCTCTCTCTCTCTACTAGTAATTTTGTCATTTCCTGTTAAGAATAGGATACGTTTGTTTCTTCCTCTTGAATTCTTTCTTTCCTTTTCTAGTATTTCTAAGGTTTCTGTGTTCATTAAACTCATGACTTCATAAAACAAAGCTACTTCTTCAGTGACTACAGCTTCCCTCATTAAATTTCTCTATAAATTTCCACACTTCTCTGTTTAATATCCTTCCTTCTGGACTATAATTTCTTTAGAGACTACACAGAGGTTATATCGATACAAATATAGGCACTTACATTAGCCAAAGATAATTGGTGTAATGAAAGGAAGTGATGATCATTTTGTAGGACCTGTTGTGTGCTTTTCCAGACAGGAGTAACTATCAGTGATGAAACAAAAGGTGTAGAGACAAGAAGAAATATTTCTCTTTTTTATCCATTTCATCCATTTCATCCATTTCCTTCATATGCAAGACTTTCTGCTGAGTTCAGGACAGAACTTCCCATGATTCAAACTTCCTCCAGGCTTTTGAATCTTACAGGTCCCAGTAGGCCTAGAGTAACTTCTCCTTCCTTCATCAGAGACTGGCATCTTCGTCTATCTGAATCTAATACAATTCTTAATTGAATTCCCAAGGTGAATTTTTCTAAATATCAAAACTGAAACAAGTGTTTAATTACAGGAAATAGCTTTTACCGCACAAAGATATTCTACCAGAGTTCAGAAGCCTGATAGGACATTTCCACAAAAAACCTGCAGTTCACTCAGATGGATAAATTAACAATCTTTGTCTTCATCTGTATGCACCTGAAATCTAGTCTGAGCCCCACAGATTATGCCCATTACACCAGGGTACTTTTGTTTTCCTTCTTAACTGAAAAAAAAAAAAAGTAATCATAGTTTAACTCTGTGTAAGCATCTTCTCTTAGGAATGATCAGTGATTTCAAAGCAGCCCACTACCAGTAGAACTAGTAAGAGAATGCAAACATCTATAAATATCCTATTGTCTTTGACTTGCTGCTTTTTTTGGTAAAAAGAATGGATGTTTTCCTCATTCAACAGATGCTGAGGACAACAGTAATAATACATTAAATTGCATTTCATGCTTTCTGCTTGTGAACATCGTCCTTTCTTTGTTCAAGACAAGAGCTCAAGAATCACCACATGCTTCTGAATAAATACTCACTTTGTCTAGAGCTGATATTTGAATCTCTCCTCTATGACATCTGTCTAAATACTGGCCTAATTTACTAAATTTGAGGACTGTAGAATTTGAGGACTAGAAAAAGTCTTGCCTAAAATGGAAAAGTGCCAAAATACTTGAAGAGAATCATAACTTGATGTCTTCATGACGGTACATAAAATTACATGTGGGTAATACTTTATAGTAACTATATTACAATATTCTGAGTGTGCGTAATTTAGTACTGGAATATGACTGATAACCTCTAGGCACACAACCACCCTGATTTATTCTTGCCATTTGCTACTGTTACTCAGACCCTGGATGCCACATCGATACTGGCTTTGACAGGTTCTACTTTGAGGTTACAAAAAAGTCAGAGATAGGTAAGACACAGCAAATTCAGAACATCACCAGAATATCTGATCAGTGGGCATGTCACAGCAGTGTGGAACACGGGGTGAAATGTATATAATATGGAGTAAGAAAACTTCCATCTACCATTCCTGAATTTAGAAAACTGAAGGATCTCACTAAGAAACAGACTTAAATCAATGCAGCTATATGATTTTGCATGTCTGTGACTTTTCAAGTGTTTATGAAATGAATGTTCTGTAAATATTATCTCCAATCTGAGAGTATACGATGTAGGAATACTTTAGTGCCTGTATTTAAATTTAATAGTGCAGAGTTTTTTTATTATACTGCATTGGGACTGGGAAACAGTTATAGTTCCATTTACTGAATTTTCTTCTTAGATAACATTATAACAGAGTATGGGAGCCTCGAAGTATTTTGACACAGAAGTTGTAGGTTCAACTTTTTTGACAGCTAGTCTTAGCAAGTTATTAACACTGACTGGATTTAGATATAAACATTGGTGGGAATATCAGAGAGCTCCAGAGATGACTTGCCACTTGTTTAAGGAAAGTATTTTATGTAATAATAGAAACATTTTATATAATAATAGGAACAGTTTCACTAGAAGACATTCTGTGTATGATCATTAGCAACATGAGAGTTAATTAATGTCTTTCTGAACTGCCATTAAGAGAGAGTGGCAGATTAAAAATTCAGCAGCATACTTGAACCAACAGTACTTGGATAAGCTGTCCCTTTCTGAAGACCAGTTACACAGCAGACTTTCTGCAGAGTTGTGGAACAGTGGGAAGCTCTTGATCTGCACTAAAACTAAGGTGCAATTCCTCCTATTATTTCTTCCCCACCAATGACCTCTGTTAAGGCTTTTATCCACTGCCTTCTACTCCAGTTGAGATAATTTGTGAAAGTGTTGGAATACAAGACAGAACAATATCCATCCAACTATAATAATTTTTAAAAGAGCAATTATTTTGATTTAATGAATGCAATGCAAAGAAGAGAAAGAATTTGTTAATCATTGGAGTAAAACATCATCAATTTCCATGATTCAGTGTGTGAGAGTTCACAGGGAACTCAAAAATTGCTCCCACATTTTTTTATGGGAAATCTTTTAGCCAACCAGGGGAAAGACACTGATTTCTGAAGTTTCACCATGCATCACCTAGTTCCCCACTTTTGACTGCAGTTCCTTGTACTTTTATGCCTTATAAAAATTGTAAGCACCCTGGGGCACAAGTAAGTCAGTTTAATTTGTCTATAAAGCACCATTCCTTCCTAAGGCATTGAATGACTAATATACAGTAATTTATAAAGAAGGTATTTGCAAGTCAGAGGACTTGACAGCAGGCCAGTGAATTAAAAAGAAGCAAAGTTTAAAAGATCTTCCTCCATTAAGTAAAGCTTGTTTTAGCAGCCAAGATGTTTTTGTTTGCAAGTATTTGGTATGAGAGCGCTGTCCCTTGGCAAAGTACTTCCTCCAAAGAGGGGGAAGGTGGATACACCCTCTGAGCTTACACTGAGCTTTATGAATGCCATGTAGAGCACAACTAGGCTAACTAGGCCAGCATGTGCATCCTTCGTAGCAGTATCTAACCTAAAATGTATGTTTAAACAATTAAACTGCAGGAGTGAAAAGAAAACAGAAACAATAGAACAATACCAAATCTTTTTACTTGCTTCTGCTAGGAGAAATGGTTACACAGTTAATGTGATGAGCATTAAAACACTCCTCAGGTACTTATTTATCAAGCCTATGTTCAAAATAAGCTGCTAAAATACATTTACTCAGTACTGCATCAACATTCTCTCCAACTTTCTTCCCATTCTTCTAACTATATTTCACCAGACAACCTTTTTTTAAAGCATGACAAGAAAAAGTTCTCATATTTCCATTCAAGAGGCACTAGATTTGTTGCAGAGACCATGTGTACAGTTCATGCTCAAAAGCTGCCATGTATTCAGAAAGCATGTCCCATAGAATTGATGAGTCATGTGAAGAGGCCATTTGTCCTGGATTTTCGGACATGCAATAGCCTAGTCAGACCTATAAATTTTGATTGTAAGTACTTTAAGGCAAAAATCTGTCATTTTAATTTGTTGAGAAAGCACCGTTCTTTCCTAAGGCAAAGTGTGAATAATGCATGACATTTTAAAAAGGAACTGTTTGCTACTGTTACAGCTCCTGCAAAACCTCTAGATTCTCAGACAAATGACCAAAGTACACTTAATGCATTCAGGCTATATTTTTAGGTGCAAGGAGAGTACATAGCCTCTAAAACCTAGACTTATGACAAGCTAAATATTTACTGTTAACAAATGAAAACTCAATCTTAGATTATTTGGTACTCTAATTAATATCTTGGCTTGTATAAACAAAGAACTGCAGTTCTCTGTTTAATTTCTTATAAAGTGCCTAAATTCTACTGAAAGCAAGGAGTTCTATATCTAAATGCTTTTGTAGATCCAGAGTTAATCTTCCCAATCACAAAGAAAACCCTTAAAATAAGACTCAATTTCAAAAAAAAAAAAAAAAAAAAAAAAAAAAAAAAAAAAAAATGGAAAAAAAAAAAAAAAAAAAAAAAAAAAAAAAAAAAAAAAAAAAGGAAAAAAAAAAAAAATAGAAAGAGCGACGGG
>WUAM01000323.1:18768653-18809342 GCA_024336885.1 Actenoides hombroni
ACATCAAAAGAAAAAAAAAAAAAAAAAAAAAACAAAAAAAAGGGGAAAAGAACACAACAACAAAAAAAAAAAAAAAACTAAAAAAGGGGGAAAAGAACAAAACAAAAAAAAAAAAAAAGCCAAAACAAACCCAGGAAACAAAAAGCATATTAAATTATCATTTAATAAGAAATACAAACCAGAGTAACAACAACAATTGCAAAACAAAGAACAAAAAACCTCAAACGTTAGCACAGTGGTCTCTTAAATTTCTTCAATTTTCCTATTTCTTCAGTAACCATCACTTCATTACTTAAAAGTACAATGCCAAAACCATGGATGAACATGGCATATTGTTAAAATTTTTATAATGCACCATTGAAAATGCTGCAGAAAATGGCAGAAAATGGCTACCAGAACATCACGTCTCTATGGGTTTGTACATATATGTCTTCTAGTACGTTGTTGTTTTTGTAAAGTAAGCTATTAATGTTCGTAATGCTTAACTTTGTTAATGATTAAGTAATCATTATTAATTATATGATTGTAACGTGGAATTGCAAAAGAAGGAGTAGTGCATGTTGGAATATGTATAAAAATAGACACAAACAGACGCCAGTGTGAATAAAAAGAAATCAACAACATTAACATCATTCTCCTCCTGGCAAAGAAGAGGAAGAAACCCCAATAATTAACCTGGTTCTCCTGCTGAAGAACTTCTGATACTGATTATTCACCATGAAACCTTCCTTTCTTCTTGTTGAGGAGCACAGGAAGCACAACACCAGAGAAAGAGGTAACTATTAAGAAGTTTGTCTATATTAGTTTTGCCTGTATGACTACATCAATGACAACAGCAATGAGATAATTCATGTGCTAATACCATTGCACTTACGATTATTAATAAATCTTTGATTAAACCGTTAAAACTTTAATTTAAATTACATGTTTGTATAGATAATGTCTTTAGCCCAGGTAAATTGTGCAGGTGTTTGGATTGGCTTTTAAACCTGGGTGCACCAATGATCACATAATCTCTGTTTATGAACAATCCCTGTTTTCATTATTAACCTCCGTAAAGGCCTGAATATCTTGTGTAATTCTAGGGTTGTTTACAATATTCTGAGAGCTGGAAGTATCAGTATGTGTATAAAACACATGACAATGAAGAATTAGGATGCATCTAACGAAAAAAGCTTCTTTATTTAACTTTCTTTTAGGAGTGAGCTGTCAGATATCCATTTTCTGCATGTTCAGATCAAACACTTTGTAAATATACCATCTAATCACTAAAAGGTAAAAAACTCATTGTTCCAAGATGAAATTGAAAGATACATTAGTGCTTCATTTTCTTAAGACAGTTCTCCAGAGCTCCAGAAGACAGAGCTTCCAGAGGAGAAGACGTGTTCATCTCCATGGATAAACAGCAGAAGTATCTCTAGTTATACCTGCATGAAGTCGCTACTCAGAACACCCAGGATGGCAGGGATCTGAAACAAATGGGTTGTAAGAACAGAAGATTGAAAAGCAACCCTAACTTTAGGTAAAATGTGAAGTATGGGAAGGATACAGGAACTGTATGTTACTGTTCTGCCTTTAACAGAAAAAAAAAAAAAGTTACATGATACTTTTTTATTCAAGACAGTGCATAGGAAGGTCCTTGTTGAAATTGCTGTGGACAAGAGCAGAATAAAAAAAGAAGAGCAAGGCTGAATTTACCAACCCGTTAAATAAAGTTCAAATCACTCTAGCTGGGTTAAATAACCAAGTCTGTGAACTGGACCAAAAAGCAGTTTGCAAGAGCTGTCACCCAGGCCCACCCACCAAGACAACTTACTGTCATAGAGAGCAAAATATGGAAAGAGAAAGCGATGTGGCAAATGAACCTGCATGCTCTGGATGACACCCATAGGCTGAGAACGAAGTTAGCAGACTGTTGCTAAAGTCACTGTCAGGGGAATGTTTTAATATCATTCCTGGTGATACATTTCAGGGATGTGTTACTAAGCTCCTTCGCTCCTTAATAATGATTTTTTTGCTTCATGTGAAGTTTCAAAAATTGCGATTGGACAAATAAGGTAAATATCTAAGGTAGGCATTCAGTATTCCTGGGCAGAGACCTGAGGATGGTTAGTTGTTTGTCAATGAGAAACCTTGTGTTCTGCCATGCTGTAAGCTAATACAAAACTTTACTTTTCAATTTCACAATCAGGCTATAGCAGTAAATTATTTTAAGACTCACTAAAACTCTGCATGATTACATATATATATATATAGCTAGCTGGAAAGTTCTGCTTTGTGACTTTTATTTTTTACGCTGGGTCTCAGCCCAAAGATAAATATTTTTAATTTATTTTCTTTTTGGTAAACATGAGCAAAACCAGCTAATTTCCTTTACCTATGCAAGGATTAAAAAATGTTCCATATGAAGAACTTAGATGTTTTATGTATGCAGAAAGCATCTGAACTTTGAAAGCTGAAACTTACCCAATTGATACAAAGGATTAGTCTCCAATTTGCAAAAATCAAATATTAACAAAATAAGAGTAAAAATCTACTAAAACTAATTATGCAATGTGTTACTTATTTACTTGCTGCAAATTCATTTATTAATTCTGACTTTGACAATTAGCTTTTAATAGTGTTGCTATTTATCTGTACTCAGAATCACCTGTACAACACTGATCTTGCACAGCAGTACAGATCTGCTTCTTTCATCAAAGTATTATTGAAAGGTCTTTAAGCCAGACTCAAAGAGGGGTGGGGATAAAACTGGGCTTGCTAGAGAGGAGCTTGGGAGCAGCTGGCCAGCACCTGTGAGACAGTGTGGTAGTGTGGTCTCACAGTCAGCTCGCTCAGTGGATGTTGGGGATGATGATCCACATGGCAGCAAAGACACAAGAGTTGATAGGCTGGTAAATACTGAGGCATCTGAGAACCAGCTGTGGGGAATTGGGGCTTCTTCCTCCAAGAAGGTGGCAGGACCGTTAACCCAGCTGAAGTGCACCTATACCCATGCACAAAGTGTGGACAACAAGCAGGAGGAACTGGAGGCCATTGTGCAGCTGCCATCATGGAAACATTGTGCGACGACTTACATGATTGGAGTGATGCATTTGATGACTACCAGCTTTTCAGAAGGGACAGGCAAGGAAGGAGAGGCAGTTGTCCTCTATGTCAGGGAAAGATATGAACGTCTACAACTGAATTATAGAGATGAGAGAGTTGAGTGTTTATGGGTAAGAATCAACGGGAAGGCCAACATGGCAGATATCATGGTGGGAGTTTGTTACAGACTGCCCAACCAGGATGATGAGACTGATGAAATACTCTACAAGCAGTTGGGAGAGGTTTTGTGATCACTACCTCCTGTTCTCATGAGGAACTTCAGCTTCCCAGATGTGTATTGGGAATATAATACAGCAGAGAGGGAGCAGTCCCAGAAGTTCTTGGAGTGTGTGGAAGATAACTTCCTGAGGCAGCTCCAACTAGAGAAGGTGCCCTCCTGGACCTGCTGCTTGTTAACATAAAAGGACTTATAGGAGATGTAACAGTTGGAGACCATCTTGTGTGTAGTGATAATGGTATAATAGTTTTCGATTCTTGGAGAAGTAAGGAGGGGGGTCAGAAGAACTGCCACCTTGGACTTCCATAGGGCAGACTTTAGCCTGTTCAGGAGACTGACTGGCACTGTCCCGTGGGATGCAGTCCTGAAGTACAAAGGAGTCCAGGAAGGATGGACACTCTTCAGGAAGGGAATTTTAAAAGCACAGAACAGGCCATCACCATGTCCCAAAAGACAAGCCAGCAGGGAAGACAACCAGCCTGGCTGAATGGGAAGCTTTGGATGGAACTCAGGAACAAAAAAGAGTGTATGGCCTTTGGAAAAGGGGGTGGCCACTCTGGAGGACCACAAAGATGCAGTTAAGCTACGCAGGGAGAAAATCAGAAAGACCAAAGCCCAACTAGGACTCAACCTAGCTGTGGCTGAAAAAATAAGAAGTTTCTATAAATACATTAACAATAAAAGGAGGACCAGGGAGAATCTTCATCCCTTATTGGATGCAGGGGGAATCAGAGGGACTAAGGATGAGGAAAACGCTGAGCTATTTAATGCCTTCTTTGCCTCAGTCTTTAATAGAAGGACTAGTTGTTTGTTGGGTAGCCAGCCCCTCCAGCTGGAAGACAGGGATGGGGAAAAAGAAGGAGGCCTTCATAATTAATGAGGCAATGGTTAGTGACCTGGTGCACAACCTAGACATACACAAGTCTGTGGGGCCAGATGGGTTACACCCAAGAGTGCTGAAGGATCTAGCAGATGCGCTCACCAAGCCACTTCTCATGATTTATCAGCAGTCCTGGCTAATGGGGCAAGTCCCAATGGACTGGGGATTAGCAAATGTGATGCCCATCTGCAAGAAGGTCCAGAAGGATTCTGCAGGGAACTATAGACCTGTCAGTCTGACCACGGTGCCAGGGAAGGTCATATAACAAATTATCTTGAGTGCCATAACACACCATTTACAGGACAATGAGACAATCAGGCCCAGTCAGCACAGGTTCATGAAGGGCAGGTCCTGCTTAACAAACCTCATCTGCTTCTATGACAATGTGACGCGCCTGGTGGTTGAGGGAAAGTCTCTGGACATAGTTCACCTGGACTTCAGCGAAGCCTTTGATACTGTTCCCCACAGTAACCTTATGAAAAAAATGGATGCCCTATGCATAGATGGCTGTAGACTCTGCTGGATCAAGCACTGGCTGGACGGTCGGGCCCAAAGAGTGGTGGTAACTAGAGTTAAATCCAGCTGGTGATCAATCACAAGTGGTGTTTCCCAGGGATCAGTGCTGGGGCCACTCCTGTTTAATATCTGATATTATCTTGATGAGGAGACTAAGAGCACCCTCAGTATATTTGCAGAGGATGCCAAGTTAGGTGGGAGTGTTGATCTGCTTGAGGGTAGGAAGGCTCTTCAGAGGGAACTGGACAGGCTGGATTGGTGGGCTGAGGCCAGTCATATGGGCTTCAACAAGGTCAAGAGCTGGGTCCTGCACATGGGCCACAGCAACCCCAGGCAATGCTACATGCCTGGGGAAGAGTGGCTGGAAAGCTGCTTGGCAGAAAGGGATCTGGGGGTGTTGATCAATAGCCAGCTGAACACGAGCCAGCAGTGTGCCCAAGTGGCCAAGAAGGACAATGGCATCCTGGACTGCATCAGGATTAGTGTGGCCAGCAGGACTAAGGAAGTGCTTGTTCCACTGTACTCAGCACTCGTAAAGCTGCAGATTGAATACTGTGTTCAGTTTTGGGCACTACAGTATATAAAACACATTGAGGTGCTCGAGTGAATACAGAGAAGGGCAATGAAGCCAGAGAAGGGTCTTGAGAATATAAGTAGCGACTGATGGAGCTGGGGTTGTTTAGTCTGAAGAAAATGAGGGGAGACCTTATCGCTCTCTAAAAGTACCTGAAAGGAGGTTGTAGAGAGGTGGGTGTTGGTCTCTTCTCACAAGTGACAACTGATAGGACAAGAGGAAATGGCATCAAGTTGCGTCAGGAGAGGTTTTTAAGTTGGACATTAGGAAAATCTTCTACACCAAAAGTGTTATCAAAGAGGATCTCCTGCACTCTACCCATCCCTATTCTTTCACCTACCACCCTAAATAATGGTTTCTTCTCTAGCTCTACCAGATGTCCACACAAACTCCTGTTTCTTCCCTGTAAGATTTACACTAATCATGGCCTCAGACAAGGGGACCTTCCTATCACTACGAAAAGGATGTTCTCACATTGTCTTCTCTTTCATTACACTTCCCATTGCTCTGAAATAGATTGGCCCCTGAAGGTTTGCCACAGGTAGTGGTTTTCTGTGTGGAGGTTTTGTGCATGCTGGGTTGTTTCTTACATATATCCAGTGTATTCAGTATCAATGATGTAAGGCTACTTTTCTTAAAAACACTATCTATGAATGGATCTCCACACAGTACACTCTCTCCATAACACACAACTTAAGATCTCTCCTTTTATCTTTTACAGGTCTTTACAGGACTAAGTGAGCAAACTTACAGAGGCACAAGGACAAGAATTATGGAATAAACTGAACTGTCCAACCAGGTGTGCATTTAGACAGATATAAACAAGGAAACAAGGTTTAGGTTTAAAGAAGTCACCAGAAAATACCATATGCTTGAGTCAACATTGCAAAACAAGTTTTAGATGTTGCTAAAAATCACCTCACCATTTTTTCCAAAAGTGTCCTGCCTCACCATCATCTGTTAATTCAGCCTTGAATGTCTTCATTTCATTTACATAACACAGGCCTTGTCACAGTGTGAAGTTACCTAAAACAGTTATTATGTCTTTGAGTGAAAAAAAAAAAAAGGCAGACAGCAGCAGAAAGAAAAGACTGTAAGCATTTAGATGTCCTACGGAGACAAAGATTATATGTCTGGTTTCCTGAATTTCCAAAGTGAGACTAGATTAAAGCAGTGGTGTTTTGAGACCTTCCTAATTTTGCCTGATGCCTTCCAACTTATTTGACTGGGTATCAATACTGAGTTTACCCCAGTGAATTTAATTTTACTCAGTGTCACCACTCGGTGGAAGTAGGGCGAAGCATTCACATTCTTGACTCAGAATATTTCTGACAATGATTTTTCCAAGGTTATGCATTACAAGGAGCTTCAAAAGTGGATTTTAATTTTGCATGCCTTGATTTCATGTTATTCATACAAGGGTCTGTAGGCAGATGCATGAAATTCGGTGTGCTTATAATTCTATAACTATGTATTACACACATATATATAATACAAATAATAAAAAGATATTAACACTTTAGAAAGAGCTGGCTTTAGCCATTCTCTTTTCCCAGAAGTGAAGTATGTCTAATAAGTCTTACCTTGCTCACAAAAGTATTGTTATACTTAATTAATTCATGTTTGTACAGTACTTTGAGAGCCCTGTGTTATTAAGCGTCCTGCTAGTCCACTTCTCAAAGTGACTCAATACTGCCAGAAGCTGTATCTCCTGCCAGCTACCAACAGTCAGACAGCCAAAAGAGCAGTGGCAGATACAGAACCTGTACTGGGAAAGCTCGAACAAGGAAACTCACTGAAGTAAATAGTCCAGAGTGAGGGACAAGAAGGGAAGGAAGAAAAAACTGAGGACAAGGGAGAAGTTAAGCCCATCCTCTATCCTCTTTCAGCCTATAGATGGACTTTTTTCTACCACCATTCTCCTCCTGGTTGCCCTTTTTCTTTGATAGTGTTTGGGACATTTTATTCCGTTTTGTTCCACCTTATGCCTCAGAATGCTGTCACAGGCCCTTTTGGGGAGATAAGTAGGACGCTATTAGACTCACTAGCATTTAAATCCCAGCTTTGTTACTTGCCTGCTGGTGGGCGTCTTTCTTTCTTCTACTCTGTATTCACCTAGGCTAAATCCAAAGCTTGTGGAAGTAATTTACAGTCTTTCCCTTGATTACAGAGGATTAGGCCTTGGTGCACTCCATGGTGTTGCTAAAATTAATTCAATATTGTCTATGGAATTCTCTGGAAAAAAAATTAAAATATATATTGCTATCCAAGGAGACACAGGCATTACTATTTCCCAGACAACTGACTGCAGAACTGGTTTTTTGCCACCGAACTAGGCATACAATTGTAATGCCAGTGCAGAGCACTGTGCCAGACCCAAGGCAGAAGAGGAAGAGTCGTGATCTCATTTCATTTAACAGAGTTTAGAATTTGTTTCATCAAAAGTACCTTGACAAATGCATCACTGTTTATGGACCGCTGATTACATGTCCCACAGTAGACAAGACAGGTAGTAAGACACGGCTTATCCCTCAGCACATACTAATGAGGCTGTTCTGCCTGCAGCTCTGAGTGGCCAGATGCTGTATTTAGATGGAGTCCCACTGGGATTCTTTGTGGGTGCCACTGTAAACAGTCAGTTGCAAAATCAGAGTTTAACTATCATCTTTGGTGGAGAAAGTCAGGAATGAGTATCAAAGGTAAATGATATATTGCTTTGCTGATGAGGAAGAATTCCATATCCCACTCTAATCTGTGTAGCATATTACTGTGCTAGCTTCTGCCTAAACCCTAAAAGTTCAACGTTTTTGGGTACATGTATATGGTAGGATGTGATCAAATACCTCAGAAAAAAATATTTCAAAAGGCTGCTGAAACTGCAGAATTTCAGAGACCATGCCCACATACTTGTGGCATCAGCAGGCAGCACTGCAGGGCCCCAGATTTGGCTTAGCCAACAGACTTCACTTGTACAGAAGTAACATTGCCTCTCTGCAAAACAGACACTAGCATTGCATTAAACTGCTGCCACTCCTTGAAGCATCTCAAAGGGTGTCAGGAAGCAGACTGGCAAGTACTGATGCCTGCCCATTTGCCCAGGAAAGTGAGCTGCATGGGTTCACCCTCATGTTTAGACTTGTCTGGAGAAAGGACAAGTGATCCTCACCTCTTCTAAATGCTTCAAACATTATAGCATGGATTACTCAGTCTCAGCAGACTTCAGATAGCCTTTGTCATCCATCAGAAGCAGCTTTGTCCTTCCCCACGTGCCAAGCAGTGCCGTTGTTTTGTAATGAACAGCTTCCATTAGAGCGCACAATTTCTCATCCTGTCTGACTATGCTGATCATTCTTGTAATTAAGTCTCTCTTGATTCTCTTTGGCAGCACACCATCTGCACAAGAAGGCACACCTGGAAAGCAGTTTTCCTCTGCTTTTGCTATCCTTGACTAAACTCTGGTTTAAAGCAGAGAACCCTAATCAAAAGAATTGCCTGACTGGAGGTAGCTGTGCCTGTCTCACTTTTGTCACAGCTTCCATCTGAAGGCTGCAGGATTTGGATTTGCATAGCAATTTCCAAAAAAAGGTCCACCATGGGGGGGGTAAATATTTTCAGAAGATTTTGCTCTTAAGAAAAAAATCCAATGAAATGAAGTAAAGAGGAAAATAATAGGGTACTACATACATTTAATAGGTTTCAGTAGTATTTACTATAAAATCCTATAGAATTTACTAGAAAAAAATACTTGGGTTTTTGTAGTATTCTTTCACAATCTGCAAGAATCTTATTCCTGAATGAGTTCAAGAAAATGTAAAAGGAAATATTCATCTTTTAATGAAGAGCATGTTTGACTTGATGCTACCCTCATAATTTTAGGAACGAAATGCCAGGTCATTGCTGCACCTCACAACACAGCTGGGCAGGATGAGAAAAAAGAGAGAGACATGTTTTATATTCTGCTGTCTGTTCTGGTTTGAGTTAGAACAGAACCAATTCTGTTCAGTGATTTTACGTTTCAGCTAACTAATAGCACTTGCTAAAGTTAACAGCATATTTTTGCAGTGTCTGCTTCTAGCACTGATAACTCTCAGTATTTACAGTTGCTACCAAGGATTGATGTGCAGAAAGGCTCTTGCTTATACTTGCTGCTATGCAGACCAAGGCCACTGCTGGATCTTGTGCAGTACATTGGGAGGTGCAGAAAGTAAAAGGCTGCACCTGCAGGGAGGAGCAGACAGGACAGATGACCATAAACTGACCATTGATATCTTCCATCCCACAGACATCATATTCAGTATAAGGCTGAGGAACCATGAGGGTAAAATGCTCTTCTTCAATGGCTGGCCTCTGAGGAGGACTCTGTTTGCTCTGCCTTTCATCCTGATCCATGTGTTCCTGAATCCAAGTCCAGTATCCAGCTCCCATCTGCCACTGAGTCCAGTGTGGGACTTCCCCAGTGCCTGCTCTACAACATCAGGGGTGATGGTGACATAACTGCCATCAGGGGAGGTTGGGTTCAAAACTGGTTTTGTATATATTTGTATATATTCCATTTTATCATTATTACTATTATTATTATTTTCATTAAAGCTGTTTTAGTTTCCTTTTCTAACCGCTATGTCTTGCTCCCTTATTCCCTTTCTCTTCCCCTTTGGGGAGGGAGAGGGGTTAACAGAGAGCATCTGTTACAGGTCTAGCAGATGGCCCTGACCCTAAACCTTGACACTCTCTTTGATGCGTGTGTTGAGGATCAACAAAACTTTTCTGTTGTATTCTGTGTTGAATCAAATGTCAAAAGGCAGATCTATGTAGATTCATATACATATGAAAACATACTTGCCTATAGTACAAACAGGTTCCAGTGCCTTCTTCCAGTCCATTCCTGAACAAAACTACACCTTGTTGCCAGCCTAACATCAAGACCCACACTGGTGCTCCCAGATTGTCACAGGTCTCTAATGACTTCTGGTAGAGTGTAACAAAGCCCTGAGTTCCTGAACCTGTTAACAAAATGACAAGCTGCTTCCTGCCTCTGATCTCCCATTGTGACCTCTGCACCATGTAGAAAAGATAAGAAACTTTGTCATGTGAAAACTTTTTCCCTGGTCTTTTACAGTACCCAAAAGCAATCAGATAGAAAGACTGAGACAGGAGCCAAGAGGTATAAAAATAAAAACGGGGGAAAAAAAAAAGTACAGTTTCTGAAGTGAGCAAATTACACAGAAAGGGGTGTTTTCTAAGTTTGCAAATAGTTGGTGCCAACCAATTTGACCTTCTTAACAGCAGTGATATATCTTTAAAAAGCAACAATAAAAAAGCACTTAGTTTACTAAATAATAGAGTTTTTTTACCCATGATGAAAGGCTGCTGCTTATCACGCAGATATCAAGGCGAGCCACCTAATGGCACTAATTTCAAATCCTGCTGCTGTAACGTTAAGTGCATGGGAAACAAATTACCATGGATTCAAAACAGTTAGTGGTACATTTAAGAGCAGAAGAATACAGAAATGCCATTTTATTAACTTCTGCAAATTTTTATAAAATGTCTGCTGAAGACTGGCAAGAATTTGCAACACTAGTAGCTTGGGCTGGGCAAGGCTGAGAAATGAAAGTACCTGAAAGCCTTGTCACATTCTCAGTTGGAGTTAACACTGTTTACGTGCAGTTCACATTTAAAGAAGTGTGGGTTGCTCTTTATTTCTCCCACTTTGCATCCTTTCACTGCAGTTACCTGTTCATTCAGCAAACGTGTCAACTGAGGCTTCCTGGACCCGATTTATATTTTAGAAAATGTGCCTGTAACAAGCACAATTGAATGCTCAACTCCTGCTTTTACCTATGACACTATTCTTTTCTTCACCCCTTCCTGGCCAAGTCAATACGTTCTTTCCCTTGTTAAGCTCACATAAGCAGAATGACATGCTCACTAATAAATTACTTTTTCTAGTAACTTGTCAATGTAGAAGAGAAGGAAGTAGATACAGATCAGAATGATCTACTGCTAATAAATGGCTTTTCCTACTATCTTCCTTTTGTAGACAAAAAGGAAGCAAATATAGATCCACTGTTTTCACAATACTAACACACACACATTATTCTTTTTGTTAGGACCTGCACAAGTTGGACTTAGTTATGAAGTTTATCAATGCCATTCACTACAACTAAAAATCATCACACTGGTATTTCTAGTACCACATCTTCTAAACCAGCTACAAAACCGGGCAATACCCCAAGACCAATTCCTTCTCCATGTTATTACTATTGTGCAAACAACTGCATAATGGTGTTAGGAAAATGTGGCAGGCACATTTATTACCCACAGGTAACAGAAAAATGTTTTGTGTGTCTAGGGTTGTTGCAAGTCTGTCATGCAAAACTGTTTAAAGACTTGAAATACGCTGTATAAAGAACGTCTCTACATTTGGTTTACTTAGTATAACAGGAATGCTTATAAATAGCTATTCAGGGCTTTGTGTTTGCATACATTGCTAATCAGGAACTGTGAAAATCATCTTGTAAACATCAGACTTTACATAATGTACATTACTGAAACATAAATAATAGAGCCATACAGACATCAGCTTCTGTGAAGGCCTTTCTCACAAAAAAGCTGCTGAAAAGGCTATCTCCTCTGAGTTGCTCCATGATGTATTCCTCACTGTCCCCAACAGAAGGCTTCAGCCAACATGGAACACAGCTATCACTGGGCCTTGTGATCAAAGGCTACCTTCTTTACCCATGTAACAGCTATTTTTCCAAACAAAGTGTAGTAATCCCAGCCAGAAGACCATGATACCTCAAAAAGGTAGTGATCCACATCACAGTTAACCTGAACAAGTGCAGACCTGTGCTGTACCTCCAGCATCAGACTGTGCTCTGCTGCTCCAATCTTTTGGATGCAGGACAACCTCAGCCAGCTATTCACAACAGCAAAGCCTAAGGGCACCTCCCATTCAGCACCCAGAACTATACCATTCCCACGGCCTTACCTTTATGGAGCAGTGCAGCAGGAAGGTCTCATGAGATCATCCCTTCTGACTTATATTAGAAATTATGAAGGGAGTTGTTTTCTTGTACAAAAACCATATACTAGCTCAAATGATCAATAGATCATATAGAATGTCTTTATGGATGAGATCTGCATAAAGAGCCATGGGAAAAATCCACACAGGGTCTGCCCAATGCTGCACGAATATGGGGTGCCAGCATTTGAAACAATGTAAAATTCACTCATTCTCTATGCTCTTCTTATCCTCTCTTACCAAAACCAATGTTTTATTAAGCCTTTTGTTGTTGGGTCTTACTGAGATCCAGAAAGAAACCTCTTTCCCATTCTCTCATCCTCCTCACCTGTGCAGAGCACGCAGAGGTAGGTACCTTAGTTGAGACACAGTGGACTATACATTCTGCATGGAAGAAGACAGAAAGAAGAGAAAAGAGTTCAAACTGATTCTGGTGCCACTAGTATTTGTTTAGCCTTTACTCAGTGGCAACAGCATTAAGTCCAGGAATTCACTGGAATTAATATTACAGAGGTCAGTGGTTCATGTTTAATGACAGACAGAAAAAAATACTTTGAATGGTATACAGCTACAAACGAAAATATCTACATTTAGATGTTTAAAAGTATGTTTCTTCCTGTGATCCAGTAGTTTTAACTTCGTCAAAGAGGACAGAGATCTAGCAAATACATTCAACAAATTCTAGATAACAAGTTAGTACACTCTAACATAGCCAGCAACCTCTCAATTCAGTTGCCAAGTGCACTGTGCTGTCTGACACATCCTAAAATATCAGTGACATCCAAGCGAGGACAGAAGATACAAGGAGATAGAATCTTTTCTGAGAGATTAGAGCTGGAGCTCAGACTATGTTGAACCCTCCCACACACTGCTCTTGTACCATTAATTTATGCAATAGATCAGAGAACAAAAGACACATAAGCACTGTGTTCACTTGCACAATGATGTGGCTGAAACAAACAGAAATGAAGAATTGTTGTAGATCCCCTGAAAAAAAGCATGAGTTTCAGAGGAAGTAGTTCAACACTATAGTTTTTCCTGCAAATTCATTGGTCATTATTTTCCTCTATTTCGCTTCTTATTTTTCATAGTATACTAGTTCTCAATTTGACATTTGCTACCTGAACACTTGATTCAGAGTTAAGAAAACAGCTTAACAAGGAAAAAACATTTGTAAAATTAATGGTTATTTATATCATCACAAGCAAAGTCATTTAGGTGCTTAAAAGACTGTTAAAACTGATCTGAATCTCAAAACTTTGTAATGCTGCATTCAAAAATGTGGCTAGAACATGCTCATTAAAGAAGCATTATCAACTTCGGTGGTATAAAATGTGAAAAAACATTGAATAAAGGTGCTGTTGGTAGGGGGAAGAAAGGAGAGCAGAAAACAGTTAATTATTTCCCTCACCAACAATGTCTCCAAATCTGAGGGGAACTGAGCATTTGGGGCTGGAAAATATAGAAGTAGGAATCTGTGGAACTAAGGTTACTGACACAGAAATTATGTAATGGTGATCTGGACAAATAAACCTTGACAAAGTTTATTTTCTTCTTCATCCCCTGAGGAAAAAGAAAAAAAACTAAAACAAAAAAAAAATAATCATGAAAACTTCAAAGGAAATGCTGAGGATGAAGAAGAGATGGTTTGAATTTCACCATCTATACTAGCATAAAATAGGAGATTTTAGCTTTTGAAAGGCAATCTGATAAGTAGTCCACAATAACTGTATTTTTGTGGGAAAAAAAAAAAAGCTTTTTTTTTCCCCCAGGAAGTCATTACTCCTCAAAAAAAGTGTCATGTTTAACACAATCTAATTAGACAAAAACGTAAGCCTTTGGTAGAGTAAGTTATTGAGGTAGAAAAAGCTTTTAATTTAAATTTGAGCGTTACTATCTTCAGTGGGCAAATACCCACACATTTACACCTTCCCAGCTCCAGAGTGTCCCCTGCTGATCTTGTCACAGTTCTAAGCACAGTTCTTATTAGAATTAGATGCATGGTGTTCAGCCTGGTCTCCTGAAGAGTGATACACCAATGCACTATCTCATTACATATGAGATTGTCAGAATATTCGTCTGTCACTCCCCGATAGCACATTGATCAACTTCAAGCAAATCTGTCAAAAAAAGTCATTAAATGAAAGTTTTAATGATCAGTTTCATAAAAAGCAGGTAGTCATGTAGACATGAAACACTCTTCATGAAGTTCAAGTCAAAAGAGAAGCTTCAATGAAAAGTTACATCTTGTTAAGCATCACAGACTACATCAGTGCTAACAGGCAGTATAGCTCAACGGGAGCGAAGAACTTGTGCTGGTGACCAGATAGCCACACTGTACATACAGTGTGTAGGGATGTAGCAGAACTTTTGAACCAGCTCTAAATTGGTCTTGTGAAGAAAATGGCAATCAGAAGATACTTTGGTTTTGCTTCTTCCAAAAGCAATCAAGGTCATAGACTACAATGCAAACCAATGTAAGGTAAGTGGGGATAATGTGAGGTAAGTTTCAGAAGCTCCTGATTCTACGGTGCACCCAGAGAACCCAATCACAGACAAAACCCAGAAGAAATTCATCCTACTAGTTCTATTTCTGTTTTTTCTACTGCAACAAATGAGATTATAAGTGATTCTCTCCTTCCAACATCTCTTACTAAATATGTACAGATGAACAGAAATTCATAGGCTGTGGAAACAGTAAGGTTCCAGTGGGAACTCACCAGAGAGGTAACATGTTCCTTCTGCATGAAAGCAGAGGTAAGGACAATAAAAAGAAAACAATATGGCACAGGGCACCATCTGGAGAAACACAGAGATAGGAATACTAAACCTTCCATGCTTTTTCCTCCAAATGAAGTGGCACATGACAAGAGTAGAAAATGAAAAATGAACATATTATTCCCAAAGCAGGACTGCTGGGAAGATGAATTAATAGGAACTGGATATTCAGATACATATTTAAAATCATGGAAATTTATCCCAAAGCTCTGAACATTTAGAAGATTGATGTCAATATAAAGCATCACCAGATTTTTCAGAAGAAAATTACAGTTAATAAGCTGCACTAGTGGCAGGCAAATCAGGAGCTTTTTTAACTTTCTTCTATGCATTTGACACACAGGGGTGACTGACCCACAAGCCAACAAGAGTGCCCTTCAAAACAGACTCTGGCCTCACTCTTACACACAGCCAAAAAAGTGAAAAATTGGTGATTCATTTGCACTTTTCTTGCCCTGAGGTACTGAATTAGTACCAAATATGTTCTAAGACATAACGCTCACACTTTTTTAAAAGGTTAATGTTAATGGTAGTGACCACTTAATTGGCCTAGTTTGCCTGCTGTGTCTACTGTCTGTCTAACAGAAGACATGAGAAGTAACTATGCCCTGCAGTCAAATGGTCAGGCAAGATATAAAACAATTTCCAGCAAATAGCCATTTATACTGAGGAGAAAATGAGAGAAAAGCTAGGGAGACAGACTGACAGCTCAAAGGCTCATCAGAGATGAACTTTTCGCATATGGCAAGAAGCTGGAAGAAGCCGTAAGGTAAAATAGTAAAGATTGCTATCAGTTTTGGGGTTGCTTTAACATATTCTGTTGTTGCTGTTCTTTTCTACAGTAAATAGAAGGTGGTGTTTTCTTCTTGGCAGATTTCAGCTTCATTGGTAATTCAATGTAAGTGACATTATAAAACCGTAATATGAAACAAAGCCAATATGTATTAATGGTTTAAATTTCAAGAAGATCATTAATAACTTAAGTAATCCTTGAATTAATGAGCTAAAGTCTGCTGACACTTTTTTCTGTTTCTTGTTCTGTTCCTTAACACTGAATTACTGAACAAGAAGATTTGTATTCTACATTGAAATCACATCGAATGACTTTGTAACACTACATCCTCCCCAGTACAGTTGAAGCTAATGGCTTCTTCCATGTTCTGCTTAAATTTGATAGTAAAAAATTACACAAAAGCTGAAAATACCATATAAATATTTACACAATAAAATGCATTAATTATAATACAGTCATAATTAGAATAGAGTAAGAGTAAAGAAAGGTAGTTCAAAATATTTGTAAACAACCGGTAGTAAGTTTTTCAGTAGGAAGGAGAATAATTCCAACTGAATTTCAGCAAATACACAGTTTATGTAACAGTATCCTTAAAACCATCTTGTGACAAGACAGTGTGGTAGCTGGAATACATTACTTTAAACTTCAAGGTGCATCAGACGGTGATGTAATTACAGATATAAAAAGATTACACTTATATTCTAGTTACAAAGTAATTATACTGCAGATAGCATATGCCCATGGAAGAGCTACAATGAATATGTCATGAGGAATAGCACTCCACGATTTCATTTACAGGTCTCAGTTTTGCTATTTGTCTTCCAGATAAAATAAATAATTTCCAATTCCTTGTGCAATATGAAAAAAAAATAAATATATATATATTAAAAAAATAAATAGGGACATCTTTTTAATTTGTAGTATTGTCTAATTACAGAAAAGTACAAGTAATGCAAAGGAATGTCAAAAGATTATTTTCATTTTGTTGATCTGATGGCAATTAAGGTTTTCTCTCTTGTCTTCGGAGAGATGCAGAAGGAAGTATTCATCACAACTGCTCAAAAACGGAAAGTGTTTCTCCCTTACCGCAGCAGCTGTCACCTTTCCAGCCTAACAGTGAAACCAGCACTGAAGCTGCAGGTTTAATACCCTGAGACTACCGAATGGACAGAGTAAATTGCCTCAATATGGTTTATTAGTAACAGTGAAGCAGCACTGTAAGCGTTTATTCTATTCAACACAATAAGAAGTTGTTTATGTTTATTTGGTAGAGATATTATTTAAGTCTCTTACAGTGGTTTTCCCGCAGTGACTGCAAATGCTTTTGCAGGAAATTCTGACTACTTGAACAAGGATGAAATACTGGCAGAGTATACAAAAGATATAAACATTGCGTCAGGAAGATTGCAACACTTACTCATTTAGGATTCAGACAGAAGCAAGTAATCTGACATGCTACAATTTTTACCTTGGCTGTTTTTACTGTGTGACAAGCAGTAAGCAGAAAAATAAGCAGGATATTGGCAATATATCTCAGTATTCGGTAGAATGACTAGTCCCTTCTATTTCCATTAAAATTTGACTTTGGTGAGGTTACACTGATTTATTCTAACTGGCAATAAAGTCCTTTAGACTTTAACAGTTGTTATAGATGTAAATTCACAAGCTAGAAACTGCCGGTGCTGGTTGGCTGGATATGGATTGGTGGCCTACATTTCTTAACATATCATGGATTTTTGGTGAGTCCTTTTTTTTTTTTTCCTTTAAATAAAGGTAGACTTTGATGTTTTTTTCCTGGGCCTGTTTAATGCTGCTATACTAGCTGCAGATCAGTAAACAAAGATGGAAAAAGACAAAGTGAGCAGTGGCTATGCTGTGCCAGAGTATGACAGAAGCAGTTTTTGTCTATCTCTCTACAGACTGAAGATGCTATTAGGAAACTACTCTTTCATCCTTTCATCTATCTCACTGTGACCTCACTTACAAAATTAGTATTTTGGAGTTTCTTGAAAATGTGTACTTTATTATGTTTCCTTTCAAAAATATGACTTCCCCCAAATGAATTATTTTCAGTTTTCAGAACATGAAATCTTCAAGCTTTCTGACACATCTGAATTTTTTTACAGATTTGTATGTTCCCCATTTGGATCAAAATATAAAACCACTTTATATGATATGTGTACGTGAATGTAGCATGTATCTGTGTGCACATGCGTGTATATACATGTACACATAGAAAATGTGACTGGCACTGATATGGAAATGATGGTAAGTATGAAACTAAGACAGTGGAAACAGAACAGGAAGAAAATTCATGTTGCATTACGTATCTTGATCCATAATCTTAAATCCACAAAACCCCAGAGAATCATTCTGTCGGAATAAACCTCATAAGGTCATCTGGTCCAGCTCTTCCACTCAAAGCTTGAAAGTTAGATGGAGCTTTAAAGTTAGATAAGGATGACCAAAGTTACATCCTCCTAACTTCATGTATTGAAATAAAAATATTAATATAGAAAACTTAAAAAGTCACCTACTCTATTCCCTTGTACTGAGGCAGCATTAGGTCTACCATTTCTGATCCATGCTTCTCTAACATGCTTCTGGAGAACACTCATAGAAAGATTTCTGTTTTTTTCACTTTCTGTCATACTTGACTGTCCACACACTTAAAATGGAAAAAAATCCTATTGCTCAAAATTAAGATATTAGAGTTCTGTTACCCTACTCTTGTCTCTCTTCCACAGTATTCAAGTATAAGAAATTCATGCTGTTGTTTTTAAAAATATCTTAGTGTCATACTGTTTCCAGTAGGAATCCAAAACCTACCTTCTTCAGGCTATTTACAATTGTAGCCAAATACATTAAAACAACATTACCTGGAAAATCTAGCTTCAGAAACAGGAGAAATAATGTTATTTTGTGAATGCAGCAATTGATTTTGCAGACTTTTATGTAAGTCATCCATATTTTCATTACAACTTTTAATACTCAACAAAGCTGGCAGTTAGCTACTGGCCCACGAATTCCAAACCAAACAGTTGAAAGACTGGAAGAAGAGTTAAAATTTACTTTTTCCTCTATGATTCTTTCTTACATCTTAGACCTTTTCCTAAAAGACTGACATCAGTTGAAAGAATAATCTGTTCGCATCTTAGAGCATAAAAAGGCCTGAAATGGAGTCCAGTAAATGGTTTTCAGCTCTGAATGAAAACACTTTTTTAGACTCTAAATCAGAATAGGGAAGCCATTAAAAGAAAGACTATAAGTTCTATTAAAAAATTAAAAAACAATTTAGAATAAGAATTGTGAATATTTAAAAACTTACAAGAAAAAATTGAAAGAAAAAGAATATTGGAGAACTGGAAAGAAAAAGAGTACCAACTGTAAGGGGGTATTTACTATATAACATTAAGTTTAGCAGCCTGAAGAAGAATTTTGCACTACCAACTGTTCAACCTCCAAGCAGAAGTGCTACAGTTGCATCTGAGAGCTCCATGCAACAGGTTTACCTGAAGTTAGTTACATGCAAATACCTGTTTTGTACACACAGAAAACAAGTGTTAACAGCACTGTAAATTTGCTGAATCTTTTCTTACATGGATTTTACTGATCCATTAATAAAAAAACTGTATAGCATGAAAAGATAATATATCTAAAAAATATTAAACTAATTTCTGCCTTCACCTACCCAAAGTAGGTAATATCCACAAACAATCCAAGGGTTGGGTTTTTTTCTGTATCAGTGAATGCTAACTTTTAAAATAAAATAAAGTATATTTGGAACAAAAGTCACCTAGAATATTTTCTTGTTTGTCATACAAAATTTTTGGGCTGTCATAGTATTAAAGCCTGTTTTAGGACTTTGCCAAAATATATTCTTGTTGATACCTAAAACTGATCTCAATCCTTCAACAGAACTTTCCTTTACTGTTTACCACTAGAATCTACAAGCTCTGGTCACATCTTTGTGCAATTTTGATTCCACTGAAACAGATCCCAAGTGCTATCACTCCTAAATGGCTTCATGGACATAAGGCCAAGAAGAATACTAAGAAGCTCCTTACTTCCACGGGGTACAAAATAGGAGTAGAGTCCTTCTGCTCCACCTTTGGCATCCTTTTTCCTGTCACATTATGCCATAACACACTGCTGCAGAGAGTGCTTTCCTCACCTCTTTCTTAGGACAGCAACAATGTATTTTACTCTAAGGAAATTTTCAGTATAAGGCTAAGCAAGATAGTCCACGATTTCATATATATATTCCCTAGATTTTATGGAATATGAACAAACTTCAAACAGTTTTATGTTTGAGAGTGAAACAGGTGTAGAAAATTAAGATGTAGGGTTATCTCGCTTCATTGAATAAATTAAAAATAAAGATGAAGTGTCCCTCACAAACTTCATGTAACGCGACCCAGCAGCAAAAGGCTTTGCATTCTATATCTTATTTCCTTGGATTTCACATACAGAATATTAATAAACTGGAACTTGTAGGTGTCCCATATCTGCCCCCAACACATCTCAACATACACAACTTGAAGAAATCATCAAGTCGGCCTTATAATACTGATTAATCATACTCTCCTTTTTTCAATCTGTATCTTCCCAGTGATTTAAAGCTCTGCAGGTTTGATTTTTAAAAGTTCCATACCTTCTAGAGTTTTTTCAGTGTTTTCTACCCTGTAGCTTGCCCACTGAAGCTTTGTGCTGTGCTGTTACTCCCTCACCTGCTCTTTCAGTTCATTGCAGGTTGCTCATTTTTTAACATCTCTAGGCTAAACTGGGGTCTAGTAGTGAAATCTAATGCATTCCAGTTGCTGTGACCACAAAAGACCAAGTCAAACTACTTCCAAATCATACAGAGACACTTTATGTGGAGTTTTAAAGGGAAATACAAGCTATTAATGAAACTTTCAGAACAATCAGAAGCAGGATGAGCAGATGCCTGCTGCTTATATAAAGATTTATATGTAAAGCTGCTTGAAAATGTTTGATTCGCCTTAAGTAGCTGCTAAAAAAAAAAATCCAGAAAGTATTTTTTAAATGTTCTCGGATTTTTAAGCAAAAATTGAAAAATGAAGTGGCTTTGGGCTTTTTGTTTGTTTGTTTACTTTGTTGGTTTTGTTTTTTCCAAAGTAAAAAAAAAAACCACAAAAAACCAATCAAAACAAAAACTTAAAAGAATGGCAAAGAAAATTTCAAACACTTTTTTCTCCCTTTTTTGTCAAGAAATTTCATGGAAATTAAAATAATTTCCAAAAAGGTCTTCTTGTAAGAAATTCAGTGCTTACATCTTTTTTTTTTTTTTTCACATATATTTGTAATTAGCATATGTATTACCATACTGAATTTATTCATAAAATCACTACATGATCTGAGGAGTGAAAGCTGCTTAGCCCTTTGAACAGTTTCAAGTAATAAGATATTTAATGAAAAAGCAAAGTACCAGCAGTCTGACATCCAATGGAAACACATGCCACGTATATATATATTCTCCTCCAAGGCAGATTTGGGTTAGAGGGACCCTAGAATATTACAGCAGTTCTTTGCCAATTACATTAATACAAAGTGAGTGAGATAATATTTGAGTATCACACTCTAAAACCAAATGTTTTGTGATTTTCAATTAGTAATGATTTACCAATAGAATAGTAATACCTCACCACTGAAAGCAGGACTGAAGTCAGTGCAGACTGCATCTGTTTTTAAAAGCTGTGCTTTTGTTCCTTAATCCTGTATTCAGGGAACACTGCAAGTTCTGATAATCAGACTACTATTTCACTCAGACTTTGTTGTTATAAATGTATTCACTTTTTCATAAAGCAATCTGTATTTGCAATTAATCAAGTGAGTTGTCTCTTTAAGATAGTAGCCTAGCAACTTCCCTGAAGCCGGGGGAAGTCCCAGTTGGTGCTGCAGACCAACAAAATTATTATCTCAAGACTGATCTAACTCATGCAAATGTTTCAAAGAATCTTTTTGATTATAAGGGAGGAGAGAAAAAAGTTTAATGGAAGTTGAAAAAACAGTTACATGTAGGTGAGTCTTTTTATGTGCTTGTGAGCTAAAGAATTTTTCCAAAGGCAAATAATGCTTTTATTTGTCTAAAAACTCATACAAGTTTGTTTGTCATTTCCTAACAGGCTCAATGATGAAAAAGACAGTTTTTTCTTCTCATTATTTTGCTTCATCTCCAAACTAACCACTCATTCAAGTGAGAAAAAGTAGGATCCTGGAAACATGAAAATAATACTTCTCAGGTGAGCTGAACAGAGAATCCATTTACGTGGATTATATTGAATTCATATTGAGGCTTCTAGATTCCCAACTGCATGCAAGACTAAAGATTTGACAATTTTGCATTTGACTAAGCCTTTCACAGCTTCATGTCATGGAGTTTGGAAATACTGTGGTTCTCAGGGTTCCAATGTGCCAACTGCCATTGTGCCACTGTGCCATTGCTCAATCAGAGCTGCAAACTTTAGAAGTTTTCGCTGAAAATGGCCACAGGGCCACCCTTGTATCAGTGATAGGTCTTTGAACAGGAGCAAACGGAACCCCAGGGACAGAGATGTATCAAGGTCTTGCTTTTGCAAACACATTACATACAAGTACTTTGCATGCTTAATTATTTACAATGGTGTTCAAGTTTAAAACAATTCTTCTTTCTCTCCCCTTCATAGCAACACAAAATGTTGCATGCTACAATAATCATCAGTAAATATGCTTCTTCTGAGAGAACAATTACTGGTAGCAGGTAATGGTCAACAACATACATAACAGGCCTTCCTGCCTGTGCCATCTCCAAATGTAAATCTAAAGCACTGTAGCATGTTCAGCAAGATGGGCAGAATCTATGCCTGTGCAAAGGATTCAAAGGATCACAGTGGAATAAAGTTTTCTTAACTTCTCTGTTTGCTTTCTCTGAGGATCTGACAGTCGTCAAAAAATTCAAGATATTCAGGGTTAATTTAAAACTCTTAATTTAACTTCAGTTTATCAGGACTAACCTGACAACAATTTGTCCCTCATGTAAAGTCATTTTTGTTGTTCCCTTGAATATTCATCTAAGCAGCATCTGAAACTCCTTCTGAAATCTCTTTGTTGTCATTATCAGAGAAGCAGAACAATTTTGATTCCTGTTGCTGAAAGGATTTCATTTAAATCAATATGTATTGATTCAGGGCTTTCTGTCTGGGGTCAAGAATGAAGAATATTTTGCTGCCAAAGACAGAGCCACTAAATGTTGAGAGGCACAGGTGACTGGTTTGTATAATCACCTAAATTTACATGTGTTATATGAAGCTGAGGATGTTTTTCTTCTTTCAGCACAACATGGTTATGAAACTGCATCCGTAATACACAATCCTTGAAACTCACTCAGTTACAGAGGTTATAAACAGTGGCCAAGCACTTATATTATTCTTGGATAGTATGAAGTGAAAATTATTTTTAAATAATTTAATTCCTTTTTTTTATTTTTGAAGGACTGGCTAAAAAGTCAAGTTCAATAAATCCCAGTTTGACCATGTGTGGATTAATATTGTTGTTACATCTTGCTACTTAACTCCTATTTTCTCTCTGTCTTCCAAGGTCTTGTACTGCAAAGGGCCAGTGGACTGTTCCCTGAGCCAAAAAGCAAATTTTTTTTATGTCATTTTAAAAACATTTCTTCAGAAAAGCTCTGTAAGGCTCAGTGTTCTTTGTACAGGAATCAAAGACAGCTCTCTCAAACTGAAAATTGTCAATGATTCATTTACATCCTAAAGTGTGAAGATTTATCAGGTATAAGAATCAATACAATGCAGCTGAAAGAAGTGGGAGTAAGAAGAACTGAGTTAAATTTAAGAGAGAGAGGGCTGACAGAGGATGCCTGCCTACCTGCTGTCTTCACCTTTGAAATTCACTTCCCAGCCTAGACCTAAGGAGTTCTACAGTTAGGCAGCTTTCAGGCTTGTACTCAAATATATGGGAAGTGGGCAGATAACTGAATAAGGATGAGCACATATGATGTAGAAGAACCAGGAAAAACTTGGTATATTTGGCATCTTACTTGTTTCCATGTTATAGGAATGATATTTATTCTACAAAATTAAAATATTCTGTATGTGTAAAGCATAGCAAGGTCTGATGATTATATCCAAAAGAAATGTGGATATTGAGGCTTTAATAAAAAGTTCTAATACATCCTAAAAATGACCCTAGTCTGTCAATCTCAGTCATACCTACTAGACTGCTACTATGCTTCTGCAAGTAGCATTAAGTTAAATATGTTTTCTTGGGATGAGCAGGGAAGCATTTTTTTTCATCAGTTTTGAGTACCTGTCATCTAGCTGCACTGTATGACCCATTTACAGTTTTGTTTTCTATGACAGGTTATACAGTAGCTTTAAGAGAACAAAGGATCTCATCCTTGTGCTATGAACACCATAGAACCTCTCACCCTTGAACTGAGTCGTCGTGAACACAAGACAGCTGCCATCCTTGCATGCTAGGAAATATTCCAGCAACTTCTGCATAGTTGCTCTGTTTAATGTTAGTGTTCTTCAAGAGCTCAAGGGCCTGCTTCCTACTTTGGTATTATCCACCATGACATGTGACACAAATTTACTAGCCTTTTCATACTAGGTATTAATCTATCAATTTCCAAGTGTTCAGCAGCCCAAGCTGCCATGAGTGTGGAAATCTCAAACAAGTAAATACAGTGAGTCTATATCCAAATATATCCAACCAATCATACTGTGAATTGTATTTTCTAAACATGAGTAGATCAAAAGGCATTTAGACAATATGCCCAAGTCATCACTGGTCTGTATCACAAGAAGGTAACTGTCTTTACCAATTTTTCTAAGGGATGCCACCTGAACAATGCTTATATAGGAAGATACTGGAGTTGTTACAGGAACATGAAGATTAATCTTCAACTCTTGGATATCTAATTTCAGATGAGAATGGAAGAATACAATATACTCCAGAACAGTCCAAAATTGTAGGGTTTGTGGCCATTTACCAACCTGAAAGTAAGTATCATCAGAACTTACCTACTTTGTTTTCCAAATTCTTTAGAGAAACCAATGTATGAAAGAATGTTAGGAGTGGTTATAATAGCATGGCTTGCAATGCTATGCAAAGAAGTCCACAAGTAGTCTATTCATGTGCTGCTACTATAATATTTACAATTAAAATTTTGATAACTAACTTTCACAACAGTTTCAAGTTCTCACAGTGATCTGTAGCTCCTCACCAGTATTTCCAGTTAAGGAACCACTAGCTTGGAAACTGAGCTAATCTATAATCTAGAAATACTGGGGTTTAGATTGGGTTTAAAACATTGATAGGTCAGCATGGCATGTTTTCGCCCTCTGTTCTGCAGATAATTAGGTGACTTTCATCTGATGAAAGCTGACATTTCAACACTTCGTAAGAACACCATGTTCTACAGATCTATTTCTAAAAAGGTGATTTACATTATGAGTGCAATGGTAACAGCAAAACAAGTCCCTTGGGTTGTCAAGAAGGGAAAACGCAATGCATGGCTGGAGTAATGAAGAATTCTTAAAAACTACAGAATCTGGATTTTCATTCTTCTGTTTCTTTTTAGTTTTACTTTTGTTTTTATTATTACTTTTGAAGCAGAATACTGTTAAATCATATAATAAAAATAAGCATGTACTTGTGTTCTTGCATCCACAGACTGAAGCAGCGATAAGGGTTGTTTAATGGAGCTGGTACTGGTATCGATCGCATATTGCTTAAAAAGGAACCTGCAGTTTAATCAGATCTGCAAGTGTCTTTCTCATTATTTACATTGCTGAAGAGGATTAAATATTTGGGGGAAAGACCAAGGTTTGCTTTGCCAGATAAATAAAAATCAATTTGTTGTCGTTAGTAAATGTGTTAAATGTAGCAAGGTAACAAATCCTGTAGCCCTCTTGAGGGTGATTTTTCAAGACAGAGCAGACTCTGAAAGGCCGTACAGACATGGTTGTGAACATGGTACTATGTAGGAGGTATTGCTCACTGTCTTCTGGTTAATTTTTTTGTTAACCTCAGTTTAAAACCTGATTTTTCACATAATGTGTGATATTAATCTCCACAGGGGATGGACAATTACAGACAGCTGTTTCTTCTTTTAATCTTGTTTCCAATTCATAGCTTGGACATATCCTATGCAAATTGTTTGTATTCATGATATTCAGGTTCTCTAACAGATCTGGAGACAGCTAATGAGACTGGATGTAAACCTTGACGAGTTTCTGTAACACTGAACACCTCCACCACAGACTGTGTTGCAGCTGTACTTGCAAATTCCATATCCTTGTGTGTTAGCAACCCTCTGACTACTTGCAATACACACTGTTGTATTGCTGACAGCCAAAGTTTCTTGGCAAACTCTTTTGCCAAGTTCTAGCAGCTGCAGTATCGATGCCATGTTCAGTAGTAATATCCCCTGGCTTTCTACCAGGCTGCAAAGTACATGGATTTATAGATTACGGAGAGTTGAACCTGATGTGAGGCAAAGCTATAAGCAAAATTATATTCATGTTTAAGTTTACTTTCTCTAAAACTGTCCTACTACCTATGATGAATTTTTTTTTCCTCTGACAGTGTATCTTCCTAAAGTGGTAGATCATGGATACACATGATTTATATGAGCATAGATTCTTTCCCCTCACATAGTGGGATCTAGTACCAAAGTAAGGGGTATACAATATTTCCATGCCTGTGTAACAGCAGAACAGGTTCTTATCTCACTCAATTGCCTGGGAGACAACGCACGTCAGAGAGCACACCTTATCAGCGTTATGTTTGTGTTCATATACTGTGTAAACCTCTGAGTCCCTTTGGCTGAAATTAGAATGGAAGAATCGACAAAGTGACATGGGTGAAATGCTGCTTGCAGTTTGACTGTGTGTGGAATAGGTTTCATTTTTAAGTATCTGAGTAACCAGATTGAAGGGAGAAAACAAGGTGCTTGTTCTGCAATTCCTGAGCTCAATTTATTCCTCAAATTGGAAGCAGGAAGAGGATTAACCTCTTTTTAATTGGTAATAATTGAGCAAAGACTGTTGGGGTACAGCGCTGAGGAGGCAGGACTATGTAGTAGGCAACAGCTCCATGCCATACTGCCAGAAGTTAAGGATATTCAGTACCTTACAGGACTAAGACCATAGTCCACCAACATTCAGAAACATACAGTACTAACAAATATAAATGTATTTTAAAATTCTCTTTTTCCTACATTTTACACATGAGAATTATCTGAGATCTTCCAGTAAAAATAATGATTTCTGTGATTACTTGAACTCTCCTACTATTCTTCTTCCAGACTTCCAGCTCCATCAGCATCTTAGCTCTTTCCACTCTTCAACACAAAACTGATTTTTTGGTCATATTCTATGTTCCTTGACATAGAAATGTTTTCTAAAAACTCATGGAGACTGTGTGACTCCAGATTTTCCACTGTGGCATTAGGCACATGCTGTCAAGATTCTCTGTGCACTATGTTCAACTTGAGGGTTTGATGCCTTTCCTGGATTCACAGCTGACTGTGTCTCACATACTGAGTCCTGTCCTGCTCCCTTCACCTCAGTGCAAAAGAACTTTGCCCTTGACAGTCAGGTCTCTGCCCTTGCCTGCCTTGGTGCCACCCTTGGCTCCCCAATCCCCTTCCCTTGGGGAGCAGCTGGCCCTTGCTGCTCCTGTACACTTATCTTTAAGGAGAAAAGGTTGTGAACTATCAGTTTTGAATACTCTAAAACTGATTACGTTTGTAATAAGCATCAGTCTACTCACTTTCAACTTGTGAGTGTTAAACTTTTTATCTTAAAAATTGACTCATCAACAATCTACCTAATACACACACTATCATGAGATCACCATGATGATGTCTCCAGTCTTGGCAGCAAAGTCTCATCAAGAGCTACTTTTAACATGTTTGATCAAATTCCTCTGTTAGAATACAAGAGAAAAACAACTTATCATCTGTGGCTATTTTGCCATTTTCCTATGTTTTCTTAAAATATATTGCACTTGTCAAGAAGAAATTAAAATTCATTTCATTTTATTAATTCAATTCAAAGGTTTCATAACATGTTATTGTTTTCATGTTGTATTCATTTTTATAAGAATAGGATGTTACCAGTTCAGTTCCTGCTGCATGTTTCCTCTAATGCCTCACTTTTATTCTGCACAAGACATTGGTACTATCTGATCTTTTCAAGCAGAAGTGTTTGCTGCCTCAGCCCTTTAAACAGTTTCTCATTAATATGACTCCCATCACTTCCTTCTTCTTGCAAGTACTGTAGTTCTGCCTGGAGCATGCACAGGTCATGACAAGGGCAGGAGGTACCTTATTGCTCCTAGGTACTTCTGAATGAACTGATTTTCAAGTTCCTCTTAATTACTTAGGATGACCACAATGCCTCATTCCTCCTCCACATAGTACTGGAGTAGTCAGTGGGAAATTAAGCCTGTTCTGGTCATCCTCACAAAGTCACATGTCACAGTGTGTTGTTTTGACTCTGAGAGTAATGTTCTTCCTTCAAATAGTGGTAGAACTCCATAGAATATGCCAGCAAACAGTTGCACGTTTTGAGAAAGCGTGGAGTTTATAACAGCAGAGACTGCATAGAGTGTGTGTACATAGCACAGTACAATGAAGCACTACATGACAAGTAGTTATTAAATTCAGTCTCAGAAGCAGGAGAGTTACTTTAGCCTAGGCAGAATAGCCAAATAACACAGCACAGCTCAACCTATCCACATACACCAGTACACTTTCTTAAATTAAAAATTATTTTCTGGTGGCTGTTTGTTTGATTCCATGAGCATAGTCTTTACCATCACATACTCTGTTAATGTGTATTTCTACAGATACACACTCCAAAAAATGTGCAACATAAATATTATAGGACAACGTGACCCTGTGGAAATTATTAGAATGAAGATCAATACCTTACTTTAAAAAGTACTCATTATCACTGTATAAGACTGGAGTAATTCAGCTGGCTTTTTTATTTGTGATCTGTTGGGAATTTGCATCCTCACAATTATGAAAAGACTCTGATTTCTTGTCCTGACCTACCTGAAGTCGAGCAGATAAGGCACATTATATGGTTGCAGCATGTTAAGGGCATTTTACTTTCCCTACAGAGTATCACCATACAAGACTTCTCCAAACAAAATCTGTAGGTACACACTGAAGCCTGGCAGCAAAGAAGCTGAACAGAATGCAACAGCCGAGGCTTTTCTTCATCCTTGGCAGCCCGCTGGGTTTCCTCTTAGGAATTCTACATTGCAGGTGACACATTTTCCTACTCTCCAGATCCTTCATAACATCTGCTACAGTGACTCACTTAACATTCCCTAGGATTTTTCATACTACTTAAAAACAGAACAGGTTAGAGAATGTATCCTGCCAGCTTCTGTACCCTAAGATTCTCTCACACGAAAATAAACATATTCCCCCCAGCCACTTGTGCCATTTATGAAATGCCGAGAAGAAGAGGAAATTAATTCTAGTAATCCTACTGGTCTGTTTACCAACTGGAGGAAAAAGGAGGGAAAAAAGCCACTTTATTTTGTAGAAATACATTACATTACAAAATTCTGTGAATCATATTCAGTATGAAGGAGGGGAAGCAGAGAAGGTTCTGTCCTGTATGTGGGTCAGTAATTAAATGAGTGGCCGTAAACAGAAATGCTTGCGACTTCTCTAAATAAAAACCCCTCTTTCTGGGTAGGGCTTCTTTTCATTTTGGTTTATTTAATTCACAGAACATTTCTGTTCTGCCTCTGGTTCAAGGATATGCAGGTATATTGTAGCACTCTAACTGCTGGTTAGCCAAGCTGATTTATGGAGCAGCTTTCCTTTTCCCACTGCTTGTAATGCAATATAAAAAGGAAATATAAAATGGAGTCATAAAATAATTGATTCACTGACGTCTACTAGCAAATGAACTCACAGTTCAAAAAGGCAGAGGAGCAGAACAGATGATTGTCATATCTAACAGTGACAAATGCCATTTAACTGTTATGAAATGAAGTTAATACTGAGTGTTACTTTCACAGCAGATGAGGAATGTGAGAATGTCAACAGGTTGTCCTCTTCTGAATCTGTTAATCCATTTCATGCCTCTCAACTGACACTTTGTTTTGAGCTAAATGGTGAAAGCTGATACTAACGTTCTTATTTCATGTTGGTGATGGTTTGTTTTTTTTTTTTAAACAAAGATTCCATTGCTCATCTTTTCTTAAGACATTCAGCACTCCAGATGGCTCTGTCATACTTTTACTGCTTTCATTGTAGGAAGTAAATGGCTTTAGAATTTGCATGCCACAGAGAGCACTGGATGGCTTTCAGATACAGTCCCGGGATTATATTTTATGGCACTGTCTGAGATTGTGGGCAGAGAATGGCATTTAAACCAAATGATGAATAATTAACAAATTCACAGCAGAAATTAATCAGGCCACTGGCTTTTGGGGTCAGCAACAAGTTCCACTGAGTCCTTCACCATCTGAGTCAAATGGTCTTCTTCATTTCAAACCTGGATTATTTTAAAAATCTGAAGACAATGAACAGATGCTACATTATCCTGTTTTCTAACAGTAACCTCCATTAAAGCCATGTGTTATGTAAAGACATGGAATAGCCTGGTCACTGACAAAGCCATGGTCCAGTGGTCTTGCCTGTCTTGCGCCCTGTCTTGATGAGAACTTCAGCAGTCATTTGTGTTTCACCCATCAAACACTGCTCCACATTACACAAAGAATGCATAATTCCCAGTTGCAGCTGCCTCTGTCCAGATACCAAACTCACTAATAGAATCACATGCTTACTTTAAAAGCAGAAGTGTGAAACAGAACAAGCTAGAAATTATCTACAAACAGCTAAACATTAGTTTTCCCTGTTTTGCAAGCAAATATGACAAATATGAGCCTAACTGATGGTAGCCAATCACAAGATAGCTCCTTTCAAAATACAGAATGCAAAACTACTACTTACTTGAAACTGCGTGTCATACGATGTGACAGATTGTCTTTTCTCAACACTTCTAAACTGCTAGTGTTTCTAACAGCATCCTCATTTTTAAACTATTTAATAAAATCACAACATGGTGTTCTTCAATACCATCACCTAGCAAAAAATGATACCATGCTTTGCTGCTCATTCTGGCCTATACCCAAATTAGAGCCGCCTTCTCAAACTGGTAAGTATACCATATGTCTTACAAATTTAACCTGATATTGCAAGCTGTTCCATATGGGCATAGTATCTATACTGAACAGTCTGCAAGATCAAGACTCTCTGGGTTAGAAATCAGCTACAAACCATGCAAGATGTATTCCAGTGTATTCATCATTTATTTTTATCACAGATTTCTTCCTTCAAATACTGCACTTCCTAGATCTTATTTGTCTAAATAACTGTTAATGGATTGGTCAGTGTTCACGTCCTATGTTCTGTCCTTGAAAGATATGCAGAAAGGTAATGAATCACTGGTAATGGAATGGGATTATGCAAATTTTTCTTAAAATTATTTACATAGCTAACAAAAACTGCAATTTATTAAATTTTTCAAGAATAAAAAAGTTTGAGAGAAATCACTGTTATATTAATGGGACTTTCTAAGTATTTTTAAGTAATAAAAACCATCATTCTGAGAATCAGAGTAACGTAAATAAATATCTGCATTCATTTTAAGCACAGTAGGAGTTTTTCTTTTAGCTTTTGACTAATTTGAAATGCTTATAAGTTGTCTATTTAATTTTAAGATTAAGGTTTGTGTTCTGCCTCTATTCTCCATAACCAACACTGGTATGTTAATTGCACTTAGATTTCAGCACATACCAGGGTTTATGTCTCAGAAATTAAACATTTTTAATAAAATAAAAGTGTTTGGGAAATTTAAACATATTTAGAGAATTACTACAAATCCCATAAAAAAATCATAGTGGAGTCCATTTAGGGAAGTTGCCCTTGAAAACATCACTTAATACCTCTGACTTCTAATCTAGTCCCTGTTTTGTTAAAAACTGGGCAGAGTTTTTTTCTCTTTTTATCCTAAGAAACACTGGGTAGTTGTGCATCTATATATGTAGTTTCCAATCAAGATCTGAAGCAATTTTAACTGATGTGTTTTCATTAATGTCAGTAGGAGTCCAGGTGCATATATATATGTATTTGGGCCATACATAGTCGGGACTTCTTATGTTACTATCACTTTTATTTCTTCTGATTCCTAATTTTGTTAACTCCTATAAAGAATATTCACTAGGATGTCTTTTGTTTTCAATACAGAATATTTAGACCAATTTCAAAACTTCACCAGATCCTTAAGATGTAAAACGTGAAATCCCAGAGATAAGAGCTGGCATTTGGCCAACCTGCTCCACAAAGAGCACAGATTAGATTCAGATCAATGTACAATAAACGTCTCCTAGTCCTAATATGTAGTCAGTGCCTTCCCTGTTCAAAAATCAACACCCTGTGTTAGCATCTCAACCACACTTGTTTCATCCTGTTCCTCAAGAGAAAGTGAAATGTGTATGATACTACTACAATTTCCATCATTTTTTTCTCTTTTGGGATATCTCGGGTCCAAGCACGTGACCAGAAATTGTGAAACAACATCACAAATGTTCTTAAAGCAGTATCCTTCAAAGGCTGGCCATCAGTTAACGTCTGGCAGATCACTCAATATGAGATTGCATCAAGAACCTATTTCCTGCACGAGATGAGTAGAAATGTCTGCTCTGAATGGCTAACTAAAAACTTCCACGTATCTCATGTACAGAAATACACAAACTATATGATTTTCAATTTTTGCTTGACTCCTGGTGTAATGATCAAAACTCTGACTGTACAGGCTCAGAACTGCCAGCAGCACCTTATTTCTTCCCTACACATGCACACTTTTGTTTTTCCTTTCTGCCATAGAAGAGACAGCATAGTGATTTTTAAAGCTGGCATTTCATCTTCGGGTGATCACTCTCAGTTCATACACATACTGGTCTAGTCAGGATTCAGCTAATGTAAAAGGGGTCTGATCCAGCTCCCCCTTAAAAGCAGTATGAGACTCACTGATCTCAGTAGAAGCTAGATCAAATACGCTGGGGGAGATATTTTCTGAAATATCTGAAGCACAAATGACAGTGAGACACATAAATCCTAATTCCCATTCATTACCTTGAAAACCTCTCCTGATATTTTTTTTTTTAATAATACTTTTTTTCCCAATGTGAAATAAAAATATAGATAAGGGAAATGTAAAAAAGCTCTTACATGCCTGGACATACAAAATTGCTGGCTTTTTTTTAATACTGACCTGAAGTTGCTATAAAAGTACTTCGAAAACTTCTACCGTCCCATTTAAGCTAGCTGGAACTCAGACTTTCATTAATGGCTTCCATAGAAAAGAAAGATCAAAGATAAAGAAAAAATATGAAAGAGGCATTTTTTAAAGAAACAACTGAACCAATATAGTTGAGTTTTACACCATCTTTTCATAGCAGGCTCTCTCTAAATGTGCAATATAGATTGAGTAGATTGAGTTAATGAGAAAGGAAAGTGGAAAAGAAATATTTCTAATTATCATGAAAGTACTCACCCCTTTTTTCTGATGGCTTCCTCACCTCTAATTACTGTTTGGCTTAATAATAAGTGTATAAATGTATTTTTTGCCCTCAATGGACTGTGACACTAGCTTAATTATAAAAGGCAAGCTCCTTTTTCATGTAATAGCTAAAGGTCCATATCTTTGGCTTGGAAGTTCATTTGTCTTCTTTACAGTAAAAGAAGAGTGGATAATAGGTTGTTTAATTATGTTTACCGTTTCCTCGCCATTGCCCAAATATTTGCTATAAAGGAAATCTGTGTAGTCATTGTGCCATCAAGGACCTTAATTCTGAACTGCACAATTATTAGTCTTCAGAAAGTGAGCTACAAAAGATTTTTGCTCTTCAATTACATACTTAGAAAAAAAAAAAAAATCACCAGATAAAAATAATCATTCTGTGGCTCCATAGAGACTTCCTACAGGTTTCCTGTTTGTTGGAGAAATGCACTTGTCTTAAAAAAAAAATAATCAGAAATTTGGCTGTTGGTGTGCATTTGCAAAGAGTCTTATAAATGTTGGAAGTTCCATTGGATTTATATTGTCAGAAAAGATCCAGCAGTAGCTTAATGCTTATGAAGCAATAGGGTTCACCATTGGACACTGATTCTAGAGATCACTATGGACTAACAAGTACAAAATTTAAAGACTATCTCTAGTAGGGTTTAGGTGCTTAATTTTTAGTAGGATTCATCTCACTGAACTTTAAATATTCACCATATAAATGTCTGTATCTGATTTACTTTATAGTCTCTTTAGATAAATAGTCAGTTCTCAGTGTAATTAATCTTGTACTCCTGTGGACATCTAAAACAAGTAAAATGAACTGAGCTTTACAAGTTCTTATTTCTCTTGGCTAACCATTACAGTAGTTTAGTTACTATCTTATATCTAAGTGTCTTCTTCAAATGTCTAAGGGTTTGAAAGAAGGATCTTACCTGTGACCCTGAGAATGCATTTTAAAAGATAGACTATTGGCCAGCTAAGTATTTTCGGCTCTTCCAAGTTCCTTTTCAAGGAGTGAGGGAATGGCAAGGAACTAAACTCCTGACCATTGCAGGAGCAATTCTGGGAGCTGTTACAGCAGCAACAGTGTCCCTATTCCCTTGGAATACTGTTTTGTTCAGGGATGTTTTCCTGCAGCTAGATAGCAGCAGTCTTTCTATCTAAGAACCAAGCTTTCACTGTCCTCTCTCCTTAGAGGCTAAAGATTTGGAATAACTTTAAAGCAGCTTAAGTTTTTATACTTATGAATAGACTGACACAGCACAAGCTGCTGTCTTAGAAAACCAGGTAGAACAGAAAAAAGAGTTCCTCCGCAGAGTAGTTACTCAAGATATTTATATACTCTTCACTGATAACATATATTCATGTGTAACATTCAAATGGAACAGTCTCAAGCCTTTATTAAATATTTCTGTCATGTAATCAAACATTTTGATAGCTAATCTTGAAACAACAAGACAGCATCAAAACTCTCTATATTAACACTGCAAGCTCAAGTTGTTTATCAGACTGAATTGTACATGAAAGCATATTGCTAAGGCTTCTCTGAATTGCCAAACCACTCATCTTACTTTCAAAAACATTACTCCAAAGAAAACTGCAGTCAGAGTTTCTCTGCCCCTACCATTTTCATTCAGTACTTACAAATGGTGGGCAAAAGCTTGAGTCCAGGAGAGAAATTAAAGTTTTGCCAATGATATCTATGGCAATACCATTCTGTTTATTTATGTCTTCATTTCAGTAACATACCAAACATATGGGGGCTTTACTAATATGAAAAGGAAGTGCTATCGGTCCTGTTTTCTTTACTAACCAATTAAAAAAAACCCCAACAACCAAACACCACCACCCTCTTGACACACACATTTATGTGTTATCTGGTCATCTAATAGATTAGCATATAGGTGCCCAATTAGCAAAGTAGATGGATGACTGGTGTTTGACAATTGTCCGTTTTCTTAGTAGTGAAATTATGGTCCAAATTTTAGTACCTAAATAATAATAAAAAAATGAGGCCTTAGGTAGATAGTCCTGAGCATCAGTCAGGGTATAGATTTCCTCAAGACCACCACTCTTTTGTTAGGCAGCCATACAATCAGTTTCCCTTAGTAGCACGGACCCCCAAAATAAAGAGCAAGTTCATAACAGAGGCTATGAAAGTAAAGGAACAGGAGGTTATAAGCACAAATGCAAACTGGTCAAGTACAGGTTACTTACTAGAGCAATGCAGCACAGAGCTGAATAGGACTGGCTTTAGCAGGTAACAGTGTAAAGCTAACATGCCTGTAAGTGGTGGCAAGACAAAGGAGATAGGAGTAAGGTAGACTACCTATACTCTCCACGAGAATGGGAACAAACAGGGGAATTGCTCCACTATTGACACCTCTGTCCCATCTGTAGACCCGCTGTCTGCTCAACCCCACAGCTTACCCACAGTGAGTCCCCCTTTCCCTTCAGTGAAGAAAAATAACTGCTTTTTATTATTATTTGCTATACACCAAATGTAGCTACAGCAAGTTAGCAACTTCAAGCACTTGCTGCTTCAGATCAGGTGTACTGACTAGTAAATTAGTGGGGTAAAGCAAAAAGGGAAGGGAAGGGGAGGGAAGGGAAAAAAAAATATAAAAAAAACAAACAAAAAAAAATAAAAGGAAAATAAAGGAAAAAAGGAAAGGAGGCAAAGTCATTTTAGGTCCAAGGGACTCTTATTTTCCTACTATGAATTCTGAAGAACTACCAAGAGTTCTGAGAACTGTTGTCAGCATCTCCATACCTGCAAAATGCACTAGCAGCCCTCTGTTGTCCTTCCACCAAACTGGGCAAAACATTTTTCTACAACACCTGATTCATGGTCCTGTAGCCCAGTCCACAGGTGTTTAGGTCATGAAAATGTGACCAATCACAAAGGAAAATGAACTAATAGCAGCAGTGGCATAAGGTCTTATATCAATTTACCCAGCTTTTCTTTTTATCAGTATTATGTACTCAATAAATGACATCATTCTGCTTCACTAATGAAGCCATGACTACGTGAACTCTGTTGCGTAGGAATAGCAATAATTCTGAGTAACATTTCTCAGGCAGTTATTTCATGCAGTATTTAAATTAAAGGAGAAGTTTGAAATTATGGTGCAGATGTAAAAGAAATGCATTTCATTTTAGTCTCAATCATCCCTCAATTAACAGATGATGTAGCAGATAGGGAATAATTACACTTACTACTTTGCTTCTTTGTTTTACGTTAAGATCATTGTAATAATTCTATTATGGGATTTATTTATATTTTAACTTTAAAAAATCAAATATGCTGGTGAAATTCAAGTATAGAGACTATTTATTGCTGAGTGAAAGATAGTGTGGAACAATATAACTATGATGTGTCTTCGTGAGTTAATTTTGTATAATTCAGAAAAGCCTGCTAAAACCAGTCCAAAATTCAGTAACTGAAGAATTTGTATCCTGCATCTGTAAAACTATCACTTATGAACTTTGCTCTGTGAAAAACCTACTACTTGCCTGGGCTCTGTGCCTTCTGAAAAGAGAACTTTCCTTTTGTCAAAATAAATTCTGGAAGTAAGAAAGGATCAAATTACAACTGAAGAAATACAGATTTTTGCACTGTACTATAACACATCTAACTACCAAGATCTGATCTACCTTTCAAGAATGATATCTTCGGGATAACTAGCACAAAATTGCAGCTTCTGAAAATAACACATTTTTCATAGCAAGATCCATTACTGAGTAACAGATGTACCCATGCTGACTTTTGAACACCAGTTCTGCCCTTAGATTTGTGAACGTTCTTTTGTTGGAAAACACAGTATTGACAATAGGCAACTGCCAGTCCTGACTTAAATATCACCGATTTACCACAGTTAAAGTCACATTTTACTCAATGTCTCAGTACAGTAACAAGTCCCCAATAAAAATATCTTCCAATACATACTGTAGACAACAGCTCTGAGCACATTTTTTCTTTGTCATACCAGAGGTTTATACAATTATCAGCTTAAGATTTAATTGGATTTAACTAATTGGTAAACAGGATTTTTATTCATTAGTTTCATAATGTACCAGTTCTTCATTTAAGGTTTAATTTAAATTCAATATAAGCAAATGGATGGCTGAGATTTAGTAAAAAAATAATCACATAAAAACCTTGACAAATCATAATATCTTCACTTTTGTATTTTTAAATATGCCTATTATTAAATCTGATTACTTTTATATACATATCTAATCATATTATATAAAATACACATTTCTAAAAGATCATCCTATATTTTTTGTTATCAACATGAAAAGGCATGTAAGAGCCCCTTAATTTATTATCAAGTCTTAAACACAGTCCATACAAATCTGAGAAAACAAACATATACATATTAGAAATATATAAGAAACATAGAACATATTAGAAAGTGTTTAAATTAAGAAAATGAAGGTGTAAAAAAAGAAAAAATTCTTGTATTGCTATAGTCTCGTGCTTTTATAGAAGAATACAGAAAAAAGTGTTTAAATACTACAGCAACCTTAAAGAATATGATGATGAAAAACTGATCATTCACAAAGCATCAGTACATTTCTTACAACAGCAGTACTGGTATTAGAGATATGGGATACCGAACCATGAACGGAGCCCTCAGATTTCCATAAAACACACAGATAATGCAATACCACTTCGGCATTGCTTCACAAGGCTTTTCAGGTTTGTCTTTACTGTATTTATAACCAGGAGCAGCAGAAAATGAAAGATTCTATGAAAGCATAGGTGGCACACTCTCTTCTGTGTAGTCTAATTCCCTCCTAATTATTTTAGCAAGAATTTGACGGTAATCACAGATGTTCTGATTGGACCCCTCTCTGTGCTTTTTGCTAAAGCACTCGTGCATTAGCAGAGAAGATGTTTTGGTATAATGAATTATAAGCTACATATATTGTCCAACCATTCCCACTCATCATTTTCCTGAAATGAAACAGTACAAAGAAATATTCCCCTTCCAATGAACCTGTCTATGAGTGAACATGTTAAGAGAAGATACTGATTCCAGTCTATTACATGTATCTATGTGCAATGAAAAGAGACCTCATGGTACTGACAATAGCGATGCTGGTGACTGCAAAATATAAACAGACACATGAAGATTATGGAAAAATAAAGAAGAAAGGTGCTAATTTGGAAAGTAAAAACATTGGTATAAAGCGGCAAGAGTGAAGATACAAGAGATAAAACACATGTAAAGCAAGGAAATTAATGACATAGAGACACCAAAGAAACACAAAGAAAAAAAAGAAACACTTGAAACCCCTGAAGATTGTATTTTCTCAAACTATCCAAAAATTTTAGTAAATAGACAATTTTCACTGGTGTCCTATAAAAATGAACAGTTTTCATCTGACAGATGTCCAAATTTTAATGTACAACCATCTGTTCTCCACTACAGATGTCTCCTGCAAGTGCACTCACTGGTGGGAAGGGAAACAGGTGTTTGACTACTGCAAACTGTGCTTTTCTTTAATTCTCATCTTTGCACAATTATGTTGGTTGTGTTACCCATCACTGAAAAGTTTTGAAATGCTTTTTCATAGAAATGAGAGGTAGCTACCTACCCAGTCATATCCTGGGATAACAAGGGTGTGAGATAAATGCCAGCACAGGTGAACCTCAGATTTTCATCTCCATTTAGGTTCCTATAACTTGTCCTTCAGACAATTGTTTCCAACTCTGAATTACACAGATATTATTTACATAGATATAGATATAGATTCTAGGTGTTTTCTGATGGACTTCCTGGTTAAAGACCAATCCATGTAAAATTCTTATGAATAATTAGGCTCCTATTCATTAGTTTTTGCTGATGAAATCTGAGATTGTGCTCAAACCCAGCTGTCTTCAGCTTCACTCAGCTCTTCTAAAGAAATTTCCAATTGTATATGGTTTTAAGATTTCTTTAGCTTCCACTGGTTTTACATAACAGTCTTCTCCACAGGGCAGCTCTCACAGGCAAGATTTTTTACTATGGTCAAGATAGTGATAGCATTCATCTTTATCACTTGAAGATTAAACAAATAAAAATTCCATGAGCTCATGTCATCTTCTCTTCTCATACAAGTCCACTGACATTTATTGCGCTGCCCAAGAATCTCCACTATGAGTAGCTGTTAGAACTATAATTTAAATAGGAAGGGATGCATTCTGCTTAACTGTTAGACTAGCTTAAATCCAAAGTAATTCCACTGAATTCAGTGGATTTGCTCTGGATTTAATCCAGTCTAGCTGAAAGCAGAATTTAGCCCTTTGATTCCTGCTGCCATTGCTCAATTGTTGGGAGATTTACTATATAGGGTATATTCTGCACAACTAGCACACTGCAGCATACTTGTTGATCTACTTACCAGCAGAGTAAGAGCTTTATATTTGACATAGAAGAAACTTCTGAGTAAAAATAGATTGTAGAAAATTCCCAGCTGAGCTCTAATATCAATTTTCAGGAAGAAAAAATACAGCTTTCCACCAAGGTAGAATAGCTGAAATAGAGGCAGTTTAATGCACAATGATTTGTAATATATTGAAAACTCTGTCTGCAACACTCTAAACGGATAACATGAAGATTTGATATCAAACGTAAAAATTACATTTGCTAAAAACAGTGTTGGATACTGCACAGCAGCAATTCATCATCAGAATTCTCAGCAAACAGCCAATCTCAGTGATTTCCAGAGGTTTTCATACCACAAGAATTTGAGGGGCGATAAAAGGAGAAAGTACTTACTTAATATTTTATTAGAAAAATGTATTAAAGATTGTCAATTTTTTTGACAGACTTCATGAATGCATAAATAGCAGGACAAATGGGAAACATATGAAAAATAGAGTAAGGTAGTATAAAGTACTATTATAAAAGCAGAAAATTTTCATGACCATAAAAACAAAAAGACTGATGAAAAGCTATGCAGAACAGGAAAGAAATTACCATAGTCTGGGATTAAATTTTCTCCAGTCTACACTGTTGTCACCAGGTTTACATATGTGTGCCAGTTTTACTTCAAATATCAACAAATGGGGTTTTATTTAAATCTCTTTTCTTGAATCCATGATACATAACATGGGGGGCGCAGGGGGGGAAGGAAAGCATGCTTCTGAAAATAAAAAGAACCTCCTGACAAGC
>WUAM01000323.1:18809442-18819458 GCA_024336885.1 Actenoides hombroni
AATCAGTAAAAAAGAAAATTACATGAAAAACATTAATTTGTTCTTAAGAAAAGACACAGAAATTCATACAATTCAGAGACAAATAGAAATATGTACCATTATGTTAAAATAGAACATGCATACATCACATCTACTTCTTCCTAACCTATACTCTGGATGTGGATCTTAACAGAAAGAGGCAGAAATTCCCCAGCGAACTGTAAAATTTTGGAAGCTAAATGTTTGTGTATACTTATGTATACACACGCATATATGGATATACAATCTACATCTATTTTTCATTTACTATTATGCAAAATCACCACTTTGCACCCTCAGCAGTATTTATGCTCTTTAAAACCTAGCTCTGTTCTGAAGCTGTTTCATGTTTGTTTTCAAAGACTTCTTGTAAAATATTGGTGGGTTGTGGGGTTTTTTTTGAGAGTAAAAATAAGAAACTACCTTTCCATTTGGGTTAGAACTGAGATGAAATGAGGAATGGCTGCCACCAAGCAGAAAATTTGCTCACTTTATGTGTGCCAGTTAATTACGACACTTCAGAGGCGCTTCTGAAAGGATAAGGCAAGCTGCATAAATTTAGCTGTAATCCAGGCAGGCAAAACTAATTTGCAGGAGATGGCCTTATCTAGCTGCTGCAGCTTTCTCAGAAAATTAACCTTGGATATTTGGGCCCAATTCAAAAAGTGTTTGATTTTTTTTTTTCCTTTCCTGCTCAGCATAAGAGAATTTTAAATTCAATATAGTACCTGACTTTTAAGAGGCACTATGAACGCTGTAGGCATTTCAGAGTTATTACTGACAAGCAAAAACATATATTTATATACGTACATATATGATTGTCGTTCATGTCCATTATCCTGCCTTCCTGCATGTGCATCAGAGGGTTTATCACCATATGTGTATGGGGGGGGTGTCTTTGGATTAACAGAAGATGCAGATCATTTTAATGTACTTAGAAAAATTCATCAAAGTTCACTGCAGAATAAGTCGTGCATACCAACTTGTTCATTCCAGTAGAAATGAAGAAATCCCCATAAAAAACAGAAGTTTAATGAAGTGTTGAGGCAAAGTCCTGCCTGTCATTCCAATTACCACTGATTTAGAATTTTCCTTGATACACCACTCTTAATTGCTCCTACTCAGCACAATTAAAAGTTTACCTTAGATTTCACCAGTTTCACCAGTTCATGGGTGAAAGATTTAATTAACAAATATTGCCAAATCCACCTTAAAAGCCTCAGGCATAATGTTAATTATAAGAAGTATTACTGGCTTCCTAGCATTTTGCTACCTACTTAGTTAAGACTGCCTTTTATTTTACCTAACAGTGTTAATGGGTTCACAGTATGATCTTCCCTTTGCCCAGTCAATAATCACTATAGGAAAACATAAAAGTATAATCCATATAATTTTTTTTCTTCTATGATTTAACTGGTTCAAAGTCACTGAATGTTTTGTAGGCAAGACAATTTGTGATATTTGTTTGGTCAAATCTGACCACCCAAAGATCTTCACAGCCACTCATTCCAGCCTAAGCTTGATGACTAAAACAGGACCATAGAAAGGTAATAAACACTTTCTAGGTTATTTCATTAACACTTGTCTTCACTGACAAGTCTCCTGAATTTAAGACAGACAAATTCATACTAAATTAATCTAACCTATAGTTAAATCTCATTAACTCTCCTGATGTTCAGTAGTATGTTAATCATGACAATCTTTTAAATACATGCTCAGTTGCCATTCTGTTTTGATTAGGCCCTTAGAAATAAAGCGAGCTTTCAAAAGGATGTATACATCTTATCTACATAATTCTGAACATTCCTATCCAACGTAGAAAATTGCATAGCAATGTATTCTTCATTCTTGCTCTGAATTTTGCCAGATTTTAATAACCAAGGGCTATTTATGATCAATGAAACACAGGCTAATTTAGCACTGCCCTTCTTCCTGTCCAGCTCCAGTATGCCCCAAGATACCTTTTATTCTTGTATTATGTCAGTACAATTTTATGTTAGTGTCAAGATAATGAGTAGCTGTCACTTGATGCTGATTTTGGCCTTCAAAGCAATATTCAGACTGCATGTAAATATAAATGCCAACATAACCATTCCACATTAAGAGATTTTTTCCTTCCATTATTGCAATCAACACTGTCATTATTCATTGTGGTTTTATTACTACTTAATTTTTAGCACTACAAAAATTTCCAAAGTGCTAGCTACTATCCATTCCTGTAGGAAAGCCCAACTCTTGCCCAGTATAGCTTTCATTCAAAGAGATACACAGTATATGAAAGACAGAATCATGACAGTTTTGATAGTGTCATGATAGTGTTTCTTCTCCTCATTGTGACTTCTCAATGTAAAAGGGCATGATAATACCACAGAGATCTACTATAATTGGGCTGCTGTTAGCATTAGTCAGTACAACAAATGGGTCCAACTGTGCCATAAACAATAGTGTCAGAATTTGCAACCACCAACAGAGCATTTATCGTGTTCTGAGAAAGAAGATTAACTACAAAATTGTACTTGTATGAATCTCAAAACACATGTTGGCGTGTCATTTGGCAAATTCAAAAATAGAGCTGGAGAACACTGGGAAGTGCATCTAATATGAGGAAAAATTGTCTTAGTGGTGAATGCCCATGGAAAACATTAGGTTGGAATGTTTCCATTTTGTTGGGATTTTCACTTGCTTGAAGGGGTAGAGTGAACGTTTAATGCCAATATTGATTATACTGTTTACAGATACGCTCAAAAATCTAGGTGAAATGGGAATCTGTATGAAATAGCTCTGATTCAATACATGCAAGGGATTTCCAATGGTCTAAAGGATAGAACTGTATTTTAAAAGATCAGTCAAGATCTAAGAGGAACATCAGCAACATATAACAATGGAAATGGATTGACTGTAGGCAGACACGTTTGTACAAAGACACCTCAGGGAGATAAGTCCTACAATATAGCTGTAGATTCCACTCACTACTTCAGGTCAGGGTAGAGATCCAGAATATAAAATGCTGTCCAAATGGTCAGAGACAGAAAAAGCAAAGTCAAAAAGGACAATGGGATCAACTGGGTTCAAATAAATTGAGTAGTAATTGAGGGTATAGGTGGAGCACAGTCTGTGAGACTTTGTAACAAAGGTAAATTCAATTTGATGTAAGACATCATTACAAATAACTCTGGAAGCTTTTAAAGGAAGAAGCCAGATTATAGGGACAAACATTACAAAAGAGTGTGGAAATTTAGAAATGATTCTTGGAAAAATCAAGTTTCTGCAGCTGCAGCTTGTGCAAATTCTTTTTATTGTACTGTTCTCATGCACGTATTTTTTTTCATATCAGTTATGCAATTCTGTTCAAACTCCCTCTCTTGTGCATCTTGGTCATGTAGATTTCCCACAAGGCAAACAGGATTTCAATGTGTGCCTGGCATATATTGAAACAATAAGACAGCAAATAAAACCAATCCATTTTATTCTTTATCTCTAACTCTTTCTTGTTTAATGGCTCAAAGAAGCAAACCAAATAAAGCATCTACGTTTTATTCTTCATTCTAGTTTTCCTACTTCCATTTATTTTTCCACATTGAAATATTGAGAACTGCTACTAGTATCTTTATTCCCTGAATAAACAACCCATCAGCACTTCTCAGAAAGAATATGAAAAACAAAAAAGGTTTTCTTTATTTTTCATTCCAATAATTGCAAATCCAGGCAATTTCAAGTAATATTTTCCTTTCAGATTAGGTCTATTCTATTTCCAGCAAATCCTTTACACACATGTTTAGCTTTCACTCTTTTCTATCATTCAAATAGACGTATGTGTGGCAAAGGCAGTTTTGCTAATGAGATGTCAAAACACAAGTGGTAATTTTTTAATTTAGCCCAAGGTAGAATGCTGTAGTTTAGAGCCAGTGATCCATCGCTAAATTCAATTTGCCAACTGTTTAATTAATTTATGTATACAATTTAATGATATTTAATTTGATATGCACATTCAAGATATAGTGTGCTAATCCATTTCTAAATAAAATCCTAAATAGGTAGATAAAAGTTACTAAAATGATATTTTTCTTCTATGGATGTATTCTACCAACTATTTTTTTAGTTAATTTTGTCATTTCATCCATTATACTGAATTTCCCAGAAGACCTGAATAAATATACTAGCATTTCAAAGAAACATTGCAAAAGATAATAACTTTTAAAACCCTCTTTTTTTATTTTGACTTTGGGTTAAAATAAGACACACTGTAGTCATGAAAAAGAATCCCCAGGAAGCTGGAAAACCAACAGAAAGCAAACCGTGTGTTCATCATATTCGGCAGATCAGGCATTGGAAGGATAACTGTGTTACGTATTACATTCTCATGAAGTGCTTTGGTTCTTGGAAAATGAGGGAAAAGAGATGTTTTTTCTATCGGTCTAACCACAATTAAAATAGTGAATAAGGGAAGGAAATTCCATGCCAATGTGTAGGCTAAAAAAAGCACCGTAACACTTGATGTTATAAGAGTACCAAAAGAATCAGAGAAGGGACAGCTTTATGAGTAAAGGTTTTTAGTTATGTCATAGGACTGTAATCTTAACGACCATGAAATATAGTTTGTTACAGCAAAGGGTGTCCCCAAAAGCATGATTCCAGTGTTATGCATTCACCTTATACTAGACAGTCTGTACTACAGAACTTACTTTTTCAGTAGATACCAAGCCTAGAGGAAGAAACAAACAAATCATTAAGTCTCACCCTCTGACTACAGTGAGAGAGAAAATTAAGCCTTCAACTGGGTTGCAGTCTAACACCTTACCTACAAGATACTGCTCTCCCTTTTCCAGAAAAGGAGTCACAAATTACAGGGGAACAACATGGAAGTATGATTTTTACAGCCTCTATGGATATAAAATGAAGAATTAAAAATATTCAAAGAAGGAAATCATGACTGAAACTGTTTTATTTACTGATGTAACACTGCATACAGCAATGTAGTCAAATCTCAATTATTGCTCAAGAAGAGCACAGACTATTTAGTGCTAACCCAGGACATCACACCACTTTAATGGCCATCAAGAAGGGTGTATTTCAGCCAGGTGCTCTCTTGTGAGTGATATGTAAGAAACTGTACAAGTCACAGAGACCTGGTCAAGTTCTAGTCTAGAAACATGGCTAAAATCATTAACTGTGGAGTCAATCGACTGCATTATTCTTCACTTCTTGGTCATCATTAGGTATCTACATTGTGACATGCCTTAGGGATTTTCTGTTACTAATGCCTGTTCAACGGAGGAACAACGTCAGATCAAGATGATTTGAGGTAGGATTCATCTCACCTAGCTTTAGACATCTAAAAGTTAGACATCTAAGTCTGAACTGGAGAGAAATAGGCACCTCTAGAGGGTAATTCATTTGACCTATCTCAGATGACTATTTTAGTCAGAGATGAATCACCCGCCAGAGATGCCTAGATTTCTCTATTGACTATAAAGGAAGCCTAGGGCAAGCAGTTCAGTGCTAGACTTCTGACTTTCAGACATGTAATTTAGAAGAGTTATATCCCACTCAACTATAGTGGTAAGGTTCAGTTTCCACACTTAATCACACATTGTTTTCAGATTAATAAAATACCCACAAACTCATCTCTAAGTATTCCTTATTTGCTCTTCTTGTTTTCTATTTTTGGCTGTTGGTTTCTGCCCAAGCACTTACTACATTTAACTCATTTTCACATGAAAAATATTCACTCATAGCAAGTTCCATTTTAACCTCTCTATATTTCACCTTCCAAAACAGATGCCTTAGTGGTAACAGCCACAATTTACTATTCTTCATCTAACTGTTTTCTATCTTAAAATTTTCATTTCACTTGTGAGATGTCTGAAGCCTCACTTTTCAGGCTTCTATAATAGAAATAATGATCTTTCTCTATTTAGCCACTGATTTAATAAATTTATTTGTTTGAAACTGTATGATATTACTTAAATCCTTATAACTGGTCCTAAACATTCAGAAAACCAGAACTAGTGCTTCAATGGGATTTAAATTCCTTCTGATCTAGAGGCCTGACATTCTTCTCTGACTAATTTTAAACTAGTACACCCCACTGACTTCAGTCAAATCTTTACAGACATAACAAAAGTGACAGTAAAAATAAACCTAGACTTTTGTAAGACAGAAAATGGTTGAAAATGTTTCAATTATTTATCTGTATAGCCTCAATTAAAAAAAAAATAAATTGTTTTATTAAAGGATTTGTTTGATTCAAAAAAAATGTAGACACTTCAACAGCTACTTGCTAATAACGATACAGATTTGTACTGTGTTTTTTCTCTTTAACCAGTGGAAAAAGTCTTGGTTAATCAACAGCCTCACATAGCTGTTAATCAATATAAATAGCAGCTTATGTTCCCTCAGCATTTAAATGTAAGCTTTTTAAATAAGCATCCAGCATGTCTTAAAATTCTTACACAAGTCATGAGTTCTTTTATTCCAATATATATCCATATATCTTAACATCACTTCAGTTACTCTGAACATTTAAACAGAGGATTCTTAATGTAAAAGTCTTATAATGTAGGCTAAGTGCAATCAGCATAAAAATAATTTGACAGCCTTCCATGTTGCTCAGTAAATGAGGCGTAACCTTGAATATGAAACTTAGAGGCTGATCTTTCTTTAGACTATATTAGAGAATTTATGACACTTTCTGTGGGTGAGGGAAACTGCTTAGGAAAGTTTATCCCATCTCCCCCAGGCACAGCAATCTTTTCTTATTTATGCTTAGATTATCAGCATGAGCAAGTGTTTCACATTCTCTGTGTCAGAACTGCAATAACAGAGGTAAAGTTTCTGTGATGGAATAAGTGCTGTAAATGTTTTTCAATAACATATGTGGACTTGACTGTGTCTACTAATGCCTACTATTTCATGTCCTATTTGTTATACTACAGACTTAATCTGAGAAGTGCTAGACAGTTTCCAAGTATAGATGATTTTTCCCATCAATGGATTTTCAAGATCTGCAGCAGAAGTCGACTGCAATTAATGGGACTCTTTCCCCTGACTTCACAACTTTTTGGAAGTGTTTAGTGCTTGACACAAGCACTTAGAAGCTGGAAGAGCCAGAATTCCCGTGACTTGACAGGAAGCTGTTAATGCGGGGATTGGACCCTCATTTCTGTTTTAGAGAAGCCTAATGGATTTCCAATAGGACTTATAAATGTGTTCTAAATATTGTACATTTATGCACATTCCTATAATTTATAAATGTGTAACTAAATACTGTATATACTTAACTTTCTGACACTTGTACATCTAACAAAGCTAGATAAGCTACAGATAAGAATTATCTGGCAGAAAACTTTGGTGTTGTTAAGGAATGGCAAATCAAGTAAAGATGTCCCCAGGATAAGCTGAAAGCACTGTGGCCTATTTTAAAGGAGCACTGTCAGGATGAGCGGTCAATTGCTTGGGAATACAGTTAAGTCTGAATAGAAGTCAGGGTGTTTCTTCCCAGATGAGTCCCCAGACTACAGAATCACAATCCTGTTTCACTATGCTCCACATTTGTATCACTTCAAAAAAAAAAAAAAAAAGAAAAAAGAAAATGATGAAGATTAACTACTATCTCACTCCCGAGTACCCTGATTATCTCTCAGGGGTTTAAATCCAGGAGGTTCAGGAGTCTGTTTGTTTCCTAATTTCTGAACAAGTCCTTTAAAAACTAGTCATTTCCCACAATGGCCTCAGCTAACAGACATGTTTTTAAAGAGTCTTGAAAACTACTTCAGGCACATACTGATCTTCTAGTGTAGTTAAACATGCTTTATTCAGCCATATTCCCCCCCCCCCCCCCCCCTTTTTTTTTTAATTCTTAAATACAGTTCTCAATTAACTGTAAACAGGAAAGAGGCAGCAGAAACTTAGGATGGAACAAAAAGAGAAAAAGAACTCACTCAGAACCTTCAGGTTGTAGACATCTTCACCCCTAGAAGGTGCAGAAGCTGAAAGTTTTACATTCAAGCATTTCTAGGCAACTCTTTTGTCAGGTACGAATAGATGCTTGGGCCAGATGGTTTGAGCAGTGTAGCTATTTTGTATAGTAAAATGCAATGTAATTTACATCAAAGTCTAGTTTAAGATCTTGAAAATGTAAGGACACTCAGCACAGCTGTAGCAACTGAAGTCAGAAATTTGAAATTATTTAGTTCAGCAACAAGTTAAATAATGCTGATCTTTCTTGAGTGAGTCTGCAGAAGGGCTTAATTTTGATGCAGTAGTTGGATCAGTTTTCTTAAGCGTATCTGTGTAGATAAAGACCAGAACTAAAAAATTTCCAGTTCAGGGGCAAAAGAATGACAAAGTTATTCAGAAACTAGAAAGAGAGCACATGTACAAATAGTGTGACAGTGATGAAATGAAGCAGTGTTTTTGAACCATTGAGTGTTCACTTATTAGTAGAAATGGAAAGAAAAATTTTAAAAGACTTGTCATTGCTTCAGCTTGTGATTTTAGATGCGATAATTGCACAGTAATTTATCACTGTCTCTCAATTAAAAATAAATCAAAGTGAATTTATACTCTGAACACAAATGTGTCAGAAGTTTACATCAAGCTATACCTTTTCCATGAGATGGAAGCAGATGTTGACAGCAAGCTCAGTAATAATAACCTGTCTAAGATAAAAACACTTAAAGAACACAAAATATGTGAGATTACTATCACGAAATATATTATTTCTGTCAATTTATGATTTTAGGGCATTTCTTGCTTCAATCATATCACAAGTTTTTGAGATTGGTAAGTCAGGGAACTGCTTGCAACTCCTTATCCCAATGACATGTTTTTGGGACATCCAGATATTGTCAACTTGCATGTTTTATTTACATATCTATGTTACCATATCCCTTAGAATCCTAGAAGGCACTACCAAGTGAAAACATAGTCCTAAACGAAGTGCAAAAGTTAAGAAAGGAAGAGAAATACTATTAGAAAACAGTGTGTTTGGTTTTTAATGGCCTACATATTAGACCATCCCAGGCTAACATCTCGGACAAGATTTCCATTCAAACACTGTTTTCTCTCACAGTTCATTTATACACTACACATAGGCCTGACATGAATTAAGTTTAGAAATACCAAAAGCAAGTGACAGCCCGGACTCCAAACTAAGCTATAGATACCATAGTTGTACACAGCTACACATCTAGCCTGCTCTTATTCTTTATTATGATTGTACACAAATTAGTGGAGATTGTAACACAACATTTGAATATATGTGTATATCTATGCATATATATATTTAAAGATAATTCAGAACATTTTTCTAGTCTTGTCTTTTTCTCTTTTTTTTTAACATCAGTGTGACCTCCAGCTGCAGTAGGGAAAAGGGGAAAATATGTGGAAATTGGGCTGAAAACAGCAAGAGGGGCTGAAGTAACATGGTAGAGGGAGATAGGGTTGAGGTTTGCAGATGTATCATATACAGCGTCAGAGAATCAGTAGCACAGAGTAGCGGGGATGTAATGTGGGACTCAAGTATCTTGCCGTATGCATGAGCCGTTCAATATCATTCCAGCAGCTGCTGCTGCAATCTCCCAGTCAAACGAGCCTGGAGTTTCTTTTCAAGGTATGAGGTTTTGGTGGCTTGTAAGCACACAGCATGGACTTAGGAACTGTTCTGAGTGAATGAATTTGAAGGCTGCATGCAATGGTATAGTTGCAAGGGATTGTAAAGGTTTAGGGTAGGCTCCCCATGGGTGAGTCTAGATCGGCTTATATACTGATTAAATCAGATGACTTTGGAGGACAAAACCTACTAAATCTCCTAACTAAAAATATATATATATTAAAAAGATACACTTGTTGAAGTTACATTAAATCTGTTATTTCTAAACTCTTGAACATCTAACTTCTCATTTTTAATTACTTTTTACTACATGGTGTAGTGGGTCTGGCTGAGCTGCTTTTCCCCATCCAGCCCTTATGCTGCAGTACTGGGAGCTGGAGGGTGT
>WUAM01000323.1:18819558-18863066 GCA_024336885.1 Actenoides hombroni
TGACAGGGGTGGGGGGAGCAATAGAAGGGCTTGGTGGGCACCTGGTGCCGTGCCAGGGTCAACCCACCACACATGGTATTCATAAAAATTCACTGTGTTATTAGCTATAACAAACCAAACATGGTAATACATTTCAGTTTTCTTTTGGTCATATAAGAACAAATACATTGCAAAATGTCTATGAAATATATAAAATACAAAATTTAAATACCAATGATTTTTCATGTTTTTCTGCACAGAAAAAAATAAAATCAAGCATTTTCTTAACACAAGGTAACACTAACACTCCCTAAATTACTAAAATTGGAATGTAGTCATGCTTAATGATATACATATAAAAAAACCAAAACGGAGAAATATTTGTCGACATCTATAGATGAAAAAGAGTGAAACGAGATGTGACTGATTCTGAGCACAAGGATTTTTAGGCAATACATTCATTTTCTATAGTTGTCAGAGAAGCAAATGTTCCAGAAATATGAGAGTTGAAAAATTATCCATCATCTCTCTTAGAGAAAAAAAGACCTAGCTAGACGATGAGGTTCAATGCAGTCATATTTTGACAGTGTGGACAAGGTCATATTGCTTTGCAATTTCAATAGCCAAGCTGGGCAGCTTCTCTTTTGACCCATCATCTTAAGCACTTATCATTCAAATTTGTTTAAACTTCTCACTATGACTGATGATATGTTAGTACAGAGATGACATTTAGAAGCACCAAATTTCTGTACTGAATTTATTTACATCATGTTTTCATGGCCAAACCATTCTCATAGGTTTGTGGGGTTTGTTGCTGGGAAATGCTCACAAAATAAAAACATTGATGAGAAGTTGCAATCCTAACAACTTTTTATCTTTACAATGACTGGAATAAGGCCTTCTGACTCAGTCAGCACTCAAATGGAAATCACTTGTTTTTCCTAAAAGCAATTTTTTTTTCAATCGAAATGAAGTTTTTTGCTTAAATACTTTTATTTTACTTCAAGTATAAAATTAAAATTTCAAAACAAAATTAAAGGTATCATTTTTCTTTGAAGTGAAATGTTTCTTGAAATTCTATAGAAATTATATGTCTCCACTCAATAATATTTTTTACTTTTTTCCCAGAAATTATTATGTAGAATGAGGCCAAAGCTCCAACTTTCAGTGACTTTTGAAGACTGTTATGCTACATTTTTCATTAAACATGACCTGTATAGATAACATATTACCAATAAGTGAATAGTAGATGCAAACGCAAGAGAGTGATAAATTAAATTTGAAACTATGAAAAAGAAAAATATTTACTTTGCAAAAGACAAATTCTTATACCAAGTTTTCATGGTGGTAGGAGAGAGCTGCACCTTTACTGTCCTTTTTTGTACCAGTCTCCTAGCTGCATTCTTTTTATCCTCCTGGTGACAGCTTCTGCAGTAGGTCTGCTTACTGCTTATCACAGTTTCCATGGAAGAGCTGAGATCATTTGCACGGCATTCACATGCACTTGTTGCCTTTATGAGTTATGCAAGGCTAGATCAGTACAGGTAGCACTGTATTTCAACTAGCTGTATAAATCCTCTTGCAATGAGTGGGTTTTTTTACAAATAGAACTAAACTCCACCAGTAGTTTTGTAAATTCTGTTTTTTCAGGAGAAAAAAAAAAAAAGGTACTTCAAACTTTACAGCCATTATTGCTTGAATGTGTTTCTTACGAGTTTATTGAAGTACTGAATCTCCTGATTTAAGACAGGTAATTGTACTCAGAATGACAGAATCATTCTGGTTGGAAGAGACCTTTGAGATCATCAAGTCTAACCATTAACCCAGCACTTACCAAGTATACCACTAAACCATGTCCCTAAGCACGACATCTACACATCTTTTAAATACCTCCAGGGATGGTGACTCAACCACTTCCCTGGGAAGTCTGTTACAGTGCTTTACAAGCCTTGAATGAATCTGTCGAAGCATTAGAGTATGGATTACTCCCATGAGCAAGGATTACAACATTCAACTTCACAAATTAGCACATTTCTGCTCTTAGGTCTTTGCACTGTTGCAACATAAATTCTTCTCAGAAATGGGGAAATACACTCGCCTGAACAGAGCTACACTGTTTTAGCATGTAGCTGATAGCTTTGAATAATATTAATTCTCACTGGCAACAGTAGACAGAGCATATGCTTCATAAGGCCTGCTGTGGTAAGAAAGGTGATTTAAAGAGGATCACCCACAAGCTGATAACCTCATGGGTGAGATTAGCTGCTATTAAAGACACGACTGATACCCAACCTGCACTTTCTTTCTATGCCCTTAGAATGAAAATGGTTCATTTTATTTTTCCTGAATCAGAAATCACAAAGGAAACATACTGTTATATTCTGCTCCTTTCACATAACTTTTTCACACGGTGAAAGGATGTTTATGCAAATAAAGATATAATTATTGCAGCATTCATCCCCAAAATAGTGCATGGCATTGAAGTATAGAATTCCAAAGAATGATGTTAATACATATGCCTAAAATAGGTAACTATTATATTTTTTAATGAAACTTTTCCTAGAAAATAAAATAGCAACTTTATTTAGGTCAGGAAAGAACAGTGTCGGTATGACATATGCAATCTGTGAGATCAAGTTCAACTGCAAACAGTCTGTCTGTTTGTGTCTGAAGACAAAGGTAACGCAAATTCTTTGATGCATTCCAAAGACAGAATATAGAAATTTCAAACATCATGCATTAGAGAGCTATTATTACAACAAGCAAGTTTTATGTTTTAAAGCAGTATTTTCTGATTATTTTTTCTTTTCTTTCTGGAAAGCAAAATAATTGTTATTCTCAATATATTATGTTTTAATAGCCACTCCACCAGCTGTGTTAGGCCTTAATAAACATGAAATATTTACATTTTCCTGAATAAAAACTGGTGTACTCCTGGAGTACCCAGGTTCTTCTAAATACATGGCAATAGAGACCTATTCATTGGCCTGAATCCTGCCTGTTTGAAACTCGTGTCATCTTACATTTCAGTGCCAAATAAACATAAAGGAAATCCTGAATTTAACAATGATAATGAAAGAATTTTCATCTGACTTTGCTTTTATAAGCTTTTTGGGCATTTAATGAAAATGGGATATGTAATTTGGAAAAGAAATGTGCGGGTCATTAATGCCTACCATTACAGTCAGTTGTAGATGAGTATGTTTATACTCACACAGAAATAAATTAGGGTCAGTACTTTAGCTTTGCTTAGGAGACTGCTACAATTTAATTCCAGGATGGTATTTCCAGGTTTTAAAATTCTTATCCAGGTGTCACAACATTTCTCTACATCTTTAAATTATAACTGGGAAGAGAAAACAGTTTCCCATCCAGCTTATTCTTAGGCCTTCATGAGTAACCACAAGAGGTTTGTCTCAGTATAAAGTGATGTTGAGCCGGAATAACAGCTCCCATGCCAATTCTCATCTATCTGACTGCACAGATGGAGTGAAAGGACATCCCTGTGAGTTTTGGCAGCTAACATAATCAGATCACCTAATGGCTGCTCTAATTTTTTATTAAAACCTGTCACCTTCTTCTGAATATAATCACCCATTTGGAATTCCTCTGATTGTTTCTTAACAAATAATCAGTGGCTATCATTTCTACCTTTTCAATGAAGGACACTGATAATTGTAGCAGCAAAGTGGGTAGCACCAACTCCAGTTATGATTACCTATTTTCTGTTACAAGATCTTATTTTCAGTTATTTGGAGACAAAGAATCAGACAGACAAAGAGGGCAACAAAAGGTGATTTTTTTTTCCCTTTAATTTAACAGGGGGGGGGAGCTAAAAACAGAACAACCAAAGCACACAAAAAACAAACCAACAAAACAAACAAAACCAAACCCAAACAAAAAAAAGCACAACAAAAAAACAAACCACACACACACAAAACCCTCAAACAAACAAAACCCAAAACCAAATACACCAAACAAACAAACAAAAAAATAAACCAGCAACCCATGAATCTCACAGGCCCTGAACTGCAGCTGACAGAAATCAGTAATGCACTGTGCTTCAGGACAGCTGAGAACCTGGCCTGGCTCAAAAAGCTGGATAATCAAAGGTATCAGTCTACTTTGGAAACTTTCCTTAAATGGCAGCTCACGTAGCCTAGGGGGACCTGGAAGAGCTTTCATTCAACTCTCTCATCTGTATAGTCTCTTACTACCTGACAAATAATCGCTGCCGATATGCTTTTTGCTTCATTTTCAAATAATCTCAAAAAGAAGGCATACACCCTTTCAACCAATGTGCCAAAGGAATGGAAAATATTCTTTAAGTCTGAAAAGACAGACAAAGCAAGTTGAATAAATTATTATATATGTTTGCTTATTTTATATTTAATTTATTTGCATTAAATGATTTGGAAGCAACAAATCCCAGTCATCAATAACTCTTGGACTTAATTCACCACTGTATTACTTCAGCTGCGTTTCAGTGTACTTCCATTGACTTTACAGGAAATCTGCATCACTGTAAAGGTAGACTAAAACATTCTTTATTAAAATCCTCTATACCTATCATCTCTATTTTTTATATGCTTAATGAATTTTCATACATAATATAAATTTTTTTTTTATTTTGTACATAGAGAAGCAGCCATATACTCTGCCCTTCTGTGGGTGTGTACACATGCTCAAGTATGCACACACTACCTGTGTACACACACTGCAGTAAGTTCACTGTGAGCACTGGTTCTTATCAGATAATTGCTCAAGTGTAAACCGTTTCCCATGTCTTATATTTAGCATGTTGCTAAAGATATTTAACATGCTCTCAAGCTGCCTATTTTTGGTTCCACATTGTGAGTATATAATGTCACCCATTTCTTTTTATACTTAAGGCTTTGTATTATGTGTTGCAAGTAAGTACTTAATTTGCACTTCAGTTAACAGGCATTTATCGTACAGTAAGAATCAACTGACTGCTACAATGCTTTTTATGGCTTAATCCATTCACAAGACAATTCAGTTGCTATCATAAAATCCTCAAAATCGCATCAACAATACACATAAAATTAATATATTATGAAATCTGGTTATCTAAATAATATGAACCAAGTTATATAGAGAAAATTAGCCATCAGTTAAGATACTTCCTTAACGTCAAAAAGTATTTAAATCAATTCAGTCTTTCATTAATTAATTAATTAAAATCAGATTTAACTTCTTGGCTTATAAGACATTCAAATTGCTAAAGGTTTTTTACCTTCACAGTGTGAGTAATGGAAGCACAGCTATTCCCACAATATTTATTTATGATTTATAATACGTATATCTCAATTCAGCAGCATTGTATTGTGATTTGTATTACCATCTGCTAAAACACACAAATAGGATATTACCTTTGCCATCAAAAAAACTATAGGATTTCCATAAAACTGCCAAAGATTGTAGTGAAATAGTTAAACATTTTAATTACCAATAATGTTTTTCCAGTCAGATATTTAACTTCGTTGATGCTGCACTTTCAGGGCCAGAGTGGAGGAGAGCTACATAAAGTAGTATTATGAAGGTGAGGAATGCTGAAAGTAGGGTAAGCTTACCCCTCTAGCCTCCCCCAGTTGCCTGGCTTCAGTAGGCATGATGCAAATTGAGGTAAGTGGTGATAGTTTGTGTCTGCTCAAGTAGAAAACTTTGAGACATGACAAAGCTTTAGAGAATACTGGAGAAAATGGCATTACAAAATGGTGTAGTTATTTACGTCAGCCTACCAAAGATCAGGATGAAGGACCTAGGGTCTAGCTGCCCTTGACAAAGTAATTAGACTAAAGACTAACAGAAGGACAAAAAGAAAATGAACAGGCTTCTCTACTCAAAACCACACATTCTGCACTTCCTCACAGAAAAGTTTATTTTCTCAGAGTGAAAATCCGTTCCTGTGCCATATCTTCACCTTAGCTTTTCTCAGACATCAGCTCAAATGCAGAGGCTTCACAGGCTATCATAAAGGTCAGCATACCTAAGCTATTTCCTTTGTCAATCTTGAGAACAAAATCCAAAATCAGTTTTTGAAATCAGCAAGCCCTATTTTATGGCCCAAGAAATGTGAGGATGTTGCAGATGAAAACTAAATTCCTTAACGTACTGTCAGAAACTACCGGGCAAAATGTGCAGACTTAAAAGAACATGTCTCTGTAGCTCACAAAGTCAGACACCATCTCCACACCAGTATGAATCTCCAGCTAATTTAAGAGGTAGACTTAAAACCAGAGTACTGCAGCTGCTGAAACCTTAAGTCAAGGACTGAATGACAGCTGTAAAGGCTACATCAAAAATGTGCAGATGTCCAGAGGCTGATAGAAAGTTTATGCTGGTAACTGTATAGTATAATTTTACTACATACTGATGTATAACAAGATAACTAATAAGCAATGACTTTGTCAGGCATATTTAGTGGCACACAGAGGTACCAGCTTTTAGCCATACCCTGAACAGATGAGACACAAACCAGTGTACTGTACAATGTGTACAATGATTAAATGCATTGGTGAGAATTGTACCTCTTCTAGTTCCTACCACTCAGCCTCAAAGCTAGCACACCTCCTGTCAGCTTAGTGAAAAGTGGCAACCAACGCATATAACCTCTCACGTTACTGTATACCTGTTTTCCCAGGCTACATTAACCACGTTACTCAACTCTGCAAACAGATAATACTTTGTAATATCTCATATTTGTTAGTGTTAGGCACAAAGAAATACAATTCACTGTGTCCTCTTTGTTAACCAAAAATGAAGAGTGGGAATAAAGCATTTTATATATTGAGATTATATCAGAGGAGTTAGACTTTTGCACCAGTCACCAGGAAATGCGTAGCTTAGGCTGCTTGCCTGTTGTCCAACACCTGGTATAGCAGACACCTGACTGAAGGCTGTGACTCCCAGACACCATCATTGTTCCAATAACTAATAATCGTTCCAGATTTCAACACTGACTTTGTCGTATTTGCAAATTCTTCCACATTCTAATATAAAGTTAAAATCTGTACTATGGGCAGCAAAGAAATTGTCTCTCACCTACTCTTTGAGCTAGTATAGTCAGTTGTACTTACCCTTCATGTACCCAAGGCAGGCAAGAGGGAGTAGGATAAACTTATCCTATGTTCCAATCTCACCTCAGATGAACTTCAAATATAACAAGGACCATACAATGAACTGTGAACTGAAATGGCAGATCTCCAAAAAGCAGGAAAAGTCTACATATAACCTAAGAAATTTCAAAGTTAGCTTTCATACCTTTTATTTATCTTGATGAGAAAGCTAGTCTGAGACTCAAAAATTGCTCTGACAACCAGAAGAGTGTGTTACCACTCTTCAGGTCTGTTTAAACTTACTGAAAATAGGCTTTATGTAGCTTTTTAGTCACCAACTTCAAAAAAGCCTTATGACAACGACTGTTGAAGTTCTTCAAAGTGAACTAATCTTGCAATAAGAGTTAAGAAAAAGAGTTCTATTAAAGCTGCAGGTGGCAAAATTATCTAATTCACCCAGTCTTTAATAGGAAACTTTAAAGGCAGCTTTTACTATTTCCCAAGCTTTCTTAAAAGGTGTTTTAATAAACACTTTTCTGTTGTGAATCTTTTCATCCATCTTATATCTTTAAACATCATCAACCTCAACTTCTCTCAAAAATCTTCATTAAGTCTCACAATTATTTCTAGCTTGGACCTCTCTTTCCCATTTAACATTTTTAATCATCGGTTCCACAGAGAATAGCTTTGAGGAATTATTTTTTTTCCCATTTTGGGTCACACCAGGGCTACTTCTGTGAAATTCAATTAGAACCTTATAACAGTTCTCTATAAATTTCATCACTTCAAAAAAACAAACAGTAAGATCTTGAAAGAAGAACTCCTCTGTGGCTGCCAGAAGAGGTTTATTAGCTTTTTGTCAGAAAAGTGTATTTGTTTTGGGCAGATCAATCAAATCTACTTCAAATGAAAAGTCCTTGGGCTCCAAATACCGTGGACCTAATATTCGCATTTTATTTAAAAAAAGAAAAAGTTGGCACCCCATTTTAGAATGAAAGGTTATAGAATAAGCTGGCTCTTAACTGCAAAATTATTGCTTCAGTACTTTTACCTTCAACTTTAGGTACAGGCCTTTTCTCAGAATATTTGTTTAGTCATCTTAATCTGGGCCACCAGAATGGCCACTAAGGTTTGGCAAATGATTGATTTTCCTTTTTCAAACCATCATTTCCCAAGGATATCTTTTCAACCTGCAGAAACTGCTGACTGATTTGACAAATTTAAGGTATGTCCGCTTTAGAAGTGATTTTATACAGAGTAATTATATAGAATGTCACTTAAGATTAAGTTAGCAACTGAAGTCCCACATTACAGCTTCACAGAACATCTACATTGGGAGATAGCAGTGATGTTACTAATTACACTGGTGAAAATCTCACCTATACAGGTATGCTGCAATAAAGTAGGTCACCTTGAGATTTTTTTCTTGGCCTCCAAACTGTCAAAGATGAAAAGAGTTGATCAGAGTGAAAGGCTTTTTAAAAGGAATCAACAGCCTAAATTAGTTGTGAGAAAAACCGAGCAAAGCTGCAATGAAAAAAGTAATCTCTTTACCAATACATTTCAAAAACAAAGAGGTAAATATGATAATTTTACCCTTTGGGCTAAATCTTTCTCCTGGTTTCTGATGGATTTTGGGTAATTATATTCTTATCACACAAACCATAATACATGATCAGTTTCAGAAAACAAGATCATATTGCCTTGACACTTGCTAAGGAATGCGTTCGGGATGCAATAGAATTTTTCCTACACACTACCAGAGCTGAATCCAAGTTGCCCAATGGCTCAACTATTTTGCACAATGCCTTACACCTTGTTCCCTATCTATTTTATGTACACTATTAAACATTCAAGAGAAAGAGAATCTCAATGCAATAGTTACTCCATTGTGTTAAAATAGACACCTGAACTACTTTTTATTATGTACAAGCAAAGAAAAACGCCAACAGGAGAAGCAGACTATCTAAATGGTCAGGGCAATCACTCATTCTGTGGGAAACCCAATTAAAGATTTTACTTTGTTCCAAATACAAGAAAAGGAGGGGTAGAATTTAGGCTATCAGCCTCTAATCATAGCATTTAAATATTATGCTCAGCATATCTTTGGATTTGACTGGAAAATACATTTTGGCCTGAACACCCCCTAAGTGAATGCTACCTTGAAATGGATAGGTTAAGGTACAAAAAAATACAAAAAATAACCCCGACGCCAGAACAGTCACTATCAATAAACTTCCATTTCAAACAATGGGAAATAGTGTCAGAAAATTCCCAACTGTTATCTTCTGAACAGTTTTACACCAGTGTAATTCTATCAGCTTCAATTTTTTTTCCTCTAGGTTATGTTAGAAGTCAGCTGAAATCATCACTGCACTCTAGTGCCTGAGCATGAGTCAGTTTGAGCATTGTAATCACCATTCAGGAGTTCTGACTGTGTAAAGGTTTTACAATAGGATGAATAGAGGTAGAGGGAAGATAGTTATCCAGCACTGCTATCCAGCATGTATTTAGTATTTCCAGCAATATTCTAAGAATCTGCCTTTTTCCAATCAAGTGTGTTTTGCTAGATATCCCCAGGCCCACCCATATAAGCACTCAATGTTAATTAAATTAATAGGAGCTTAGAGCTTGTGCTGCTTAAATACACAATACCTTGATGCTCTGGATTATATTTCATCATGATTTGACCAAGAAAAGAGCAAACTAAAATTCAAACATTCTGTCTCCTGGGGCCATTCTTCCAATTGTTCACCTACACTTTTTCACCTTAAAGTTGCCATTTCTTTGTTGCATGAAAATTTTTAAAGAAGAGATCAATCACCAAAGTTTCTATACAAAATACTTAGAGTTATTCTAGAGAGCTCTGTTTAAAGAAAAGAATATTAATCTTTACTGAATAAGGCACTAGCCTTACTGTAACACACATCTCTGCTTCAGCACTCATTTTATATTTCTGTTGAAGTACATCTGACCTTTTTTTTTACTATTTGCTTTTGTTTGCATTTTTATCACTGATTGTATTACATTTGTACTCAATTCCTAAGTACAGTGTATACCATATGAATTGTTTACACAGTCACTGTTCAGATTATCATCACCTTCCTTCTCACCTTAATGTCATCACAAACATCACACCTTCCTCACTAACCTGATGTTGATTTAATGACTTGACTTGCTCATGACAATATCATCTCTTATGTTCCAAGCTGCTTAATGTATTTGTTTTAAGAATAACTGGTATCTCAAGTGACTGTTCAAGCAAATTAGAACCACTAGAAAAAGTTTTGTGGTAGAAGATGACTACCTGAGGTTGAGTGCCAAATTAACAAACAATCTAAAGATTTTATGTAGCTCCCAAGTTATAAATAGTTTCCTGAAATAGAGCAGATGAGGATTAAAATTCCTTAGCTGTTGTTTTTCTAGGAGTTCAACTGGAAATTCATAAAATAACCCCAAACCTCTGATGCAATTGCCAAAATCGATGTTCAAAACTTGTTAGTTCTATTAGATAGCTTTCTGAGGACAGTGATCCGGATGGAAAAATCATTCTGATATTTCAGTCAAAATAGCCAAACTGACTGTCATCCTGGCTGATGGTAACAGAAATTGTCTCAAGTCCTCAAGTTTGTCAAGTACAGCTATTATAACTGCCATCTCTTCAGCCCTGACACCCTCCCCTCCACTTTGACCAGCTTACAAATATGGACATCTTCTTAACATTTCCTAGTACCCTAGCAAGGATTCAGATCTCTCTGAAACAGGTAACTTTATGGTGTAATAGAAACATTCATTAGTCAAGGTAATAAAACGGAGATGTGCAGACAGTACTCTTATCCATTCTTAAGGTGCATATATTTATGAGACAACCAGATCAAATGCAAGTGCTTTGTATCCCAACTTAACCTTTTAAGAATTGGAATGAGGTGGCTGAATGTTAAGTGCACATCTACATAATCAAGTGTACATGCTTAATGAGTTTCGGTGTAATCCTAACAGTGACATAAGGACTCTCATGATTAAAAGTAAATAAATGTCTAAGACCAGGTGTTATTAACAAGAAAAATATACACCCGTGGTACGTATTTGGTACCTATATGTACATATCTCGGGTTTCTCTACGAGTGCACTTTTCTAACTTCTCTGTTACACTAAGAAGAGAGCTTTTCTTAGTGTTCTCCTTTTTCTCTTCTTGTACATTTTAAAAATGCTTATCTTGCAAACAGGACCACAGAGTGTTAAAATATCATTATTTTAACTGATTATGTCTCTTTTGTCATGTAATTCTCGCCACCAAAAGTTTCTTTCTTCCACTAAGAGGCAATTTTGTCTTGCTATTAGCTTGGTCTACAACAAATAACATCATTATGACTTCTTCACATTTTTGCTCACAGCAAGGGAAAACACCAAAACATTTGAACATCTGAGATACAGGTCCAACTACTGGTCACATGTTATTTCCATACCAGTTGATTCCATCTTGGATAGCACTAAAGGCCAGCCTACAGAGGAAACTAAGCCCATCTCCAATCGCTCTTTATCTATGCCAAAGTTTTGGGGGGTTTTAAGTGTTAATGGCCCAAAAGACAGAAAACAGGATGAGCAAAAAGGGTATAAAATGAATGCATAGCAATTAAAAATAAGTATATGGCATTAACACTGATTCTTGGGCAGGATTTCTTGGCTTGCCTTCCTACTCAATGATCATTATGTCAAAAATGCTACACTGTCTTGAGTGGGGATTTGAAGATAAGAAATAGAAAACTAGAGACATTTAAAGAAGTTAAATACAGACAAAAACTTTTCTCTGATCTTGTGGAATTATTTGTTTAGAATTCTTGTGAGCAAGTCTGAGGCATCTGTATTCAGATAATCCAAATTACAAGAGAAGTCAGGGAAACAAAGATGACAGAAACATTTTAATGCACAGCTACTTCCTGCAAGATATGCAAATCACATTCTGATTCCATAAAAATCTTCTCTCCCCGAGCCTTCAGTCTGTCATTATTAAAAACAAAACACACAGAAAAGAACCACGGTGTTTCTTAAGGTTCCCTGCAAATTTGTATAAAAAGGGCAAACCTCTTTAGCCTACAGAGAAAAACAGCAAAGTGTGGTGTTCTGGGTTACTTAATCTGAAAATAAATCATTTGCAACAGAAGGCAACACAGAAAAAAAATAGAGTCAAGATTCCAAAAGTAAGTATAATATATAATTATGCATATTTTAGGAGCTGAATTCTATTTCAGAATCATGTGTTAGAGCATATTTTAGAGTTTTAGACCTAAATTTTATCTCTCCTGAATGACTACAGTCCTCTCTTGGCACCAGAACTAATATAGCTGAATTTGTCCACCTGAAAAAATGCATCTCTTGGCTGTTACAGCTGCAGTGTATCAAGATCCAAGTATACATAACTTGCAACGTTTTAATGATAAAAATGAACCTTCCTAGCTACTTCAAACAAGTGAAAATGAAAAGCAAAAGATTTTCCGCACTGTCTCTAACACATAAAACTACAACAGAACATAGAAAGCCATTATCTCATTTGGGGTTCTGGAACATCTGTGGTGAACTGGTCCCATCTAGCAGCCAAGCACCCACACAGTCATGTACTTACTCCTCTCTTTCACAGATGCAGGGGACAAAGTAAGAATAACAAAAAAAAACCCCTCATGTGATGAAAAAAAAAAAGACAGGGAAATCACAGTAGAAGCTGCTCAACTATTCTGGAACCTGGAAGGGAGGAACTGAAACTTTAACAGCAAAGCTCTATAGGTGTCCATGGCCCTGTAAATCCCACTCTGTTTTCACAAAGGAAAAAAAAATTTCTCTGAAACCAGAAAATATCTGACATTGCTTCTCAGAAAGGAGATTCACAAATTGTCCTTCATATATCTCAAGTGTGTCCTATTGATGGCATTCTAAAGACTTATTCAGATGATGGCAAGTCAACCCAAACATCTGTTTGGAACTTTTTTTTCAGAAAACCAGCAAAAATTATGCCATCGCTCTAAACTTCAGCATTGGTCAAATTCAAATTGAAAGCAAAAGTAAAGCAAAATGAGATGAACACAAAAGCCACCCACATTTGTTACTTGCTAAACCTTACCCCTCCTTAAACACAATACAAACCCTTATATATTTAATTGTATGGAAATATATCTATCGTGTGCATTTTTAAGGCATCCAATTGAATACATTGTTATACTGGATTAGAAAATGGTAATAAACTAGAATGTGTTTTTGCATACTGCAATGGTTCTAAGTCATAGTCCTGACTCAAGAGTCTGAAAGAAAGTGACGACTGCAGAGGGAGTAGCAGAAAGAGTTTGGGCTAAATCTGCAGTTCCTGCAGTTTTGAATAGTATAGGCTGTAAGTAGGATTCTCCTCTCCCTTTTCTGCTTTGTCTGTCATGTCTATGATTTTCCTTTAGGGTAGGTGCTGCCATTCATAATATTTGCATCAGGCAGTGGCTTCAGTCTGCAGGCACTGTGACCGAGTCCCTCACAACTTATGCATGGATACAGAAACGTTCTCTCTTTTATGTATGTGTGCTTGCTAATCTTTACCTATATACTCAACACACCACAGGGTTTGATTCCATGCATAGCTACAATTTATGCAAAATGTCTAGTTTAATACAACCGGAAATGTATTTCAAGCGCATCTTTTGTTTATTCAATCTCTAAAATTTGTACTTGGGAAATATGTATTTTCCTACACAAAATACTACTACAAAACACTTTCACTACAATTTAGTCACAAAAGCACGTATTTCTACATGGTGTATCCCAGTACCACTGACTCTCCACACAGAACCTTAGTTCCTTTCACAGATACTTAAAACCATGCAAACAGTCACACACCTGACACAGCTTTTCTCTGCGTGTAAATATGGCATAAAGGAAACATGCATTACGGATTTCACCACAACACACTGGATTTCACCATCACTATGCTTTGGACTTTATGCTCTAAGTGTTGTTTTCCTTTCTTTCCAATTTTTAGCTTAATATCAAAGTCCCCATTCCTAAATTAGAATAGCATAATTTTGTATTCATTGAATTGTTTCTTCCCATTCCTACTAAATATACCAATATTCAACAATCACCAGCAACATTTACAGTAGGCATACAGTTCACAGCACAAAAGAAGCAGGCTGCAGACTTCTGAATTTGTAGTAGTCTTCAGTTATTCTTTTGGTACAGCACCATAAGCTCCGCTAATTGGCCATTGACTCCAATCAGCTGCTGAATGGAAACTTCACAAGCCCTCATTCCCATTAGTGTCACAATGTTTACCCCTTCAAATCACAGAAGATGCTTTCAAGTTTAGATCTGCTTCCTTTTAAAGTGAGAAAACACTAAAAGCAGTCAATTTTAGAATAAGTAGGTGAGCATAAAAACATCACAGCACAAAATCTTTGAACCAATAGAAACAAAACTAATGATTCTTCAGGTGACCTCCCATGATTGTTGAGGAACACAAATGGAAAGCAAATTTCTAGTGTTATTAGTACCGTATTCATTATGTATCTTGTCCTAGTTGGAATCACCATGAAGGAACCACTCCATCCACCTCTGTGGTGAAGCCATTCTTGAAGCAGAATACAATGGCCATTATAGGTTCAATAGCACAGTACAGCAGCCTTTTGAGGGAAGATTACCTCATTGAAAATACATGCTTAAATAGCCCACAATGCAGCTATACAAGCTGGAATCTGTCCAGGACAATAATAACTTCCACACTTTTCATGCAAAGAGTGCTTATGACCTAAACTGGCTTTCTCCTTGGGTCTATCTCTCGAAAGCCCTTCAGGTCTTCTTTTAGAATCCTGAACCCTACATATCCTACTGCAGTGAAGAGCTAAAGGAAAATGAAAAGGGTGAAATGTCAACAGTATGTTTTGTTTAGTATAAAGAATCCCCAAAAGCTCAGGAAACATGTCTTTTTAATGAGAAACAACAGTTTGTAGCCAGCTGTTCCACATCATTATGAACACGTTAGCTCCAGGAAGATGCACAAATGGGGACTATAAACACAGTACATTGAAAATAAGGCCTGCTTGGATAATCGTACTTATTAATATAAATGGCACTGAGAAGAGGCAGAATGAGCTCGTATACTGACTGACAATTTAGAGCAAAACACACTTTTTCCTCACCCTCTCAAGAAGAAATTAGATGTAACATGGGTCCAACAACAAGTGAGCCCCCTTAATGTGTTTATTAAAATGCGAATTGAAATGCTGAGTGGAAACATGGTACTGCATACGAATGTGATGGACGCTGAGTTCTTTTTTACACCATTAAACTGTACACACAATAGGATCATGCACCGGAGTTATTTTCAAAGCACAGCGTAAGTGAGGATTTATGCAGCTTTTCTGAAGGCTATTATGAAAAACATACAAGTGCAGGTGAAGAGCTAAGTTTATCACAACCCACAGAACATTTACTTCCTGAAAAATAACAGGGGGTTAGCCAGAGATGATGGAGTTCCAGCAGGTATTTCAACATTTTCTGCCCTGTGATTAAAGAATGTCTACTGAAGAAATACTCCTGTCTAACATTAAATCTTTAGAATTTATCTGGCAGCAAAACAACCTAAGAAAAATTCAAGATCCTTATCCATGAGTTTTCCATCACAATTTTCTCTGCTGGGTTTATTTTAAATATGTCCATAATAAACTGGGGGGAAATAAAGATCAAATTCACTCTCTAAGCTATTTTTCCATAGAGGTGCATTAATGCAAATTAGACAGAATGACTTTTCCCAGTTATAATTGGGTTGAAATGAGGTGGAAGGAACAGAAAGACAATTAACATTAGAGGGGTTCTTTTCTTTTTCTTTTTTTTTTTTTTTTCCTTCTTTTTTCTTTTATTTTTTTAATCTCCAGCAGTTCTGAGTAGGTTTAGTGCTTGATGGTAGTAGGCTGTCAGTGCTGCCAGGCAAAATTATTCTGAGACCTTCGAGGAGCTTTGTTTATCACATTTTTCAATTAACCTCTGCATTTTAACTTCATCATAATGCCAGTGCCAATTCACACCAAAGAACAAGAAAAAAAAAAAAATCCCCATTCCTGTCATTATTTCCTTGCTTCATAAAATCAAGGGGCTCGGAGTTTTTTCCCCTTTCTCTCTCTCATTTAATAACAGGGAGGAAAGGACATAAATTTCAGATTACAGGAGACCACCACAAGGGCCAAAGAGTCTAATATAAATCACATTTCTACATTAACCTTTCTTTCCTTGCCTTTTCTGCATATGAAGTGAGGAAAATGCTCTGCATCCAGAAAGCGTGTTTTGTAAGTTTCAAGGTTTGACATGAAGAACTTGAAGTAGATATACATGGTTCAACACGAAACTAAACTCAAATTTTAGGCAGTCACAAAAAGAATAATTTTATAACTTTCATCTCCCTTGCATGGCAAGAGAAGAATTCTGGCAGCAGATTCACAGTAGCCATAATGCCAAGCAACATTAGCTAAGCAAGCTTAGTTATAAGGTATTACTGAAATCTCATAGCTACAAGTCATAGCTACAACTCAAAACGTTCAACTACATGGAATAATCCTCCTGTTATCTACCTTACCCCCTTCTTCACCTCTTGTCCCCAGACTGGTGCAGTCCATCAGGATCTATTACAGAAAGGAGTGTAATTGTGTGCCCAGACTTGAGCAGTTTACACTACATATGTGATACCATGTCTGCTGGAATAAACGCTTTCTGTTCAAACTGGTATTACAAACCTGGGCATCCAGCCTTCAAACAGAATAGGCATGCATGGAACAAATTCACAGGGACTTTTACACACCTGGAAACCACTAGTTGCATGGAACAGGACTTAAGTCATCTAACATTTTATGTCTGGCTGCTTACATGGAAGCTGGTCCCCCCGTGGCTCCCTTCCAAATCAGTGGAGAGCACTGGACACTTTCAAGGTTTGATTTATTTTACTCCTTTTTAGTTCCTTTAGGATGAGACAAATCTCACTTTAGACTCCCTCACTATATTAAATCAATCTCCACTGACTATGCAGGGGGCCCAGGGTACAAACACTACCCTTGATGAGTCTCACCCTTTCTATTGTCTCCATCATCTGCTCCAAGTACATCAACTAACAATCACTGACTAAATTCAGAGAGTTAGTGACTATTAAACATGTAGTAAAACTGATAGGCAATAAGCATATTTTAGAGAAAGAGAACTGAGGTAAAACTTCGGAATGGTATTCAGGAGACTGCACTGAAAACCAGTGAACTGATTTTTTAATGATTGCTAATGACTCCCTGCTGGGTGTTAACAGCCAAATAAATTGTTAATCCTCAATCCTTTTATTTTTTCCACAGATAAGCAAATTCCTAGCTATTCACTAATCATAAATAATCTTAAAAGCTGTGGGTTTTTCACTTCATGGTCAGGCATATGACAAGTTGTGAAGTAGGAGCTAAGCATGTCTGATACTGAGGAAGACTGCTGTCCAATATTTAATCTGGGTAGCAGCTGTATAAAATTTGAAATAAGCCTATACCAAACTGAGAATGATTAGTCTAATACTGGTCCGAAAAACCCCAATCTGAGTATATGTACATAGCCTCCAAAGCTGGAACAGAACTTGCCTTGCTGTACAGTCTTTAATGGACATGCGAAATACTAGGATCTGGGCAACAGGGCAGTCAGGTTCAGACTCAGAATTATGAGTGTGAAGAAGACCAGGTATATTTTCGGCCACGTTAGCATGCAGTGTAGGTGTGTGTACGGCTTACTAGGAAGGATAGCTGGGTCAGAGTCAATGCATTGTAGTCCTGTGTTAAAGCAAGTATCTCACTTTGAACATCCAAGTATCTCTGTGTACCAGCTCTGCTTGAACTCCACTGTGTAGCATGTTTACAAACTTTTTATACACTCAGTATCTGGGTAAAGCTAGATGTCTATCATTTTCCAAGAACCACAGCTGTGAACCATCTCCTGAGACAATGAAATGAAATCACATCAGTCCTTGCAGGAAAGAAAAAAGTAAATAGCATCACTGCTCCCTTTGTTTGCCTTCTTTATTTACTCAAGAAACAGACCCAAGTTAGAGCAGTCTTTCGAGATATGGGAGATCCAGGTTTAAACCATTTTTTTGTCTCAAGTGACTAGAAATCACATCCCTTGCCTACCATTGCAATTTTACCCTAAGCACAGAACTATACAATATTTTGAGGTGACTACTCTTTCTCTCCTGCGAAAACTCTGATTAGCGAGGTAGGTTTATTACCAACACACTCCTTGGCACAGAACAGGCTGCAAGTGTTTGTATAACCTGCTCATTAGAGTACTGTCCTGCTCCCAGAGAAGACGTGGATCGCAAAACCTGCCCCATACACTAGATAAGAACACAGATTCCACCAAATAGCAATTTAGGTCATAAGGGAGCATTGACAGACAGCATACCTCAAGTCACTAAATTCCTTGTAGAAAGCATAGGAGTATGGTTCCATTAAATACTTCAGGCCTCAAAAATAAAGTAATAACAAAGGTGAAAATAGAAACTTTCATTATGTAAATTAGTACTGCATCATTAGAAAAGGTAGAAAGACAGTTCCTTCAAATTCACAGGAAAATGCACAAGGTTTCCCTCCTAAGAAATGCAAGCTTGGGTTGCATTAGGACTTGAATTGAAAGCTTTAGAAGCAATTTGAAAAGTATAATCTTCACAGAGTACACATTAACTAAATTATTCTGTACAAGAATTGATTGAAAGACAGATTTCTCCTGGCATCATCTCTGTTCATATTTTCCTTGAACACAGTAAGTCCAAAGTGCTTGAAAATTCTGACAGGACAAAGTTATCAGCAAGTGGTAAAAGATCTATAATCATTACATTATAGATCATATCAACTTGATTGGAAGAAAAAGGACCATAACAGATCGAACAACAAAGCCACTACCCATATACTGGTGATCAAACATGAGAAAAAAAAAAAAAAGTGGCTAGAGGACAATTTCTCATATGCAACAAGAAATTTACATCAAAGCTGTGCAACTTGAATGACTGGATTCATTCAGGTATCTCAGAATTACCATCACAAAGCAGAGAAAGTCTGAAGCAGACATCAAAAGTAGAATTGCTTTTGTGATAGCAGCACTTGTAAAATTCAACAGAACCTGACAAGACAAGAATCAAGTGCATCAAAGGTAGAACTCAGAACAAGTGAGTAAAACATAGACCTAAACTTAGGTGAAACATGGACTCTAGCAGTATGGCTCAAATAACACACTTAGGCCTTTACATTCAAATACCTCCAAATAAATGTATGACTAACATACACTGTATAGGACTAACAACTCTATTAGAATCAGTATTTCTGCAATGATTGTGTCCCATCAGTTTGTGCAAGGAATTGCAAAAAAAATGACAGCTGCTGGGATGGATTTTCCATGTGAGTAGAGCAACTGGCTTTGCAAACACAACACATCAGACAAAAGTGAGAAAGTTGAGGAAAAAAAAGACTCACAATGACCACACAAAACCATGCATTTGGACATGGAAATAAGAGGCAATTGGACAGTTGCTCCAAGTTAACAAAACTACATCAAGGCCCCATCAGTACTTGAAAATAATAGATCTGTGATCACATAAGTCACAAAAAAAATACCGGAATTTTTTTCTACTGGGCTGGATGAAGCAGCTGTAAATGTAAATTTATTTTATTTTTGATTTAACAATTTGAAACTGATATACAGATCTAGCGTATTATAACTGTACACTCTGGATGGCTCCATGGCTCCTCTGTTGTGTGGAGGTGTTAAGCACTATTAGAACTGAGCTTAACATACCATCAGTCACATTTTCTACGGTCATACTATAAGGTGGTATTGGTCCAGCATCAATTATTACTTAAACATATTTGTTAAAAAACCATACACGTTTACGTATTAGTTTAAAAGTACATTGTGGCTTAGCTGTTGGTACACCTAAATACACTTTTCTTCCACAGATATTAGGGATTTGGAGCCAACCAGTTTGCCCTTGAGTCTGAATGGAACAGTAAGGTGTACATGTCCTCAGTTTACTGCAAGCAGTTTGCTAATTCATTGAGTTTTGCTTCTGTCTTGACTGTTTCTATAGCAGTTACACAGTACACCACAATGATGCTCACACACTCAAAGGTAAGCGGAGCTGTCATCTGTTCTGACAGAGGCGGAACACTGCTTTGAAAAATGGCACTATTAAAAATACAATTTGTTTGTATATTTTCTATCAATGGTTTCAATAGACAATAAAATTTAAGACAAGAAATTCAAGTGCAAATACAGCAGAAACATAGAACAAAATCAATTAGTAAAAACCAAATTTCACAGCTCTCATTGCTAATGTTCCTGCAGATTTCCTTCAGCAGTTTACAGCTAAAAACTGCCAAGCATCCTAAGTATAAAACCACCTAATGCTGAATCATATATATTGTTCTGAAACAGAGCGGGCTATAAATTAACCATGAGAAGCCAGTGGAGCTATGTTTTTTCCGAGTAAGATACATACTCCATAAAACCAACCACAGAAGGTGGCATAGGAATGTTGCATACCAGTTACATAAGACTCTTCAGAGTAAGATTTTGCCATGAGGTAAGAAATTTTCATACATCTGAGTAGAGTATCTTAATGAAAACACCGTATTTGTGGCTTCAGTATAGAATCCAAGAAGACCAAAGTTTACTAGAGATAAAGATCTAGTCTATCGTTGGTTGCATGAATTTGGAAGTAGTGAGAATAAAGGAATTGAACATATTTTTGTCAATACTGCATTTTTATTATCTTCTTGTCTTTGAAGAAAAAGAAATACCAAAATCTTCATGAGTGGTAGGAATGGTAGAAAATGTTTATATTTTAAAAAAATCTAAAAAAAAAAAATAAAAAAATCTAAGGTATCAACCAAATATAAATACTAATAGTATAAAGTATGTAATTATATTTTTCTTATAAAATGTAATTACTATTATACTGACTGGATATATATATATGTTGTGGCTTTTAGGTTTTTTTAAATGTAACTTGATAAAGATAGGATGCTAATACTTCAAGAATCTATTGCAAAATATTTGTAAATAAGATAACCAAATCTGTATGACCCAGTTCTGGTTTCAACTGTGTAGTGAATATATGAGCTAAATCCTGTGTCATACAGATGTAGCTTTAATGATGTCAAAAGGAAGTTTCTTACTTGGCCTTTGTCACAGAAGCACCCACAAAGCAAAAATTAGGTTTATTGCAACCACAGTTACCTAGCACTCCTTCTGACCAAATACAAGTTCAGATTTGTGCTGGGAATTAACTACGACACAATTCCTAAACACTAAGGAAAAAGGAACCAAAATGGGCACACCCTCATTCATCAAGAGGAAACCTCCCACCCCAGAGTGCCCAAGACACCACTCACCCTGAGAGCGGAGGGGAGGCTCACTCCACCCACGTAGACTCACTCCAACCACAGACGTGTCCTTGGTTGGCATGTCCAAGGGAAGGGCCCGGCCGCCAGACCGGCAACTCTGCGAAGAACCAGCTCCTCCGGCAGGACCCCAGTTACACCCTAGTCGAGGGAGGGCTCTGGTCACTCTGACTGGTCGAGGGGACGAGCCCCGACACAACACCGAGCGGCGCAGACCCCGAGGCGCCAGCTGAGCACCGGGAGGTGCGGCTGAATGGCCAGGGCGTCAAACCACTCTGCCTGAGGGGCCGAACCGCTCCGTGCAGCCGCGGTGCTTTCTGGGGGGGTGTCTCCGGGGGCGGCTGCACACGTGCCTTCTTAATTCAACACAAGCTTATGGATGGATGACTGCAGCAAAAGTTTGAACGTAACTCTGATAATTTATTTGCATGTTTATTTTAGTGCACAGATTAAATTCTAGTGAATTCTTCACTCAGTTTATAATGGAATAATCTCACTCAGACACATAGAACTGAACAACATAACTCAATAGGGAATCTATCCAATGGTGTTCCTAGAGTAATTTTAACTTGTTTTAGTTGAGTATATGCAACCTCTATTTCCTATTTTTCATTAGTGTAACAATATCATTCTGTCATGTTAGTCTTACAAAATCCTGCTTCTGTGGGAGCAAGATTTTTTTATTATTAAGTTTGTGCACTTATTGAAAAATACACATTAATCTGTATTCATAGTAACATGTTTGTGCATCTACCTGGTGGTCTACAAGGCCATCTGTCTCTGTAACAGGTGAAGGTCCACAGGGCTTTCAGGAAAGATACTGCAAGGCAGCAAGTTACTATCACCAGAACAACTAATCTAACATGCGCCTTCTCACCATCTCTCAGAGAAGTCTGGCAGGTTCTAGGCATTGGTTTGGGTACATGAGGCAGCCTTCTGCCCCCCCGCCCCCACCTCCCCCCCCAGCATCCCATCAGGCCTTCAGGCACAAACTGGGAAGTGAAATGTGCTTTATATATGTACATGTACAGTGCAGTAGCTGATTTGGGCAGGTACAGTAAATCCAGCAATGCCAGTGAGCACTGGACCATAGACATCTGTGCAAAGTACATTCATTATGGTAAGATGGGGAGGTAGCATTGCTTTCAGGTTGCACTGAAGGTCAGACACTATTAAGACACCATTATTATGGTATTTTTTCCCATTATGGTATTTTTAAACCATAAAGGAGAGGTCCAGTCTGTTCTCATCTGCTCCTTCTGTTTTTCACCAGAAAAGTGTGCTCTCTCTGCTGAGAGCAGCATTTGGCAAGGGGACTAAATCTTGTCTAAACAATGATAACAGTTTTCTAAACTGCCTTTGCTCGGTCTAATTTCTGATGCTCTGGTAAGGGGCACTCTGAATCTGCATAAAATATTAACAGAACTGCATCTGACAACATTTCTCACATAAATAACTTGGTTAAGTTATTTACAGCCTCACAGATTCTTGTCATGAATAATGTTAGTGATTAGTGTACTGGTTTGAGTTAGACTAGAACTAATTCTGTTCAGCAATACTACTTTTCAGCTCAGCGTCTTCTAACTGCACTTTCTGAAGTTAATGGCACATTTTTACACACAGTTGCTGCTTCTAGCACTGATAAACTTGATTTTTATAGTTACAACCAAGGATTAATATGCAGAAAGGCTTTTGCTTATACTTGCTCCAGTGCAGACCAAGGTCACTGATAAATCTTGTGTACCACATTGAAGTGTGCAGAAAGTAAAAGGCTGCACCTGCAGGGAGGAGTGGGCAGGACAGGTGAACCTAAACTGACCAATGAGGGATTCCAGACCATATACATCCTATTCAGTGCAACGCTGAGGGATCACAAGGGTCAAGCTCTCTTCTTTAATGGCCAGTGTCTGAGGAGCACTCTGTCGGTTCTGCCTTTGATCCCAATCCATGTGTTCCGGAATCCAGTTACAGAATCCAGCTCCTGAATCCACTTGCAGTCTGTCACAGTCCAGTCTGAGACTTCCCTAGTGCCTGCCCACAGGTGATGGGCAATTCAAGTGCCACCAGAGGGGTTGGGTTTCATATTGGTTTTGTACTTATTTGTATATATTTCATTTTATTATTATTATTTTCATTAAAGCTGTTTCAGTTTTCTTTTCCAATACATACATGTCTCTCCAATATTTATTTTCTCATCCTCTTGGGTAGGGAGAGAGCCTAATAGAGAGCATCTGTCATTAGTCTAGTGACCAGCCCAGCTCTAACCTTTGACAATTAGCTAAGATTATCGCTTGGTACTCTAGCAACAGGTCTGACTGCCCAATAGGAAAGCATTCAGACTTATGTTATGAACACTGATTCTGACACTTCAGAACAAGCCTTCATAGATTCAGAATATCTCTTGCCGGAGCATTGTCACTTTCTCCAGAAAACTATCTCATGATTTACTCCTCTCAACAACGATCAGTCTCTTTGGGCCTGACCTGTATTGCCACGCTGCCATATGAAGAACATTTAAGATCATGTTGTGGAGAAAAAAGAAAATGGATGTACAAGCTACTAAGTTCCTCTTTTCATTCAACAGACCTCTCATGCTGGGCAGTTAAAAATCTCAACAATACCGAGTTTCCAGAGGTCAGACACCCAGCATTAAGCTCTCACGCCACATTGTATGTGAGATGGCTATGAGACAATCTACCTGAAATCCGTGATGGGAGAAGCTCATAGGGCTGTAGCTATCAATGCATGGAAAACATGAAAAGGAAATTATAGCTTTAAATAAACAAGGAAATAAGTTGCGCAAAACAAAGACTACATTCCCCATTGTTTGCCACTGTCATCTGGATAGAACTTTAAAGGCAAGAGATTTTCATGCAAAATGCTAATGAATTTCCTAGGAACATAGCTTTGACAAAGCTGAAAAGCATCTGTTCAGTTTCAGTGAGACCTGAACACATTTGGTACCCTCTTGAGAACTCCTGATACAGCTTTGGTAGAGCTAGAAGAGAAGAAAAGCAAACCTGAAGGAGTCAGCTAGGCTAATAAATATTTTTATGTGCCTGTTTGAAAATCCCAAGTCCTTGCTGAGTTATGAAAAAGACAATCTGTTGATCTGATCTGCACTGAACTGAACATTTTCAGATCTCATTTGACAGAAACGTTCTCAAGCACAATTGGCATCCATATTGGACCTATTTAGTAACTGGGGAATGCTGTGCCACAGAAGAATTTCCCATCATGTCTAATCTATAAAAGTCCACCATCTCATCCCACTATGAAACATCAGAAAAATCACATAACTACAATTGACAGTAAGTACCTACATGTTTCCATTCCCAGAGAAGAAAAAGTATGATTTTATTTAGTCACAGACCATATGAAGAAAACAGATCATCAGGAAGTCAGAAAATCCAGCAGTGTATGCTCTCAAAGGACCTTGAGCTACTGAGGTTTTTGACAATATAAAATCAGTCATGTGCCAAGGCTCCACAGGACTGGTCATATCTTGGATAGGTTCCATCTGGCTCCATGCAAAAAGGCACTAAAACTCAAACATCTGTATGTATGAAAATGAAACAAAGCATTTGGCAATATCCAGAATATGTCCAATATAAAAATCAATTTAATTAATTTTTAAACAACACAGTGAAAGTGTATGCATAAGCTAAAAGACCAAAGAGATTTGTGTACCTTCCTATTTATAATGCATATCAAAGTCCAGCAGCTTGACCATAGGAAAAGCCTTTTGTAATCTCCAACAGAGGTCCTTTTCTCTCCTCTCCAAGTGTAGAAGTGCTGCCTGAAACACCCTTAACCTCTAACCCTGCAATACCACACAAAAGACAACAGAGAAATAAAGTCAGTAACACCTCTTTTAGTGAGCACTAGATGCTGATGGCCTTTTGATAGCCAGGCAATAAAAGTCTCTATTAGTTCCAGAAATGCTGATTTGTTCCCAATTTCTATGCTACAGAGGAATGGCAAATACCTGATACTCTGTACCCATTCAATAGTAAAACTAAAAAAGCGTTATCAACCTACCATGACCCCTTCAACTCACTGTGTATCTTTCTAAAGCTTGGCTTAGACAAATACGTCCACATTATTTTTCATTAAAATATCCATTGAGTCTCATCAAAAAAATGTGTATTCACACCCATGCACTTATTAGTTAAACACCTAGCTGTAACTTAAATAAGAATTATTACGTTAGCAAAGATTCACTAGCAATCATTAAAAAAAAAAAAAAGGAAAAGAGAGTATAAAATAATGGAAATGAATACCCAAAGGCACATCATGATCTTAAGAAGCCATCTGTACATTGACATCTTTTCTATATACTATTTTATTTTCCTTATCTGTTACAGGAAGTAAGTAAATATGATAGGAAAATATTTCAGTTATTATTACAATTACATTCACAAAAGGATGAGCTCTAATTGAGACTACAGTGACACACTTTCTTGTGTGACTTCTGTACAGAAGTCATGCAAGTCAAAACCATTCTACAAGCCTGCAAAAGCAGAGACACACATAATGTTGATGTTATTTTAAAACATGGTATTTTAATACTATCCTTAATATTCCTTGATACATCCACTGGACATCTATAGACAAAGGTGACAAATAAAAACCTTCCTCTGTAAGGAAGATATTTATTGATGCTTAGACATATGAACTATACAACACTGCAGTCCCTACAGTGTTAATATTTGTTCCTTGAACCAAAAAATCCCTATCAAAAAAACCCTACAACCCACCAACCCATAGTACTTTTGATTAGAATAGTTTAATCCTAATCCCTTTTCTCTGATCTTAGCAGAGGATTTTTAGCAAGTAACTGTATTTAAATAACTACCGAGAATTAATCCTTTTGGTTGCTCAAGGCATGAAGGGAAAGCAATCAGAAACAAAGAATTTAGAAAAGTGTTGCAGCTGTTTCATAGAATTCACTATTTATAATTGAAAAGATTCTTTTTTGTCTTTTTTTTGTGTGTGTTGCAAGGGTAACCTTCAACTGCCTTACTTGTCCTTTTTTTTTTCACAATAACAAATATGAAGAGAGAGACAGAGTAGATATAAAACATTTTCAGCATGAAGTTAAGTGTTTCTGACAGTTTACTGTGTGCAGCATAAAGCTATATGTAGAAAGAAGATTCTGTCTTCTATACAGCTTAGGCTGATTTAATAAAGTGGGACAAAAAACCTTTCTCATTTTTTGTCTCAGCAGTAATTGGTTGAAAAAGCCAAGCTCATTCCTGGTCCACAAAAATAAGAATTCTATGTACTGAGAAGGAATTTTATGTGTAGCTGTAGTCTTAGAATGATAGAATCGTCTAGGTTGGAAAAGACCTTTAAGATCATCAAGTCCAACCAGTAACTCTACTCTACCAAGTCCACCACTAAGCCGTAACCCCAAGGACCACATCTATATGGCTTTTAAACACATCCAGGGACGGTGACTCAACCACCTCCCTGGGCATCATGTTCCAATGACTGACAACCCTTTCCATGAAAAACTTTTTTCCTAATGTCCAATGTAAACTTCCCCTACTCCAGCTTGAAGCCATTCCCTCTTGATCTCTCACTAGTTACTTGTAAGAAGAGGCCAGCACCTACCTTTCTACAGCATCCTTTTAGATAGTTTTAGAGACCAATAAGGTCTCCCCTCATTCTCCTTTTCTTCAGACTAAATAGCCCCAGTTCTCTCAGCTGCTCCTCATCAGACTTGTTCTCCAGGCCCTATTGACTCTACCTTCTCCAGTCCCCCTGATTCTACTTTCCTCTCATAACAGTTGATGTATTCCAGATTCAAAAACTATCATGACCAATTTAATCTCAAGAAACCCATCCAATGTGTAAGTAAATCTTTTTAGACCCATTTTAAAGAGCCAAAAATGGAGTAAAAATATACAGAATAGACATAAATATATGTTACAATGAAATACTGTTATATTATGTAACTACTTTTTAGCTCACAAGTATCTATGTCTTACTAAAAAATAGGTACTTATAGTAGGTTTTGAATAGACAGAGTGCTAGAAAGCTAGTCTCTGTTCTCAAGAACTCTCAATCTGTAGCATATATTTCAAAACATATAAAAATACAATTCAAAACATACAAAATAGAATGAGGAAATATTTGGGTATTCCATTGACTTCTGCAAATGGTAACCTGCATAAGGACTTGTAGGTAGAAGAGAGAAGATTTTTTTTTTTATAGGAATTACTCTTGCAAGATTGTAAAAACAAAGCTGATTAAAGAGTGGGAAGGATACCACATGAATTAACTTGCAATTTTAAAAAACACATAAATAGTATTTATCATCCACAGAATGAGCTGTATTGGCACAAGTATCCCATGACTATAACATTTCAACAACTCACAAACAATAACATCTTTACTGTATCACTGAGATAAGGATGTGCCTCTGTACACTTTATGAATCAAAAGCTGAAATCCAGAGAAAAGAAAATTGTCCAAGGGCACACAAGCAGTTAGGGGCAACACTAGCTTTTTTGGGTTTTTTTATAGCCGTAGTTATGAAACCTTGCTTCTTGAACAAACATTATAGAAATTATTAGCTTAGTTAAAAATTAATGAAATAAGAAAGTTATTAAAAACTATTTTTAAAAAATTAAGTTTCCTTGTCTGAAGGAATTACACTTGATAGGAAGTACCTAGGTCTTGGTCATTCATCAGTTTACTTCAATCATGTTTCTTTTTCTACTGTATTTTTGCAGTTTTCCTGAACTATCTGTACTGGATCTCTTTTACTATGAATTTATGGCCTAGTCCTCATTTTCCTTTCCTGACACACTTGTGTAAATGTTTAATAAGATGCCAAGAACACAAAGCCCTTTATTAAAGATGCTGTTATAATTCTTTCATCAGAACATTTTCATAGCCCTTGGGCCATATTTAGAATCACAGAATCATAGAATTGCTTTGGTTGGAAGAGACCTCCAAGATCATCAAGTCCAACTGTTAACCCAGCACTGCCACGTCACCACTAAACCATGTCCCTCAGCACCACGTCTACCCATTTTTTTATACACCTACACTCTCCAGGGTTGATGGCTCCACCACTTCCCTGGGCAGTTTGTTCCAGTGATTGATAATCCTTTCAGTGAAGATATTTTTTCTTAATATCCAACCTGAGCCTCCCCTGGAGCAATCTGAGGCCATTTCCTCTTGCTCTATCACTTGCTGCATGGGAGAAGAAACAGACCTTTCAGGTAGTTGTAGAGAGCAATAAGATCACCCCTAAACCTTCTTTTCTCCAGGATAAACAATCCCAGTTCCCTCAGCCTCTCTTCATAAGACTTCCAGGCCCTTCATCAGTTTAATTACCCTTCTTTGGACATGTTCCTGCACCTCAATGTCTTTCTTGTAGTAAGGGACCACTCTTCCCCAGGCCTGTAGCACTGCATGAGGTTGCTGTGACCCAAGGGCAGGACCCAGCCCTTGGCCTTGTGGAACCTCATACCACTGGCCTTGGCCCATCAATCCAGCCTGTCCAAATGCCTCTGTAGAGCTTTTCTACCCTCAAGCAGATCAACACTCCCGCCCAACTTGGTGTCATCTACAAACTTACTGAGGGTGCACTCAATCCACTCACCCAGATCATTGATAAAGATGCTAAGCAAAACTGGCCCCAGTAGTGAGCCCTGGGGAACACCATTTGTGACTGGCCACTAACTAGACTTAACTCCATGCACCACCACTCCTTGGGCCAGTTCTTTATCTAGCAAAGCATGTGCCCATCCAAACCCTGAGCAGCCAGTTTCTCCAGCAGAATGCTGTGGTCAAAACCTTTCTTGCATTTACATTGCAAATTCGTATCTCTCTAAATTATAGGTTTAACATTTCATATAATTTTATATCCTTTTTCATTATTACATTAGTAAAACTCCAGATCCAATTATTAAAGCATTTCTTTAATTCAGGAGTAGGTGATGTTCTCAAATTTCCAAAGCAGTCTCTGTAAAAGCTTGGACAGAGAAGATTAGAATTCTTTAATTCTTCCGTGTTTTGGAGAAGGATCTATGGCACAGATGAGAGTAGGGTAATATCAGCTGGGAAATCAGTCACATTTTTACCCCATGTGCTAACAGATCAGATGGAGCATATCATTAGAATTAATAACAAAGGTGTTCAGAAGAAAAAATCATTGTGTTATGTTTGCAAAATGCAAAGATTTCAAACATTTTCAGTGTTTCAGAAGCTGAAAGCTCCTCCATCTCTGGCACTCAATATTATTCACATGCCTTTTATATCATCAGTAAGACTTCTGGCAGATGGCTAAAAGTCAGAGGCATAGTCAGCAAGCAGATGAAGAGGATTCACCAGTCCAAGCTAAAATCATGCTCTTCCTGAGCCAAGTACTTACAAAGATCTTACACTGTTAAATGTAAACATTCTGCCTGATCAATTGTCACTGCAAGGAAGTCATGTGATTTGTTTCACACGTGATATAATCTTTGGCTCCTACAAACATGGCAGGGAGGGACCAATGTTACTGGTAACAGACGAGTAAACTGACACTTAATAAGGGGCTATGATTTTTTTTTTTAAATGAATAATTATGAATACAAAGCTCCTAGCTGCTTTGCCTTTCTGCATTATTTCAGAAGGTACCATGAGTTTCAATACATTATAGTTAGAATAAAACATTGCGTTTCTACAGTTAAAAATGACAAGCAGAAATACTTCCTCCTATTTTTTCACCTTCTTCAACAATGTGACTTTGTTAATGCAGGAGAAAAATAAATTCCAGAAATCAAAGTAATTCTTTGTAGTCTATTAAAGCCCAGCTGTTGGCCAGAGTTAAGGAAATTATTGTGCTGTTTGTGCCATTTCTAATTAATAATAACTAAGGATTAATAAAGCAATTTGGATAAAGAACGTACCAGGTAAGGATTTATAGGCAGATGAAAGTCATTTTATTGTAAATAATCATGGATAAAATTAAATGGGAGCTAAGACATTCTACAGTGAAGCAAAAAAATTTTTCAATCTCTGCTTCTCTTTGAAGCATGTTAATGGATGCAGTGGTACTGAAAAGTCAAACAGAAAGTTAACTCAGAGACATCTGCAATCTTTAGCAGTTCTCTGCATTATTGTAAAATGCAAGAAGGCTGACCTGTAGTAGGACTTTTCTCTGTTTATTGTGTACTAAGCTCCTTAGAGGTTTCACAGCATGATGGGTGACTTCTAACCACACAGATGAAAAATAAATGGTTTGGGCCTTTCAGGAACCACCCTTAGGAGCTGCCCATAGGAACTCCTCTTGACCTGCTGCAGAACATTTATTAGGTATTCTAGAAAAAAAAAAAAAAAAGTACAGTAATATTGACCATGTATTCCTCTGTCCCTAAATGAAGGAAAGAGTAATTCCCCATCTACCTCCCAAGGCAGCTTAACATGCACATGAGTCTGAAAACGTTCAGGTTTAGGGCAATGTGCCACAGTTGCCCTGACCAAAGCCCATACTTCTCCACAGACCTTCCTCAGGCTGCTGATTTTTACACCCATACCATAAACACGGGTCAAAAGCCAGTGTTTAGTCCTGTTCTCCCTGTCTGTATGGCTTACATACAGCATCAGCTCAGCTTGGGTGCCTAAATTAAACTCACCTCACATGCATCACCAATGGATAGTCAGCGACTCCTCCCCAGACAGCTCACAACTGGGCCTCCATGAGCTGCTTCTGAGCCACCCCAGCACAGACTGCTCTCCCACATTGCTGGGCAAAGATGATGAGCTGCAGTAGTGGGGGGCTGTGGGGTGCCTCATGTAGAGGGAAGGTCATGAACGGCCCAGCTGACTTACACACCATTGCCCACCAAAACCTCCGCTAGCTCAGGAGCACTTTTTGCCACTCTGCACACAGATGGGGAATAGAGTCTGAGGGGACCTACAAGGGCTTTTCCTAAACAGGAAGGTGACAGGGAAGAGATGGGCCAGCACTTGCTGCTGCCCCAGAGCAGCCAGCAGCTGGAGGGAATGCCCTGGACATATTGCAACTGGGCTCCAGCCACTCTGGCTGCTGGGGGAGCAGCTGCTGAGTGGGGAGTGAATGTCCTGACAGGGGGAGCTGATCCCTTGGGTGCAGAAATTGAGGGCTTCAGGGTTGTCAGAGAGTAACATTTTAATATCACATAAATTAAGGGCCTATACTGATGATACGTATAATACTTTGAGTCCTGCCATGGTCACAGTCTGCACTCTGAACAGAGAGCACATGGGTAACACCCTTAGGCCTTGCGCTTAACCTCTTCTCAATCTCAGGCTGCAGACAGAGCCCAAATCTGCAGCCATTCATTTCCCTGACAGACTTTTGTTTCTTCTACCTCTTATAGATGGTCTCTGGCTCACCAGAACAGTTATGGAATAGTTGAGGATCCAGAACTTTCTTTGCAGTAATTAAAAAACCTGCAAAGTTTGTTTGCAGTAATGTATATTGGCCAGGGCCAGTAAGGCCTAGTAGTTGCCCTCAGGACCCTGACAGGTATATTATGGCCAGGAGTTCAGGCTGGATAAATCTCTCTATTACAATGTTTGCACTGAGTATTTCATTAGATACTGTCTTCTTTCATGGCAGATACTGACTTCATCACCTATTGCTTTACTGGAAAAAAGTCAGGTATGTATTTGATAAGAAAAATGCAAACCCACTATTTTTTATAGAATGGAGTGCCTGACATGATGGAGCTGCATCTGTGCAAAATCTTGCTAGTCTGTCTGCATAAGGCCCTAATTTCCTTCCAGATGTATAGTTCTGTACCTTTCAGAGCATCACTTACTTTATGTAAAGCTTTTACACCAGTGTCTGAGTGCCCAAAAATAGGTTTTACAGATGTCTGTGCATTTCCCTGCCACACCTCAGAAATGGGATCATTTTCTTCAGACAGTGAAATTGTTTGTTTTTAAACATCTCATTTCTTATTTAAAAAAGCATAGTAAATAAAGTACATAGATTCTGGTCTACTGACTGCCGAGGAGTTTTGGAACACTTATTCCTTGGAACAGTTCATCCTAATTTTTTCTATGGTTTACTTACATATTTATATACATATACAAACACACACGCACAGAATAATAGGGCATTGTAGCTAGGAGACTGCATATTTCCAGTTTGAATAGTAAAATCACAATGTCTCAGGAAGGATTAACAGAATAGTTCAGACTGGCTTTATCAGTATCTATTCATATGTCCAATATGTAGAAGAGGGACACAGGTATCCATTGCTAGTAGTGTTAAGTTTCTGGAATCACTTTAACCAGGAAGAGAAGCTTTATATAATTTAAAGGTGAATTTTTTCACACGTAATAAATCTTGACCATGCACTGATAAGAAAGAACACTGATAAATCTGTCAAGCTGTAATATTTTCATTTTTTTTTTAACCTTGAAACCTACATTGAGGAAATAAATTGTTACTTAGGTTACTCCATTTTTCAGGAGCAGTTGTAATTGCACTATGGTGATTTTTGCATTTTTCTTTTCCCTTGATTTCCATATTCACAAGGTAAATGCTTAGGCTGTCAGCTGCTCAGGTTAATTCTTTGCAGGCCAATAGGATAAGAATCAAAGCAAACAGTTTCTTTCTCTGATTAGCCATATACCAAACAAAACAGTAGTTCTACCTTCTGATTATATCCCTGCTTCAATTTCATTTGGAGGATAACTTGTGTTAATAACAGAATAGACTTTGTCTAGATGCTACACATTATGGATACTTTTTTTTTCTTTTAGAAATAGCTACTATTTCTTAGCATAAACTTACCCAAATATCAAATATAGTATTATAGGATGGAAAGGAATAGTGTGGTCAGTTTAAATAAGACCAGTATTTGTCTTAGTAAATTTATTATCCCGTACACCATCCTCAGTATATTTTAAAATGTATGTCAAGTAAACTGTTTCTTAATCTTTACGTATCAGCTCACAGAATCTCAGAACTGCAGAATCACAGAATGGTTGAGGGAGTCCTCTGGAGGTCATTTAATCTAATCCCTCTGCTTCAGCAGCAGCACCTTAATCACGGCTAAATGACTTTTGAGTATCTCCAAGAAAGGGGCGGTCTCTCAGAGCAACTTTTTCCAGCGCTCAGTCACTCTGATGGTACTTAGAGGAATTTAGCTTTGAATATTAACCAACTTTCTTGAGCTCCTCTTCCCTCAAGGGCCTTATCCCATGGGACTCTTCCAAGCAGATCTTTAAAGAAGCCTAAGTTTGCTCTGTGAAGTCTAAGGTTGTGGTCTTGATTTTTGCCCTACTTCCTCCTCTCAGAGCCCTGAACTCTACCATCTGCAACCAAGGCTGCCTTCAACTTTTGCATCTTCAACGGGCCCTTCCTTGTTTGTGCATATGAGATCCAGCAGAGCACTGGCTCCTCACTGGCTCCTCTATTACTTGGATCAGGAAGTTGTCATCTATTCTTTCCAGGCACTTCTTTGATTGCTTATTCCCTTCTGTGTTGTTCCTCCAGCAGATACCAGGGTGACTGAAGTCCTCTATGAGGACCAGAGACTGATCTGATCAGGTGGCCTTTAGCAGACACTACGTCACCCATATTGATCTGCTCTTTAACCCTTATCCATATGCTTTCAGTCCATTCATCATCAATTCCAAGGTGGAAGTCCATGCATTCCAACTGTTCTTTCAAATGAATTTCAGCTTTCACTTATCTTCCTGGCCTGTTCATCATGAAAAGCCTGTACCCTTCCCTTGCAACCCTTCAGTCATGGGAGCCATCCCACTAAGCCTCCATGATCCCAACAGGATGTAGTGTATGGGCACTTCAGAGAGGCACCTCCACCTCCTGATTTCCCAGAGAGGTCCTGGTGGAGAGGATGGCATGAAAAAGCACATCCTGACTTACATGGAAATGCTTGAGGTGGCCCTGCTTAAACTCCATCTTGTTGATTTTGTATACACCTCAGTTGAGGTCCTCTGCTTGTCAGCCCAGTCCCTCATCCGCTCACAAGGCTGTTAACTCCCTCTTGGTTATCTCACCCTGCATATTTAGAGAAAAAAAAAAATTGTAAAATTACATATATACAAAAGTTAGAACTACCTGGAATTTTTGTTTGTTTGCTCATTTTGCTATTTGTTTGCAATTTAACTAATTCTAATGCAAAGTGTACTTATCTGTACAAAGAGACTTTTAAAAGCAGTTGTCTATCATTATTTCAACCTAACCTTGTTTCAAAAACCATGAAGAAAACACAAATGGTAATAAAAGAAGCATCATTAGCCAGCCACTTCTCTTACAAAACAAAACAAAATCTTGGACCAGATGTTCATCTGGGCAAAGCAGAGGAACTATTCCATTTATTTTATCTGGATAATTGTACCCACAGTGAGCAGTAGAGCTCCACAAATTAACGAGCTGAAGACTGGTCTGGTTTTCCTACCCCTTTCTCCCTAAGATTCTCATTAATTTTCTCTTAGGGTATAGACTATTTAGGCAAATCTTGTCCAACCCTTTAAAAACTGAACAAATATAGTTGCTGAAAGAATAATGACTGATGCAGGAAAATAGAGAGGGATGCATGCAATTTGCTGCACTAGGAAAACTCACAGGTCAAATTCCAGCTTTGGAATGATTCTCCAAGCAGCAGCAACATGTAAAGTAGTAAAGGTGTCCCATTCAGTAGTAGCTCAGGGACACTTCAGCTCAGGACACAGGCTAACAAACCTTAGAACTTAAAACAGGAAATACATAGAAAAGTTAGCATTTTGCCATTCCTCTGTTGCTGCGAATGTGCATACATCTGCAGTTACCAGTAGATTAATTCCACATGTGTCTATTGCTGGCTCTTGTGATGAGGAAACATTACACTTAAGAAAGCAAACTGAGTACATTATAAAAACAGGATATTTGTTTTTCATACTTACTTCATTCTTAAGTTGTGAGAACTTCACTATTAATAATTTGCTAAATAGATACAGTAGGCACTGTAGAAATGCAGTGTAACTACAAGAATGTCACCTGAATTGCAGGTGACTACTACAAGAAGCTAATTGTTTTAGCTGTAGAGAAGACTTTTTGACAAAGAGTAGAGGCGGAAGCCAAACACTAAACACATTTTCCTGTAAGGAAACAAGTACATACTAATACATTGGTAAATAAGGAGCACAAAATAAACTCTCTTCATGTGAGATTTTTTAAATGTCACTACAGTTGTTAATTGCTATGAACATGCACTTCAGTGTGCAGGAGATAAAATACTGCTTGCTATAAGACACGGAGGAATAGGGAACAGAAATTAGGAATTTGAACTGTAACAGCCCATGATTGAAGAAAAGTATAAAATTATGTCTTTATCGTCTTTCTAATCATGCCTACATTCAAAATATCTCACTCAAATATTTCAGTAACAGCTCTCAGCTTCATTGAAATGTTTACTTGTATAAGATACACTACACATGACCAAATAATATATACTAGAAGTGGGTTACTAAAAAAATTATTCTTTCCAGGTATTGTGTGGCTTTTTCCATGTCATGCAGCATGCTTTCAAAATAAGCATTATTCAGATATAGCATTAGCAGTAAGATCTGTGCTATATTTATGCTGCTAGCCCAATTACCACAAAGGTTTATTATACAAAACCTAGAACTCAGGTGCTGCTATTCTACAACACTTTTATAACATTAATGTGTGTCACTGACATGATGACAGAAAACTATGATTTCATGTCAGCAGGGTTAAAATTTCAGGCTTGAATAAAATGTTTCAGTCAGAAGGGACAATGCTGTCAATGAACAAAAAGACATTTCCATTTATCTTATCTGACAGTAGAAAATATACTGTGTAAGAAGGTACTACAGGAACACTTGCTAGCACCATTACAACTAAGGAGGACTTTCACAACAGGGAATGTTTCAAGTATTTTACTTCTAACATGGATTCATTTCCCTTGCAATTATCTTCTATCATATTGGCTACTTCCAATAGCTACTTCTATTAATGCATACCTTCTGCTTCTCTTAGTCTACCTTGCAGTTACATTAAAATGTATTTTAGTGGAATCAGAGACATTACTTGATGTACTCTGATTTAAGTTACATTACTGATGTACTCAGAATTAAGTCTTTGTTCTATAAAAAAAAGGAATATATAAATAAAAAATAGTTGAACAGGTTTTCCATTCTGAAATATAAAAAAAATAGTTAACAACATAGTTTATCCTTGCTGAAGATTCAAAATTGAAACAAGATCTATATGTATGAGAGTTATACTTGGTAAAATGTACAGAGTTCTTAAACTTCACTTGGTGAAACTTCTCCCAACTATATCTTTGTACATTCACTCTTAACATCAAAATAGACAATTTTTTTTTTTTACTTTATATCACTGTCCCAGCCTGGTGGAGTAGCGCCATTGCTTCCAATTAAGACTTAATATAAAGCTCAAGTTTCTATTTTGTTACTCCTTATTTGCACTTACAGATTCACAGTCACATAATAAAACCCCAAAGCAACACAGTAAAGAATGAGTGAGGAAAAAAATTGCTGGTGAAAATTAGGAACACAAACCTTAAACTGTGGTTAGGTTTTCCAATTTAAATATGGAAGGAAATGTTTCCTGGATTCCATGTCCATCATTCTTATCTTTGTTTCTCCCCTCACATATGTATTGTAAGCTGCTAATTCACATAAAACAATTTACTTAGAGGCACAATTCTACCTCTAACAGAAAGTTAACATGGGCTGCTGTAAATACTAAAAGCATTACTAACCCAAACCTTTACAAATCATATAAGACTTGGCTACAAATTCGCTAAGTTTAAAAACTATAATGTGTGGACTGATTTTTTTTTTCCCGTTTATTATTGGGTTTTAGAACCAGTACAACTTTCCTTAAATTATTTATACATTGTCAGTTTGTCTTTGTCATGATTTACCATGCCCTATCCCGCCAGAGAAAGTGTTCTTTGCTTATATATGAACTCTGAATCCACAGAAGGAGAGACACTGCCTACTAAGGCTAGACATTCTGCATTCCCAGGTTTTTCAGGAGAGATTGGTCCAATTTGCATTGCTGCTTTAGGAAAGAGCTTAGATTTGAGCCTGACCTTGTGAAAAGCTACAGTAATGATAATGCTAATACCAGTATTAGTGATGTTCTTGATGATGGAAGGCAGAAGTTACTTTGTCTCTTTATTGCAGAGAGATGACAGGAGGGAAAAGAAAAGCTGAAAAAAAGAAGACAATTTTCAGCAGGATTGAGTTTCTGCTGGTAAATTCTTGATCTTGCCTTTACCTACACTCGGAGATATTTCTGTGGAGCTATCAGACTATGACTGAAAGAGATTCACAACTCAGGGCAAGTTCATTTTTGATACCTATTAGTAGGTTACAGGAAATGTTAGGAATGTGTTATTAACAGATCTACTTGATAGTTGCCAGTGACACCATTAAATCTCTTTTACCAGTGAAAAAGAGTGGATTTAATTGCAGAAAGCTCAGTTATGAATGACAGTGAAGAACTTAAAGCTTGGCTTTAAGCCATGGCAATTCAGATTTCAGCTGCTGCCTAAGCGCAAGCAGCCTCTCATGTCAACTCTACTGAAATTTCACTGGTGAAGGGAAAAATGTTGTCAAACAATGTCAAAACAACTCATGAAAAAATTAGAACATTTCCTTGTGAAATGTCAATTCAACTGCTTTTAAATTTGTATTTTAAAAAAATGATATAAAATTGAAAAGAATTAAGTTCAAGACAAAGTTCTGATGACCAAGTCTTTTCCAAAGGTTCCCAAAACAAAATATAGCATTAATCACTTAATTCGTAAAAAAAATCCCACTTCCAAGGTCAGTGATTTTTACTGTATTGGAGTTGAAAGAAGTCTTTAGCACGTCCTGCAGAGCAGGTAAGAGACACGCTCCAGCTGTTCTGACAAGGTTATGTATTCATGAATTGCTGAGTCACATTTAAAGATAAACCCCAATTCCATGAAATCTGTAATTGAAGAGGTAACATGAGATCCATAGCAAGTGAGAAAATACCAGACTGAACAACAAAAAGATAGACTGTAAACCTAATGCCATTATATGCAGCATAAATACACAGACATATCTTTTGTATATATTATAAAGTATATACCTGGAGAAGTTAAAGGGAAACAGTGTAGCCATCAGTGCTAAATAACAGCATAAATTCTGGAGAGCTTGCACGAGCTAAACCATGGTCAGCCTGTCTGTAGCATCTTTATTTTACTGACTTATTTCACATAACATCATCACATTTTAGATTAGTTCCATATAGCAATCCAGTAACCATTTACATGCCTGATCATGTTGAATAGTTATAGTCAAAAGTGTATAAATGGCAGACATTTGCTCCTTTGCTCTGAAGGGAAACGGAAGGGAATAGTCATGGTAATTCCATATTTGTTCTGGTAGAAATACTACTGGTGGAAAATAAGAAAGCATTAAGTCCTGTGCTTCACAATAAAAGGAAAACATTTTTATTTTGCAATTGTTGATTTTTCAGCAGAATCACAACACAAATTACAAACTTTCAGCCATTTCTATTCCTTAAAAAATCAAGATTCTGGAAAATGCATACTTTTCAACCACTTTTTTTTCTCAGCATGGAAATGTCCTATGCCTTGGATTACCAGTAATAGTTATAAGGTCTTGGGGCCTTGAGCACAGAATGTGCTTTCCAATTACTTTGAACACACTCTGCATGGCACCATGGCCTCTGTCACACTGTAACTGCTTGCACCAGAATCAGCCATTCTGGTGGCATTCAGCAGATGGAGGAAGTGAGGTGGAAGGTGTAGGAGTGCAAGGATAGTAGTCTTGTCTGACTACTTTCCCTGTGGAAGGCTTTCACACCAATTGGACAAAGTTGATTTTCTCACACAATACTTGCTCTCAAATGGGGTCACTGACCATTGACAATGTAACGGTAGTCTAAATAAGTTTCAGGAGTCTGAACAATTAAAGGACAGGCTAATTAGTGGCTGCTTATTTGTGATATGACCAATAAGTGATTGAAAACAAGATAATAGAAATAAATTGATTTTTGAAAGACTAATACTGTGTTTTGCAGAAGAGCAAAAAAGCAGAGAAAGAACTCAAGAGCATATAATTACAAATGTCATTAAGACAAAATACAAGAGTAAACAAAAATTGAGATCAGATAAGTTTGCAATAAACATTGAACTAATTGCAGCATGAAATAAAGGTACAAGAGATTCAAAGTTGTTTATTCCATAAAATTGCTTCTGATGTACTTGAAAGCACAAACACACAGATTATTTATGCTATACTCCAGTGCACCTGTGCAGAACCACTTTCACTTTGTCACAGCCACAGCACACATCACCAGCCTTCATTGAAACCCAAAATCCTAACATGCTCGTGAGTCTGCAGAGTGACTCACCAACACTTTTTAAAACTTTCTTCTCCCATGATTGTGCAAATTTACATTCCTCAAGTCCTTCACTTATGTTTCTCCCTTACATCTTTCCCCTCAGAACTATATTATTAGATGTTTTGTTCTTCACTTTTTCACATTTATCCTGGTCCACTTAATTTCCTTCCACATGGTCTTGTACTGTGGCTACTTGTCATTTTAAAGAACCAGATTTCCTCTCACCTTACTTCTCAAAGCTTCCAAATAATCTGGGTAAGGGTGTTTTTCCTAAAGGCTGTATAAAATAGCCTTCAATTGAATTAGTCCAGAAGCAGGCTTGTCTTTGGGATTTTGACTGGCATGTTCTTTCAGATGCTAAGATTTTTCTCAGCAAGTCTTGTATTAGTCTTAGCATTAGTCTTACAGGTAACAGCTTCCTACAGAGAGTGACTGAGTAACTGTGCCTTCTTATAGCTGTAACAGAGCCTAGGCCAGACCTTGATCAGACAGAATGGCATGAGTGTTTCTTTCAACATTTCAATATGTTTTTTTTCAGCAAAGTTAATCTTAAATGCTGCTTAGTGACTAAATCCTCACTTCTGAGAGGGCAGAAGCATGAGTGCTAATAATGTATATACGATATTGCTTCTCCTTACATTGGTACAACTCAACAGCTTCTTCCAAGTGAAGGACAAAAAAAAAATGATCTTTTTCACTCATTTTATACTGATTCAGTTATTAAGCCTATATATGGTGGTAGATTTTCCATTTTCAGGACAAGTATATGCAGTAAGTGTGCTCTTCATTTAGTAAAATGGATCATTAACAATTGATGCAAAGTGGCATAATAGATATTACTGTTGTTCTTTTGCATATAGTGCTGGGTACAACTGGGGATTAAATTGCCTCATGTACCACATATTAATAATTTCTAAGGCTGACATTTATGGGGGTGGCATGAAGGATATTTCAAGCTTTCAGATGACTGTCATTTTAGAGACTGAATTAGATGTTTACATACTCATATGGCTACTAATAATGAAAATGAGCTTAAATTATTAGATATACACATATCAAACCTTTCTTGACAAATATTAATAAGGTACAGATAATACTCATGTAGTATATATAAGATGCATATATTATCAGTTAGAGTAGGTTTTCAGCAATAAACAAGATATTTCTATACTCACAAGTGTAAATTCATATTAGGCAAAAATATTACCTGCTACTTAGTTTGATATTTTTTAAAAACACAATCAATCCCAGTTTCTTTATTCAGACGGGGTACAGTTTTTCTGCCTTCATAATGGAATGGAAGGTAATGATGCATTCCAACAAAGGCATAATTCTTTCTTTTGGTGTTTGTGATCAACTTCCATAAATACAGCAAAGCACTAAGCTGAAAGTACAACACATGAATCCTTTAGTAGCAGAGGTGGAAGTAATTTAGGCATTATGCCTAAAGAGATACTAGCAAGTGAAAATGAATTGCCCGTAAAACTGTTTCTTCATTGTAAGTCTGTGTGTTCCGATGATCAACTTGTGCAAGTTTCTGCTGACATCCATAATGCCATGTACCTATGTTGCAGACTTTGTGTGAAGTATTGCCCTTTCTTCCACTGGTGGACCAGAGTTTAAAATTCAGTTTGTTCTAGTTTTATTTTCCGTTTCCCTGCCCATCTAGCATTGTCCTGCTCCTCATCAGGCAACTCCATGGCCTGGTATATGGACTTTTTCTTCCAGCTTCTTTGCTTTATCTACTCAGCAAAAGTAGTTTTGATTCCAGAATTGGACAGTGTAAGTGATTTAGCTGTAATCTTGCCTATGGATATGATAGGATTGAGAGTGGACTTCCTGAATACTGCCATGGATTCATTTTCTACAGTTAAACAAGCTAGACTGGACCTGTCTCTGGTGTAAAACTTCTGCTCACTTCTCTTACTGACTGTACACCTATTGATGACAGTTGGGCAAAATGCTGCCCTCTTTAACGAGTAATTCTCTAGCTCACTGTAAATTATTTATTCTCTTTTTCTTTCTGAGATTGCTCAACCCTGGAATTATAACATTGAAACTGTCTGAGGATGCTCCATATGAAGAGTTGTAATGAAATACTCCATTCATTTGATCCTGAAAAAATTCTTTTCATTCCAGTATATTTATGTAAAGCAAAACCGGGAAAAAAACCTAAATGTAGTCAGTAAATTTTATGTATATAGTGAGAAGAATATCATGTCTTATGAAAGAAAGGAGGACATGTGAGATTTTAAGTGTTTATAAAAAGGACCCAGCTAAAAGTAGTTTCTTAACAACCACCAAGTGACAAATTGACCAGGTGTTGTTTAAAAAAAAGACAAGCAGGAACTGAAAAATGCCAAAGAGAAATATGAGTTCAATTCCATGCTTACTACACCTAAAGTATACTCTTACTACTCTAACTGAAGAGTTTATACCAAAATTCTATAGCATAGTTATAGAGAATGGAAACCTCAAATACCAATCACTTATTTGTGAGACTATCTTTATAATTTAGGTAATGTTTACTTAAAAAGAAAACAATAACTCATTGTTGTAACTGAGGCTTTTTTGGAGAAGTAGTATACTTTAAAGTACTTACAGATACCTATGCAGTGAAATAAAGAGTCATTAATAACCTGTTGATCCCCAAGCTTAACAAAGGAGATTTAGAAACACTTGTAGATGAAAGCTCAGTAACATTTCCCAGAATTTTAAGATCTGTAGAATTTATCCTCATGCACCCCAAACCTCAAACAAAGTGCTTTCCATTTTTAAGTTTCTCTACTACAGAAGGCAGATAGAAAAGAAATAGATCATATTAACAGAGAATTTGGTTTTTTGTTGAGATTAAAAGTTTCAGTGAGTTTTGCACTGCTAGCATCTATGTCTGAAACATGTAAGGGCAGCTTGGAGAAAAACAGTGTACACACGCAGATATATTTTGTGATACTACCTATGGAAACCAAACTGAAGTATAGCAGAAGGCAAACAGTCTTGCAGAAATTACATAACGGTATTGAAAGTTCCCACATCAATGAATGCTTGCTAATTCTTGTTTCACAAGAAATTGCCTTTACTCATTACTAGTACCACAAATACTACCACAGGTAAATTGGTGAAAGGTACATCACAAACAGCAAGTACCCAAAGGTCTGAATTCAAGAATAAAAGTAGGTTTACATGACACGTATTTCAGGATTTATAGAATAATTCTCTTTTCAAGAAGGGGTCACTTTGCAATATAATAGTTGTTTCATTTATCCTGTGCTGAATTACAATAGAGACTGGACTCAGAGTTGATTAAAAATTAAAATGCACTTTATTCAACATAATAGTAAAGCGATGCTGCATAAATTGAACAGACTTCCATTTCTCACATCACAGTCTGCTCTCTGGTTTCTTTTCACATGCTGATATTCTTAAATACTGGACATTTTCAGAGAATTTAAATGTTAAGGATTAGAAGAGCTAATTGCTCCCAGGGCTAATGGCAACTATTACTTTGAGCATGACTGGCACATTCTTCTGCTTCATTTGATTCTTTGATACTCCCTTCCTGTACAGTCAGGAGGTCACCTGCTATACTTATTTCTGTATACTTATATATAT
>WUAM01000323.1:18863166-18881250 GCA_024336885.1 Actenoides hombroni
AAAATATATACATTTCTATACTATGGTACAGAAATACAATTAAAGTATTTCCTACTCCATAAATTTCATAGAAATATATCATAGAAATAAATTTTTCTTGCATAGAAATGTGTTGAGTCTCAGGACACGAAAATTCCCAGAGCTGGACTTCACATGGGTTTATCCTTAGTGCTAACAATAATGTTATTTGTTACTAAATATCTCTAGTTTTTTTGTCCTGAGATTAATTCTTAATATTTCAGAGTGTAATCACAGTTACACAAGGTACAGCAAGTCATAGATGAGTAAGAATGCCAATTAAGACTATTTTCTCACAGAATTAGGTAACCAGTGTAATTTCTCAGATGTAAACTTCTCAAAACTCTAGCTGATTTTTTCTGTCCTACTCTTACATTCATGTTCATTGATAGTCCAATGCATTTTAGGTAAGTAAAGCACTTAGTTGGCATTTTCACCCACAACACATGTAAAGATCTCACTCCAGAGACATCTTGTTCTATTACATCCTTCTCTTCTGGAAATGTGATTGCATTGTCTTAAATATGGCTTAAGTTTTTTTCCTTGTCCCGATTTTCCTGAACTATTATCAAATATTATTGTAATATTATTGTACCATCTTGTTACATAAAGTAGCTTCCTGCCAGTGAGAAATGTCACGTGCCTTTGATTTTTGGATCAGTTTCTTTTCATAGTGTGGTATCTACTTCCTACCTTCAGAATCTTCTTACTAAACATAACCAACATTTCACAATTTTCAGTTTTTTACTTTACACTGTTACTAATTTTTTATATATTCTGTAGGAAATGAAACTGTTAATTGATATTCATTTGTTATTAATATTTATTTTCATATAGAAAGAAAAGTTACTGTGAAGTTCTTTTATTGCTTTCCTGTGAGGCTCTTTATCACTAGAAACCATGACATGAAACACAGTTATTTCCGGATAGTGAAAGAACTACTCAAAATAGATTACTTTAAAATACCCTAAGGTCCCAGAATATTCATGGTTAGCCCTTTTCTACTTCCTCTTTCCCAAGGCCTTGGATTTCAGGTCAGCCGTGCAACAGTTTTTAAGGTCAAACTTGTTAGCTTATTAAATGGAACCATCTTCAAAGTGGAAAGACCTGCAAATTACTCTTCTTCGGCATATCTTCTGTTCAAAAAATTCCTTATAAAGTCAGAACTTTATAACAGAGTGGAGGAGAAGAGAGAAAGGAAGATTACATGTGACAGATCCCAGTATCTTCACTTAATGCAAACAGTAACACAGTTCTGAAAATCATCAGTAGCTACAAATGTGGGTAAGAGTAAGTATCAGAAAATAATAAAATTCATCTTGAGTCTAGTTTGAGTCAGTGGGATACTGTAGATGACAAAACAACAAGCAAAAACCCACCCAAACACAGTAATGTGGCTCTGTAAACATACTGGAGTCTCTCACATCAACATTTTGTGTGGTTCTCTTTCATACATTATATAGCTGCAAATTCAGTTTTGAAGCCTCTCCACTTCTCATTCTTTTTGTGCTGAAGCTCATTTTCCATACATTTTTCTTACTCGCCCATGCAACTTCCCCTTGTAGGTACAACAAATTATGGTTTAGATCAACCTGTCTTTGCCTTGCCACTGGGATTCTCTTGAATGGGCATATTCTGCACTGTGCTTAAGCTTCTCACTCACTTTTACCTGTTCCTTTTCCAGCTTATCAGCCTGTGTCATTTGGAAGGATTTCTCCCATTTATTTGGAGATACCTTCATGGGAGTAAGGTATGGCATAGATAATCATTTATTATTAACTTTTTGTATATTTTCAAAATTTTGCATGTGGGCCATGGCTCTCACATCCATCTGCCTAATGGTTCCATTTTTTCTGCCTAAGGCTTCATCTAAGGATGTATTTCATTGTTTCATCCTCTTATTTAGGATCACAGCGCTCATGAAGTCTTTGGCATTTGTTTTGACAACTGTTCAGAATTTGCGCTATTCATTTCCTAGCACTTCCACTTTTTTCCTCCTTTTGAACAGTAAAGTCTTGGTTTCTTTTCCTATGTCCCTTTTTCCCCCTTGATTTTTTTCTGTATAGAAGTTCAGTTCTGAATTTAACCTTTTAAAACCAAACTAAGAATCCAGATTTCTTAGAGATCATTCTGTATGTCCCTTTGACTGTTCTTGACTTAATTCCAAATAGCAAGGAGTGTGTTTTGAAGTCATCAGCTTCCTCATTAATGCTTCTCTATTGTATGACATGGTCAAGGCCACAGTCACTGAGCGTCTGCCCCCATCAAACTCTTTTATCACTGGGTAAGAGCTGCCTCGTTGTATGTTCAGTGTCAGAGAGGAATGTGGATTCTGACCAACACTGAGTACAACAGTGGGCAGACATTTGATAATGTAGCAACTCCAGTCACAGCAGAGATAATGATAAGTAATAAAGGAGGTGTTTGCATCAGGGAGTTGATATTGGGCACAAATGCTGAGGTCTGTCCAACAGGAGATGAGGGAACAGTATAAAAAAAATCGACAGGGCAAGGAGGAAAAGGAGAACAGCAAAAAAAGATATGAAAAAAAGAAGAAAATAAATGGTGAAAAGAATTAAGAGACCTACATGAGACAAACTCTATGGTGTTTTAAGTCTCCAGAAAAGGAGAATGGGTTTCCCTAAAATAGATTACAGTTTGTCAGTTCTCTTTATCTAATACTGATGGTTATCTAGCCTGCAACTATACTAAAGAAACTAAACATAATTTATTTTTAATTTATTTAGCTTTCCAAAACCATGTTAACCTTCCCAAATTAATAAGCATATGTTCTCATTTGAAACCTTCTTAAACTCTTCTGCCTAGGATAACTTAAACTACAGCAGTATGAAATGGAATTTGCAGGGAGATCTGTGAATAGAAAGAACAGTGGAAGGCAATGTATACTGTATGGAGTGCTGCCATCTTTTGGCTATAGCAAATTATGATTGTTACAAGAGAACTGAAAATGTTTAACCAAGATGAATACAGTCTGAAAACATAATATGCAAGCTAACTATTATTAAATAAAATTACCTTTGTTATTAAAATTACTACATTTTGTATTAATGACTCACTCTGAAGCTTAAAATAACATGTCATTTCAGTTAGACTCTCATTTTATTTATTTTTTTAAAAACCTTTTGCTCTTTCAAGGATCTGGATAAGCAGAGCAATGAAAGATTTCTTCTCTTGTTGCAGAGGAAGTTAAAGCAGCAGTTAAAGCACATAAAAAATACATTAGTTAATAATTTCTGCAAGTCCCTCTATTAAAACCAGCAGATTGAAAGATAATTGTAGTACTCATAAGTAAGCCTAATATTACTTAGTGTTTTGCAATTGTTTTCAATGTTTTAAAAACAAGAATCTTTCCTTAAAATATGACAGATGTTTTGTTGTTGTGTTTTAGAGATTCTATACATTTCCATAATCCCATAGCAGAACAGTAGGCAGCCATTTCCAACTATTTTTAAGGTAACCAATAGCGATTGTATTTGTTAATAACAATTAATAAAGAAATAATCATTCTTTTGAGGAAGATTTCCAGCAGTGTGTTTTTACCTTTTTCTTTCCATATAAGGATGCAAAATATTTTTCTTTCTGAGCATAATTCATTTGAATTAATGATATATCCAAGATCCTCATCAGAGACATCTCTGAGAAAGTGACTATCATATAGGTACTTATATACAGTTTCCACAGATGAAAAGCTGTATGCATCAAGCATTTGTTTAGCTTTAGTAAAGCTTAGAATTTGATGGGGTTGTTTTATTTTGAAGAAAGTGAGCCATTCACCCATGAGCAGAATATTCTTATTTTGATTTTTCTTTCAAATCTTAAATACTTATTTAGAAATAAGTTTATTTACATTTCTGGGTTCATGGCTAAGAGTAAAAACTTGAAAATGTGACTTGAAAGATGAGAAAGTCAATAGCCAGATAAGAGTTAAAACCAGTTTATTTTCCCTGGAGACTTTTGAATGTGCCAGTTTAAAAAAAAAATAAGATTTTAATGAATCTGGAAATGCATATATTTGCTCTCAGATTTCTTTGCTTTTTCAATGTAGACTGACAGCTACAATCAAAAAAACCCAACAACCAAACAACAAAACTACAAACAAAAACCAAACTCCAACTCAAAACCTATTACCTGCTGTAGTGGCTTTTTGTGTTCTTTTCTGTGCAAAGCAGGTGTACACTGTGGCTAATACTGATATTTCTCATTTATTCAAAGTGTTTTAATTACCTATTAAGAGAGCCAGTGGAACATCTTCTTGGCTCAGGCTGTTTCTTTGATGCATTTTACAAGCTTACAGCTGATTTAGGTTCCTTTTTCTTATATAAGTGTGTTTTCTTGGTGCAAAGACATTGGCATTCACTCTTTCCTGTTGTGTATGTTTTGTCATTTTCTGGTTCTGCTGATGCAGTGATATGTTTTCTGTCAAATGCAGCTTACAGGCACATTACCCTGCTTGACAGGAACAGCGAGCTACAAGGATTTCCTGAGGAGAAACTTCCAGATGCAGTGTGTTAGATTTCTCATCTCCCAACTACATTAATTACATTATCTCCCTGAGACAACATTCTAAATGAAATCATTCACTGAGAGTCTTACACATAGTCCAGCTGCCTGGACTTCTCTAATGTTTCTGTCATATTTAAATAATTCACAGAAAGCCAACTGGGAGAATGCATACTCATTTTCTGTTCTCTCAATATATGCCAGTCATGGGTAAGAAAAGATTTTCAGCTTGGCAGCTGTGGGGAGACAGAAGTTTACCAATTTCAAGTTTAAAAAAAAATCTCAAGTCCAGTTTTAATAAAGAGTAAAACTGGCTTAAAAAACCAAACCAAACCAAACCAAACCAAACCAAACCAAACCAAACCAAACCAAACCAAACCAAATCAAACCAAACCAAACCAAACCAAAAGTATTTATTAAAAATAGATCTTTAAAATATTTTAGCTCTTGTTATTTATTTTGAAGTTAACTCAGGTCATATTTTCACAAGCTTTATTATAACTAAGAGCACAAGGATTTTATCTTGAAAGTTAAAAAAATGATTTTTACATAGTCATACATCTCTGGAAGATGAAGTTGTCAAAAAAAACCCCAAACAAACAGAAAAAAAGAAAAAACATGAGATCTGGAGTAAAATCATAAAGATTAACAACACTGATATACAAAGATTCTTAACTTGAAAATATGGAGCAGTCTAATAGAGCAGAAAAATACAATTCTTTCTATAGGCAAAAAGGTCGTAAGTATTGCTGCCCTCAATAGCTAAATAACATGGGCAAAATGTGGTATATATACAAACCTGAAGCTATATCTAACAGCGCTGGTTATTTTGGTTTATAAGTTTTTTCTTTGCACATTAATGCTGGGGGGGTGGGGAATTAATTATGTCATCATTAATAATTTCATTCCAGTCAAAGGACGGGGAGGCTCAACTCAGATGTAGTGTAATTGAATTTGTATTTACACCAGTTACAAATGTGGCTCATTATTTGGATTTTCATGCTGTGTCAAATGGCAGAAATACTTTTTGACCTTGTGATCAAAGGGAAAAGCACAATTTCCCTTTGAAAGACAAATGGGACATGGGGCTCTCTGAGTTATCTTTTTTATAGTTACATCCTACAAACTCTGATTATAATAATGGGAATTTTGACTGAAGATTATAGTATTGGACCAATCATAGACCTAATTTAGCTCCACATTGATACAGCTCCATTGAAAACAATTGGTTGAATCTATTTACACCCAAACTGATTTTGGATAAGTTCCTTTGAGAGACTGTATTTCCCTTCAGCTATTAGAATCTTGTCTCCCAAAGGTAGACACATTATCGTATTATTTGCACAAAGGAACAACATCAAATGCTGCATGCATAAGAATGAAAAATTAAGTTTTAAAAGAGCTGCATGCTTCTTTCTTTAAGGACTTTGCAGAGGAAAGTATGCAAGTGTGACCTTATACTCCAGTATCTATGGGATGCTTCATAAAATGGAGAGCCCCAGATTCCAGTTTGCATTTTTGTCTGCTTACTGTAGTCAGCTAACATCTCTTCACAAATCCTCATGTAAAATAGTTCAAGAGGAAATACTGGTATTATCTACAATGATAGTAATATGTCAACATGTTCCTAAAATTGTTGCAGAAAAAAATAATAAATGTCTTGGTGAATTTTTTTGAAAAAAACCATTAGGTTTTATGTGTTACCATCACATCATGGTAGGCATTTTTTTGCTTCTTGAAATTGTGTTGTGATTTTTTTCTTTCTTCTCCATTGTCTTTCTGCAGGTATTGTTTTCCTGTTTCCTGTGGAGCTGAAATTAGTAAAATGCACAAAAAAGTGATGCTTAATAAGAGTGAGAATGCAGCAATAATAGGAGTAATAAAAGGTGAATTTCAGTTCAGAGAAAACTTAAGTGTCTCTTTGTAGTATTCTTGAGGATAGAATTGAAGAAATTCAGTGGCTTGACAGGATTAACTTGCTAACAAATATCACCTTTTAGTCTCTCAATACTTTTATGAGATAGTTACAGAACCAGCACTTTTGGTGTTTGAATTGGTGATCAATTTCTGCACATACAGCAGTATTGTTATTGCTTTGGACTCTCTGATGAGAAAGTCTCACAATGGATTTCAAGTTAAGATTTTAATTTCTTAAATTATGATGAGACTTGCATTTAGACACAGAATGTTGTGAATACACCCCTCAAATACTCTCTGATGGAGCTTTATACTCTAATGTATCAGCTTTAGAACATAAGGTCACATTTGCATGTTTTGTTTCTTCTGAAAGCAAGAGTTTCTACTTCAGAAGCAACATGCATGTTCATCAGGCATTTGAATAATGAAGGCCTGAGTTTCTCTGTCAAATATATTTAAAGAATATTTTCAATTCTTTATTAGGGTTTAAAAAAGGTTGTTTTTTCTCAAGGAGTAAAAGGAAGCCCATTAGTATAACTATATATAGCTCTTATACTTTAAACATGGTTGTATTCCATAGTAACATCTCGAGTAAAGACTATTTATATACTCTTTCAAATATTTCTTCCCTCTTGCTTTCTAAAGTATGACTATATTGAAAAGTAATTTTTCTCAAGATACAGGTCTCAGGATGTGGACACTGGGCTGGTCTTTCAGCTAGGGAAAATGATCTGTTATTAGAAGCAATAACCATATATTTTATCGTCCCTTAACCACTTGGTTTTTAAAGTATGTCTACATTCACTGTAGGCAGGGTTCAATACACCAAATATAGGCTTTTTTATTTAAGATACTCCTAAAACAGTTGTGATCATCTGTCCATAAATAAGTCTGAAATTTGCAGAGTTTAATCCACGTAAGTAATACTTATTGACAGCCACTAGATTATAAGCAGTACTATGCCACTTCATTGACAGATTCACTCTTAAACATATTGATTCTTATCATAAAAGCTTTCAAATAACAAGCTTTTAGAATGGACTGTTGAGCAGTTGTCAAAATGTCTACATATAGTATTGTCTTTAAAGAATGTAAATGTTGGGCTTAGGGAGGAAATAAAGATTTCTCTGCTAGGACTGACAAATTAAGGATAGAGTTTAACTCATACGAAATTAATTCTGTCATTGTTCCTGTCTGTCAGCATTTATGGTTCTCTTCTTCTGTTGTCTGTTTCAGTTAAAATACTCAAGATCTATAATCAGTTTCTGAGAACATTTTCCATTCTTTTTGATACGTGCTGTTTATGTAGGACAACTAGAACATGATGATATCACACACAGTGATATCACATACAGAAAGAAAAAGCAATCATAAGGATTTCAACAGAAACAATACCAAACAAGCCTAGTATAATTGTCAAACATAAAATTGTTTTCATCTTGCTGTTTCATTCTTCATTTCATCATCGTGCTTAAATATCTAAAGCTGGACAATGAAGTCTGTGAGGTCCAAATCAGAAGAGATGCTGGATGAAATGTTGATAACTGATGAAATGACTGATCTAAAAAGAATGTGTAGACACTGAAAGTAGTTGTAAGGTGCATTTCTTTCACCATGTCCCAAAATTATGTTTCTAAAACTGTTTTTAACACCTTTCCATCTCAAATATAAATTCACTAAGCAACTGGTTAGATTACAAAGTTCTCTCGAGAGTGTGATTCTGCTTTTGCACTGAAAGTTTTCCTAGTGGGGGTATCTTCTGGATCCCTTCAAAAACCCAATGCTGGAAGTTGCACAGAATGTCAACAGTGTACTTGAAATCTGTGGAAATATTCAAGGAACATATAACACTTAGTGGGCAAGATCAATATGAAAATATAATAGTAATTAAACCTTTGGCTAAAATACACACACACACACAAAAAGAGAGTAAGAATAAATGGACAGTTTTTATATTAGCAGGCATTATCAATGGAGTCAAGAAAGGCCCTGGGCTTATGACCCTTCCAACCCAAGTCCTTCTATGGTTCTATTATTCTATGATTCTATTCAGCAGATTCATAAATTACTCAAAAAGTAGTTAACACAACAAGGATTTGATGATGACATATAATAAATAAGCAAACAAACAAAAACCCTTCTGGGGGGGACAGTGACTGACAGTGGCAGTTGTTTCAGACCCTGTTGCTTTGTGTGAACAGCTTTTCCCTATGAAATATGAAATACAAGTTAATTTCAGGGTGACCCTCATGAACTGCATCAGGCCCAATTCTTTTCTTCAAGACTTTGAAGTCTTAATGAATCTAAATACTATTCTTGCCACTATTGCATTATTCAACTCCTTACTGAATATTATTAAAAACTATATTGAACCTCAGTCTAAGGACTAACTTCTAGGACAACAGACATCTAATTTCTCATTCTGTTAAGAATGGCCATTTGTCCTTATTCTTGTTCTTTCCTGTCTGTCAACAAAATCAGGAAAAATGCTTTTATTTCATGTGATCAAACATGATGAATGTCTATAGGAGGTCTTTCAGCTTTATTTTCTCTCTGTTTTCTCTACAATTTCTAAATTAACTTGAATAATTTAATTTACCTCACTCACTTTCTTTGTATCATCTGATTATATTTTCTACTAATTTCTCTATTTTCCATTCTCTACAAGATATTAATAACTCCCATTTTGAGACCATCAACAAGAGCCTCTATCTGTGTAGGAATAACAGCAACAGGCTCCATAAGTCGCATGTAAATGATGCAATAGAGTGCATAAACTATATCCAAGAGAGAAAATTCATCTATTCTGTATCAGAGATATTTGTCTGAGTTCTTAACACAGAAGGATGTATCATCATGGTATTAACTCTGCATCTGGACTGCTGCAGTAAAGTGCCTTGGGTACAACGCATCACCAACAGGGTCACTGACTATGGCATTTGAGTCAGCAGTGTTTGGTAGCTGCCCATTATGTCAAAGAGCTATGTAACATGCTCACAGCTGTGGGGCCAGCCAGTTTTTACTCCTAAACTACTCCCAAAGTAGGACCTATGCTGTTCGTCCTTTGTGATGCATTATGTAAAACAAAAGATGACCCATGATTTCTCTGGAAATGATCTGATGCTAGACTTCCTGTTGCCACATTAATATTCCAGCTTAAAATACCAGCACTGGCAGGACATGTAGACAATATATTAGTTTATGTTAAATTAAATGATATTATGTGAAGTAAAAACCTTACCATGATGTATTTCTGTCTTTTGAAAGATGAAATAAATAACAGTAATTTATTTAAGTCCTTAAATAAATAGGCTAACAAATTTCAGAGATGTTAGAGATAGTCTTAGAAATAGTTTAGTAGTTCTTTCTCTTTAGATTCTGAAATGATGTTTCGTGTCTTCTGAATCTCTCCCTCTGTCTCCTTTTTTCTCCCTTTGTCTGTTTATTCATAATTTAGATCCAGTAAAATATAGATCAGGAAAATATATATGTGTATATCTATATTTTTCTCCTTCAGTTCATCATCACTGGCTTATTATATGGATCAGTGCTTTTTCTTCCCATGCCTTCTTTTCCTTTGTTTCTGACTTTGAATGTTGTGAATGGCTATGTAATTTCCTTTGTTATATTAAAACTAGCCTTTTTTTTCCTCTTAGCGCAGCACAGCCAAACAAAGGACTGTACAAGGACATAGAAACCATCATGAAATGCTTTTTATTTCACAGCTCTTTTCATCTGCTCAACCAATAACAGAAACCATGGTTAATCATTGCATACTTCTGGTTCCCTGGGCACTCATGGAGCTCTCCATATGGTCTGTTCAAAATGGAGGCACTTGCATATATCAGATCTAAATTATGCAAAGAAATATGATCATATAGTGGAACAGAGTAATAAGAGAAAAGATACCTGCTCAACAAAAACAGAAACCTAGCTAATAACAACTCTATATTTCCAACTCCCAGGGTAGGAGAACATTGTACTAAATACATAAATCTGCATTCTGACATTAATTTCATAATCTTTAAAACATATTCACTCTTGAGCTTTAAATATTGCTCCTTTATGCAAGAAACCTAGTAGCACAATGGGTAATTATTTTCTTTTCTTCATTCCTCTCTTCTTTTTGTCTTTTTTTTTCACCTTGCTCTTGATACAACAAAGCTCCTCTAAGTCCTATTATTTTTCATTAGCACTTTTTCTGCTTTCCATTCTTATCATTATTTTATTCATCCTTTATATTTTACCACTTAGTATTAATAAGCATCCCCTAATATAACTAAGATTTCTAAGAAAATATAGTATATGATTAGTTTCTACAAAGAAAAGTTTAAAATAATTTCATTCAGGTGCTATAGGCAAGTCACTGAATAACCTGTGGATAAGGTTACAGATACATGTCACCAGCAAGAAAAAGTGGTTTGATTAAATATTTTTTCTTCAGCAGGTTTTGAGAGGGTACAATAGTATTATGAACCAGGGGTACTAGTAATCAAAGAAGGCAAGCCAGAGCAAATAAAGGAATCCATTCCTCCTTGACAGTTGTAGGCCAGGCTCTCAGCTGGCATAAACTAGCACAAGTGATCAGATCACTCATTCTGTAGCTACGCATCTGAGTACCAGGTATTGTTATCAAGGGCATCTAATGGATGCAATAGATGCTGTAGATTAGCCCATTCAGGTGAATGGAAATTATTAATAAATAAATAAATCTAAAAAACAAACAAAACACACACAAAAACCCAAACACAACAACAAAAAAAACAACAAACAAACAAACAATCAAACAAACAAAACCATAAAAGAATATTCTGACTGAAAATTCCGAAATCAAGAAATGACAAAACTAAGTTTCCCTGTTAATCCAGCTCACATGTGTTATGGGACTAAATCTTATCCTGATTAGTGTCAATGCCTGCCTCAGCTGGAGGACACTTAGCAGTCTGAAAAGTTGTGCCTTAATTTGAAAAGTAGCATAAATTGTATTTTACAACTGGCAGGGAGTAAATAAGGAAATCAAGAATAAGCTTGCTTTCTCTTGTTTGGGTTCAGGTTTTGATTGCTGCAACTTGTAACTGGCACATTAGTCACATATTAACACATTTAACAAAATTCAGCAGATCAGATAAAAATTAGTGGAAAGAAATCTTGCAAGAGTGAGATAAAGGGAAACTTTGGGAAGGTATGAAAGTGGTGTGAAGGGGAGGCAATAAAAAAAATCCACATATAATCTAAGAGATTAGTATTTGCTTGGACCATGGGAAGAGACCTCCAATCAGCCATCTAATAATCAATTAGGTAATGATTATTTAGTCTTGCCAGATGCCTCTTCTCCACTACATAAAGTCTTTCCTAGATATCTATACTGTAGTGTTTCTCCAAGGCAAAAGGACTTCATTTTCCAATAGTGGTAGCACACATAGCTATACAATAGCAGTGCTATTACACATAGTCTTAAAATAGGTAACCATATACTATCTTCCCATGGGACCTAAGCCTTATTCAACACATAAGATGGGTAGTTACCTGGACATGAACCAGAGCTGTGCAGTGGGAAGAAGAAAACTAAGTGAATACAGATAAATCTTGTGCCAAACCCATCAGATCGGTTAGAGATTTAAAGGTCCAGGACAGGCAAGGAGAATAATAGTAGTTGTGCAGCTATGAGATTAACAGTTCAATACCAACTTTATATTGACAAAGTGAATGTCAGAGCTGGCTGCCAACAAGATTCCTTCTGGAACATTTTGAAGATGTGATGTATGAGTTTCAACAGGGTAGAATCTTCTATGATGCTAGTTAAAAAGGTTAGCCTGAGCCACCTTCATCAGTGGGTTAGGCCAAATTTGTACTAGAAGACAAGGCAAATTCCCTGTGTTTCATTCCTGTGGCTTTGTAGGCAGGTTCCAATTGTCTGCTAAGTGCTAATAATAGTTTATACTGCTCTGCCCACTTGCATTGGGAAGAAAGTTTCTGAAACATCTCTTGATTTGATTTTAATACTGCCTTAATAGAAAAGATACGCTAAATTTTGTATACTTTTTTTGCAATATCCATAGAGTTGCTTTTGTTTTTAAAACTCTGTATTAGAAAGGAAGACGTGTGTTTTCAAAATAAGTTTATTTTGGACCTGCAGCTCTAAAGCATAGTGTGATTTTTTTCATAACCAGAGTTTCTCATTAATGGAAGATATCAACTATCACCTTAAGGCTATGTACTGTTAAATATATAGTAGATCTGAGCCCTTATCTAGTCTAACACCTTCATTCAGAACAGACCCAGGCAAATTTTTTTTCCTAGACAGTTTTTAATGTGAAACTGTTCTTGGTCTTGCCAGATAAAAATTTACCTGACTGTATGCATTACTGCATTGGTCTATGTACTGATGGGAACTGATTATCTCTAGAGAGCTAGAATCAGTTCTGAGACTTATTCTCACAGTATTCCCTCTTCCACTAGGGAGTGAAAGCCAGATCTGTCCTTCTATTTTGGATAGAGTCCTCAATTCAGCCTCTTACTGGAAAACTGTACAGCCTTGAAATGTAGATTCACTGGAATATACTTTCAGCAGCTGTGCCTGTATAATGTATTCCCTGTTTAATGTGCACAAATAATTGTGGACATGTTTAATTTTAATCTTAATTGTCGCTGGCACTAAGTGAGCACAGGTAAGACAATTTGGTTAAGACTTATAACAACTCTAAACATGCAAGGGACTTAGTGTTTTCTTTTCATCTGGACTTGGTTCTTCAGCGTTCAAATAAAGATTTGTATTCCATGTCCCATACTTGATACAATGAACTTCCGTCCCCTCCCAGGGAAGTTCAGATTACTTCAATTATATTAAAACAATATTTTTATGAACATCAAAGTAATATTGTCACATTGTTCCAGTCCTAAGAATGTTATATAAAGGAAAAGCCTGCCTAATAGAACTGCTGGTTCTACCAGCTGCAGTATTAGTAGAGTCTACTAAAGGCAATTATTTCCCTAAGGGATTGTCATTTAGCTTAGACAGGAGCTAGCCTTTAAAAATGCCAAATTCAACTGTATCCAGTATATTGTAAATTTTTTGCCTTCCGTTTTCCTGATGTACAACTATCAGAGGTTGATTAGTGAGCAGAGGGACTGTATTCCCATAAGCGTCTGTGCATACACAAACACAAACATGCACACACACCCCCTCTTCATAATACCAACAGAAATGCAGGACAGAGACAGAATATGCTACTCCACAGTGGTTCCTCACCTCTTCTTATGGGCTGGATCTGAAGCCCTGTTATAACACTGTCTTTCGTCTTATCCTCCTTCTTTCCCACTTACAGATCTCTACCTGTTTGAAAGGTTGGTTGCTTATCTGCCATTTTAGGAAATTATCTTTTTTAAAAAAACAAACTTGCTATGACTTCAATTTCATCCTTTTTTTTTTTAATGTTCCGCTGCCCCAACATGATTAACAAGTCTATACAGTTTTCTGATTGTTTTTAAGCCTGGGACTTTATTTTAGGGCACCAGATGTTTCTCTGCATGAAAATAGTCTCAGGAGGTCACTAATTTCCTTGTTGCTCCGTGCATTTTTTTTCAAAGTTCTGAGCTGGACATGGCAATACTCAAGAATCAGCATGGAGCGGAACTCATTAGGGACATGTTCATGTATACTGTCTCAGACAGCAAATTGCCACAAAATGACAAGCATGCATTTTAACCACAAATTTATTTAGAAGGTGTTTTAATGCAGATAATTTGTAATATTTTGTTCATAGCACAAGGAAAAGAAATCTAAGGTTCTCAGATAAGAGTTTTAAGAAATGCTACGGGTAGGTGGGGACAAAACACAACTTATTCAAGGTGAAAAAACTCAGGCATATGGAGCCATATGGAGGACGGTCTAGATAAGAACAAGAGAAAAATTCAAAGCAATTAGTTGTGAAGCTCTGGGACAGCAGCATGGATATGAATTTATGAATGTTGCTTGTCTCAATCTCGATTTGAATTAAATTTATCCCTTATGCCTTTCTCTTCTTACTTGCTTTAATAGTACAGAATAATAAAAAGAAATAAATCTTCCTACTCTCTTTCTATTTTGAATAGAAATTAATCAAATCGACTGGTTGTTCTGCATAATACATGTTGTTGTGACTGTTTTTGCCAACACATGCAGATTTGATGCACTGTGTGATTACTGTTTCTGCAAATCTCAGACACCTAATAATTTCTTAAATGTAGTAAGAACAGACAAGATTCATCTAGACTCCTAAGAAAAGTATGTGAACACATTTGGTACAATGCTTGATATTATACATACACATCCCTATACATACCGTGAGCTGCTTCACTGGAAAAGAAACCTGAAACTTCATACTGTTAAATTCATGTCAGGGGAAGTTTTGGCTGAGCTGAATTTGACAGAGATGTCAAAACTTGCCTATGGGTCATCAAAGTATTGTAGTGAAATGACAAATATCCTAAGACAGCATATTTTCATATTGGTTCAACAAACCCAATGTGGAATAAAAAAATGAAAATCTACACAAATTTACACAATGAAATCAGTTTGAATTAATGATCTTTGAAAATTCCATCGTGAGTTTGACAAGCTCCTAATCTAACCATGACAAAAGCCAGGATAAAGGAAGTAGAATACGGACAAGAGTGATACAAGTTCAATTTCCAGGTATGTTAGAAATTGACAGTGTGGACTAATAAATATGTTGAACTATATGGTACAGTCAGTCCCATGCTATCACAGGCAGCTGTGTCATTCAATGCCACTCACAGACTAGGTGATCATTTCTGCTTGTAACATTGTCTACCTATAACTGCATCTACAGACATGTTAAAAGGTTTCAATAATATTTGGACATGTTTTGAAATCCACAGATTACAAATACTAAGGAAGTCCAGAACATTTAGGAGTTGTAAGAGTATTGTATTTATCAGTGGTTTTCTCTTGTACTTTGATCTTCCCAGTAACTTTCCATTTCAAAGCAATAAAATACTGAACAATTCCCTCAGATGTGGTTTCTGCATAAGAATTCTCAGTTCTTTTCAAGACATGGTGCATGACAACACTGGGATAACAAATGGGCATATGGCTGAATTACACAAAATCGGAATTGTATAAATGTAAATAAGATATCCAATTTCCCTCTTTGCTCCTGACATAGTCACAGTTAAGCAAACCATCTGCATTCTTCCTTACCTAAAATGTGATTTGACCAGAGGCATAAAGCTAAAGGTGCACTTAATTGCTTGGCTAATCAAGACCTTATGCATATACCACCCTAAAAGACAATAAAGTTGTATGACAACAATCCTGCATTTCCCTTTGTAGTTATTAGCAATCATTTGTGCTCACAGTTTGTCAAAGACCCTGTTGTTTTTGATTCCCAGACAATGATCGTGAGGAATTGACTAAAAGACCAAATTCCACTCACAGTTTTTACCTGTGTGGCTCCATTAATTTAAATGGTTCCACTTACATATATAAGGCGAGAAGCATTTGGCCCATAAACTGCATACCTTCAGTACTATAACTCCCTAATTTTCCAGGAGGGTCTCTAACCCACAGAAAAAAAAAGATAATTGTATTCAGATGTAATATTCACATACTATGTAATATGTTTGTATATGGTCATTTATAACTGCATAGATAGCAAAAATGAAGATGCATGTTGTCATAACACAGACAGTATTAGAATGCTTCTTTAGCCCACTCCAATGTCTATATTAAAATGCAGAGGAAAAATGTCATAAGTACACTTCTTGAAATAGAATAGCACATGAGTAACAGTGTTTAAAGAGACTCTGTTCCAGAACTGAAATGTTCATTTCATTTACACTGAACCTGAGGTGGATTTTTTTTTTTTGCAGAAGGGAGGGGTTGAGAAGAGAGAACATTGCCAAGTGAGTAAAGATGGGGGCGGTTGCAAAGAAACATTTAGTCAGTAAAACACCATGCTTTCTCATAATGTCATGCATCTCACTCACAATAATTCTTTCTTATTAACTGCTTGGGAACAATTTATTTTCCTCTCAGGCTATGAAGGCAAGTGCAAGTGTAGCAGACTCTGGTTGGAGCTGATAAGCCATCCTATAGAAGCAACACTGCTGGCATGATGAGATTTGTTAAGAGGACAATATCCCATTGGCTCAGACAAACCATGCTGTATATCAAACCTATCAACAATAATATCTGCAAAATAATACCTTTATGTAGCTGCCAGCTGCCAACTCCCACAGAAAGCTCTCTGGTGTTCCTTTGGGAATGTGGTTTGATTTTTTTATTTTATTTCTATTTCTGAGTTGACATATACAACATTTGAAGGCTCACCTAGTCTCACTTATATTTTACAGTACTTTTAAACCCATCTTCTAAAAACACAAGGCAGAAAACTGCACTAAATAAAACATAAAATCATCAGTGACTGCTGTAAAAGAAAAATAAGCATTTTCTTTTCAACATAAACAAAATAAAAACAAGTAACACAATTGCATTGTTAAGTTATTGCTATATAACTGTTTAGAATGTTTTAACTGAATGGTATAATCGTAAAAGAGCATAAATAATGCAAAAAACCCAACTTCTAAACTCATGATTAAAACTGTATCTCCATTATCATCTTCATTGTTTTTGAAATATCTTTTTTTTTTTCTTTTCAAGTGATTGTGTTTACTACTTATAAAACTGTTTCAGATGTCATACATTCAAACACTGAGGGACAAATCCTGCTTAGAGTTTTTTAAATTTAAAAAAACCACTTAACTGTTTCTAATGAAAGTTTGGTCAAATTCATCAGGGAAATATAGTTTTAGTTTGGGAAAACTATTATCACAGGCAATAAGTTTGAGAAGTAAATTTGCATCACAGAGAATTATAAGAGACAAAAAACAAATGTGAAAGTTACTTAAAATTGCAGACTGAAGCTTACTTTTATGTACTTAATATTCACATTCTGGCAGGAAGAATGAATATCTCATAAAATTTCCAGGAGAGTATTTCCTGTCAAATCTGTTGGTAAGTCTCAAGTTGAACAGTTCAATAATAGCTTGAGTAGCAATATCATGAACATCTCCGACAGAAATTCTATCTCTTCCTCTACTCATTTAATTACAAATATTTCTGGGAAATCAGTACTTACTTGAGTGGACTGCTCTGCCTAAATTGTAAGTGCAGGACTCTCTCCAGAGCTTGATTTGTTCAAAAATAAGCTTCTTGATGCAATTTTTTTTAGTATTAAGCATAGCTTCCGTATCTATAAAATAGGAACACGAGTATTACCACACTGGGGGCTAGGGAGGGTGGATGTGAGAATTCATGTATTGAGTATAGGAAGCACTCATAGAGAAACATAGAGAATCACAGAATGGTAGGGGTCAGAGGTCCCTAGACCTCTGGAGATCATTGAGTCCAAACCCCCTGCCAGAGCAGGATCACCCAGGGCAGGCCAAACAGGAACAGATCTAGGCAGGTTTTGAAAGGCTCTAGGGAAGGCCACTCCACAAGTTCTCCAGGCAGTTTGTTCCTGTGCTCTGTAACTCTCACAGTAAGGAAGTTTTTCCTCATGTTGAGGTGGAACTTCCTGTGTTCCAGTTTGTGACCATTACCTCTCATCCTATCACAGGGCA
>WUAM01000323.1:18881350-18899160 GCA_024336885.1 Actenoides hombroni
TGAGGTGGAACTTCCTGTGTTCCAGTTTGTGACCATTACCTCTCATCCTATCACAGGGCACAACTGAAAAGAGACTGGCCACTTATACTTGATACCCACCCAACAGATATTTGTAAACATTAATAAGAACCCCTTCCAGTCTTCTCTTCTCCAGGCTAAACAGCCCCAGGGCTCTCAGACTTCCCTCATAAGAGAAATTCCTGTCCCTTAATAATCTTCATAGCTCTGCATTGGACTCTCTCTAGTATTTCCCTGTCCCTTCAGGACAGGCTGAAAGTATCTGATCTGCTTATTAGCTCCCGTCTATAGCTTAACTATAGGGCTCAAATTAAGTTAAGTTGACTTATGTTAATTTATTTATTATTTTTTAAAGTTAATTTAAGGTGGGGTTTTTTTATTATTTTTTTTTAAGTTAATTTAAGCTAAATTTTCCTCAATCCCTTAACATAACAACCTTAACTCAAGGGCTCAGAGGCTGTATAGGCAAGCTGCTCCTGCACTCTGTATGGAGAATACACACATGCCCAGGGGTGAAAGGTAGATTAACTCCAGCAGCCTGATACTGTCATTGCAGCAGTTTTCCTAAAAGAGAAATCTTTTTTTTTTTTTTTCTTTTATTCTTTGGGGTTTTTAACTTGAAAACTAGTAGGCATCTCCATGGTTACAGTTCACTGTCAGTCTTCTACCTTCAGTTCTTTGATGCAAAACCATTGAAAGACTGGAAGCACCTCTGGTGCTTTCTCCTTACTTTTGCTCCAGCTCCACATGAGCAAGGTTGTTTTATGCATGGTAGAGCAGTGGACACACATACTATTGTCTTAGCAGTGCAGAACATGATGTTAGCTGCTTCTATGGAGCTCACCCGCAGACTCAACAAAATAACGTCTGTTCTTTTCAGTAGTCCCAGACAACAGGTTTTGACCATGGGCTTAAGTGGACATGATCCATTTAATCATGATGGACAAGATCTGAGGCTCTCAGCTATAGCCCCATAGTGTGAAAAAGAAAAATTACACAAGGAACGATGTTCCATGAAGTTGAACAGTTATGCTGCTTGTTGAAAGCCTGTTGTGCCCTGCTTCTTCACAGATAACGCCCAACACATTGAATACAGGAGCATTAGGCAGCTTCACCTCCTCCCGGTGAGATCTACCTGTTGGAAACATTTAATAAGAAGCTCTTAGCTCCCCTCAATACTTGGGCTATCATCTGTCATCCTCTTTACCTGGTTCACTCAGAGGGAAGAGGGTTTTTATTTAACTTAATAAATGAATGCAGTTCTAAAATGAAGCTTATTTACTAATTAGCACTTTTTGATTAATGCAAGTAATTTATGAAGATTATACTCACAGTGTTCAGTTCAACAAAGCAGTAAAGCTCATGCCAAACTTTAAATTCATCGCTAGTAAAACATGTTAAGAACATAATTTCCTCACTGTAGCAGAGCTGATACCAAGAAGCTCTGGGTGATGGAGTTGGAAGAGTGATTGGAAAGATTAAGGAGTATCAAGGAGTGTGAGAGAGAGATAGATGGGTGAAACCACACCCTGGGGAAAAGGCAACAAATAGAGGATTGGCAAGAAGCAGTGGATCCCCTCCCCTCTTGCTGTCAGGCAGAAGGAAGGGACCTAAGAGATGGAGGGTAATGAAAACAGGTCCCTCCTTGGGGAGGCAGGCAAAACCCCTCCCATCCTCCTTGTTGCCCGTGCACAACAGGTATGGGATTTGGAACTTGAGTGCCAAACAAATAAAGATGGAGATGAAAGCCTATCCAGGGAGATGCCCAGGGTGAGCCACTCACCCTCACGTCTTAAGACTACTTAGATTAAGAGAAAAAGGAGGGTAATTGTGTAGGTGATTCCCTTCTGAGGGGACTAGAGGGCCCCATATGTTGACCAGATCCATACCACAGGGAAGTGCTGTCTCCCTGGGGCCTGGGTTAGAGTTGTTACTAGGAAACTCTCTGGTCTAGTGCAGCCCTCTGATTATTACCCTCTATTGGTTATCCAGGTTGGTAGTGATGAGGTTACAGAGAGAAGTCCAAAAGGAATTAAAAAGAACTTCAAGGCATTGGGGTGATTGATTGAAGGCCCAGGTGCACAGATTGTGTTTTCCTCAATCTCTCCAGTGGCAGGAAAGAATACAAAAAGAAAGAGGAAAACACACCTGATTAACACGTAGCTCAGGGACTGGTGTCACCAACAGAATACTGGATTTTTTTGTCATGGGGAAGTTTATACAGCACTGGGTCTGCTGGTGAGAGATGGAGTTCATATGTCTCAAAGGGAGAAAAGGATCTTCATGCATGAGTTGGCAGAGCTCATTGAAAGGACTTCAAACTAGGTGCAAGGGGAGAAGGGGATAGAACCAGGTCAATCATATGAGGTTTAATAAGACCAAATGCTGGGTCCTGCGCTTCAGTCGCAACACCCCCAGGCAATGCTACAGGCTTGGGGAAGAGTGGCTGGAAAGCTTCCTGGCAGAAAAAGACCTGGGGGTGTTGGTTGACAGCTGGCTGAACATGAGCCAGCAGTGTGCCCAGGTGGACTAAAAGGCCAATAACATCCTGGCCTGGATCAGAAATGGCGTGGCCAGCAGGAGGAAGGAAGTGATTGTGCCCCTGTCCTCGGCACTGGTGAGACTTCACCTTGAGTACTGTGTCCAGTTTTGGGCACAACATTGAGGTGCTGGAGTGGATATAGAGGAGGGGAATGGAGCTGGTGAGGGGACTGGAGAATATGTCTTATAGGGAGAGGCTGAGGGAGCTGGGATTGTTTAGCCTGAAGAAGAGGAGGCTGAGAGGAGACCTTATTGCCCTCTACAGCTACCTGAAAGGAGGCTGCAGTGAGGCTGGTGTCAGCCTCTTCTCCCTAGTAACTAACAACAGGACAAGAGGAAATGGCCACAAATTGCACCAGGGGAATTTCAGATTAGATATTAGGAAGAATTTCTGTACTGAAAGAGTAGATAAGCATTGGAACAGGCTGCCTAGGGAAGTGGTGGAGTCACCATCCCTGGAGGCATTCAAAAAACATGTAGATGAGGCACTTGGTCTAGAGGTCATGGAGGTGTTGGGTAGAAGGTTGGACTTGATGATCTTGGAGGTCTTTTCCAGCCTTAATGTTTCTATTACTTTAAGCAAAACTTTCTCTGTAAAAGGACACTTCACACTCCTGAAATGCTATTGATAGCAAGCAAACAGTTCATGAGCAGGTTGAAATTTAACTGTATAAAGAAATATCAAAAAAGCTGACTAACAAAGTAATTTTTTAACAATCACGGCTTGATACCACTGGTTGTACCATGCTTAGGTTCTCAGCTGCACAAAATGGCATTGAAAGCTAGTCTGGAATATCTGCAGCTGAAACAGTGTCCTGAATTATTTCACGGAATTTTATCCCCTGCATTCATCTCCTGAAGAAATCTTTCTGTATACTGCTGGACCTCAAAGCTTGTGCTTTACATTGCTTTCAGTCTTAAAGAATCTTTCACACTGTCTACAAAATGCAAACTGTCCTGGGAGCTGCTGCTCCAAAAGTCTTTCTTAGTTTTTTTTCCTTGTCTATCACATCTTTGGCATTTATGTCAGTAAGAAGAGGCATGCACTGACATCTTCATGCCATCATCCTGCAGAATTCTGACTCCTGCAGAGGAGATTATATTTAGTGTCATGCTTAAGCTGCCCACCTAAGTGTATCTCCAGTTTATCCCAAGACCTGAAAACTGGCAGATAGCAGTGTTAACCGGCATACTGCCACACTGACAGATGGGCATGAGTTTAAGCAGCCAAGAGACAGAATGTGATATCTAATATGCATTTCAGTTGTTTTCCCAGACAGGAATGTCACATCTGCAGCTTGTTCCCACAGCTTACATCTATGGCTATGGGGATACACCATCACTAGTTCATCTCTGAGGTATATCCATTTAGAAAACTAATGTCTGTTGTCCCTGGCATGAGTTATGGTTTCAGAGATTTAAGATTAGTTGTCTACAGAGGAGTCTCTTTGACTCTCTACCAATGACTTTCATTGAATTGGCTGGTAAAACCCACAGTATGTCAACTGAGAGGGTGAGGAAATTGTCCTGAAGTACTAATAAGATAAAAGTAAGTTTTGAAGTAACTGTTATTGCTGGTCCATATAATTGAACAAATAGTGCGATGCAAAATCCTTAATATGCCATCAAATCACAGAGAATTACACAACCCTCTGCTTAAGCAGAGTCAGATAGAGAAGGTAGGCCAGGACCAAGCCCAGACAGCTTCTGACTGTCTCCACAGATGGAATCTACACAGCCTGTCTGGGCAAACTATTCCAATGTTTGACCACTCTCACAGTAAAAAGTTTTTCCTGTATTCAGATAGAATTTCATGTCTCTTGATTTGTGTCCATTGCTTTTTGTTCTGTCACTGAGTACTATCGAGAAGAGTCTGGCTGCCTCTTCTTCACCATCTTCCATCAGTTATTTTGCTTACTGATAAGATCATCCTTGAGCCTTCTCTTCTGTAGGCTAAACAGTCCCAGATCTCTCAGATTTCCTCACAAAAGATGCTTCAGTCCTTTCATCATCTTCATGGCCCTTTGCTGGATTCTCTCCAGGATGTCCATGTCTTTCTTTAATGGGGAGTCCAGAATAGGAACTGGTACTCCTGGTGTGTCCTCACCAGTGCTGAGTAGAGGGGAAGTACCACCTCCCTCAGCCAGATGGCAACACTCCTGCAAATGCAACCCAGGATGATGTTGGCATTTTTTGCTATGAGGGTGCTGGTTTATGGACAGCTTGTTGTCCACCACATCCTCAAGGTCCTTCTCTGCAGAGCTGCTTTCCAGCTGGGTGGTCCCAGCACAAAGTGGTGCGCATTCCTCCCCAGATGCAGGCATTTAATTTTCTCTCATTTTCTTTTCTCTCTGCTGAACTTCAAGAGGTTCCTGTCAGCCCAGTTCTCCAGCCTGATCAGGTCCCTCTGGATGGCAGCACAATCCTCTGCTGTATCTACCATTCTACGCAGTTTTGTATTATCTGCTAACTTGTTGAGGATGCACTCTGTCCCATCCTCCATATCGTTAATGTCAAACAGCATTGGTCCCAGTATCAATCCTGCGGTACTCCACTAGTGACTGGCCTCCCTGGGCCTGACCATTCAGTCAGGTTTCATGTTGAGCTCTTGAGTATTTCCAGTGAAGGTTTTCAGAAGCAGATTTCTACACTATACATAGAAATTTCCATAGTTCTTTTTTTCTGGCTGCAGTATATGCATCCCCAGAAGTGAAGCTTTACTAGTGAGTCAAATCAATGCAGAACAACATGATAGTGCCAGGATGTATCCTAGAAATAATTAATTTCATTCTTAATTAATAGTTATGCTTACTCTGGTGAATCTCACACAAGTGTGACACGGTAGGTGGTAACTGGGTGTGATTTAACTTTTTATCCACACATGAGAGTAAACCAGAGCAATAAATTTCATCCCAGAAAATTTGGATTCAGCTGCCAAACATGAGCAGAAAATTGTGAAACATGATTTGCTAAACAATTTCAGTAGAAAAAGATTAATAACATGCAAAATGAAAAGTCTGATAGCTCCCACTAATTAAGTCTCAACCAAAGTCTTATTGAAATTCCCATTAACTTGTCATCTTTCTCTTTCAAATTTAAACTCAAGTCGACACTTTGCCTGAATTTTAAGAAAATATTTTTCTTACCAGGTAAATCATGGTTTAATTATAAGGATAATATGGTCTCAGTTATGCTGCCATTCATATCACTAATTTTTAAGTGACCCATCAAAAGATAAAATTTCATGTTGCTATTCTATTCTGTGGTTTTGAACATTAATTTTGTTTCCCGAAGCTGAATACATGAATGCTCTCTGAAACGGCACTGTTTGTTTTTGACTCTTCACAACTCTGGATCACTAGTTTAATATTCTGTGCTGCTTTAAAAGGAATACACATCAAAGTTGTGAGCTTACTTCTGCTACACCAGACAATAGAGTTGCTAAAAGATAACAATACCCTCTGGGAAGTAAGTGAAAACACATTCCCAAACTCTTGTAAGTCAAACTGAAATTCTAACATTCTCTTTATTTGGAAGCAAAATAACATCAAGAAAAACTATCAGAAAGGGACTTGTCACATACCACACACAAAATGCAAGTTATCAGGATCAGAAAAAGTTTTAGTTCTATTTGTTACAGTTTCAAAGTAAAGAGCTCCACAGGGTTAAAAAAAGCAGTAACTTTTCAGTAGAAGAAGCCCCTGTATCTGGCAAGTGAGTGTATTTCTTTTGTATAAATAATATTCTGTAAACCATTTCTGTATGCTGAGACATAAATATATCTGTTTGTCAAATTGTATATACTAAGCCATCAAAATAGTCCTCCACATAGGTTTACAAAATGATAGCATATTGTAGAGTTATAATATTTATTGAATATAGCAAAAGTGACTTTTGAGTATATTTTTCTCCACTATACTTTTTACTGAATGATGAGCTTTTAATATTAAGAGGAAAGCTTTACAGAAGACAAAGCTGCAAGAAGAGTCATAGGTTCCAATAATCCTTTGTCCATTTCTAAGCTTTCAACTCTGTGTTGCTTTTATTTCTCAGATGAAATGAAATGCATCAAACCTGGTTCAGTTTCTGTCCTTTAAAATACCAAAGGTGAAAAACAGGGAAGCTGTGGATAGTGTGGTAAGAAAAAAAAAAAAAGCTGTGTGAGAAGGGTATCTTTGTTCTATATCAGCCATTGTCAGAAAAGAAAAGTGGCTGTTCAAAAAGAAATGAGAGACTATGCTTTCTTTTTACATAGAAGGTATAATAAGTTCTACAAAAGAATATGTGTGATATGTAGATCTCCACTGAAAAATAATTGTAACAGGGGTAGGGCATAGGGAAGATGATGGTTATGGTAATAGAACAAAGGTAGAAATATTGCACAAGGATACACATATGAACATCAGTTGATTAGGAGGCATGAAAAAATACTTCCAAACAACCATCTGAGGGCAAGAAATCATGGATCTTTCACTAAGCAGTTAGCAAAGCTTAAGTCAATGGCTAGATGTTTGCTAAGATCCTCTTTTCTCTGTTTAGATGCTACATTTATATTTATTTACTGTCTCAAGAAAGTTCCCTTACCAGAGAAGACTTCCCATACAAGTCAGGACATTTGTTGCAGCCCCCTCATCAGCCTGACCTTCAATTCCTAGTGTTGGAGGCACACAGAGAAAATTTATTTAGCATTCCTGAGGCCTGATGAAATTCAAGTCTCACTGGGGACCTGGCTTCATAGGTCTTACATGAACTCCCTCTTGGACTAACCCTATCTTCTTCTGGAATATATTTGGATATTTTTTCTTATTCTTGGTCATTTGTATTCACTGCTTTTAGATATTGCCCTGCTCTCCATCCTTCTTTTCAGAGCACATGGATCAAACACCATCATAAGAGCCTTCCTAAAGTCACTTATCTAGTATCTCTTCACTATTCCAGCTAAGCTGGCTTCTGCTTTTTCAGCTGTGTGTGGATTTGTATAGACTTCCCATCACTTCTTATTAGAACTTTGTCTCCCCATATTGCCTCAGTGGATTAAAAAAAAAAAAAGTGTCCCTTATTTTCATTTACTTGTCTGAACTTTTTTTTCCTTAACAAAATGGCAAAGTTCATGTTCATAGGGAACAAACACCTGACTTGTTACAACTGAAATAGGGTCTTTCTTAGTAGATAAATAGAGCTATAATTCTTCACTGGCCTAGAAAAGAAGAATTCAAGCTCTTTGTCCATGACTAAACTTCCGCTCTTACCGATTTTTATTAGTAATTCATAGTCCTAGGTAGCAAATTATCTCAGTACTGAAATTGAGGGTTATGACTGTCTATTTAGGCTTGTCCAAAATCTGGCAACCAGTTACCAAACAAAACAGAAATCCTACTTCTTGCTTTTGCAGCTTTTTTGAGACAAAGATGCACAACCAATGCAACGTAATTCCTTTATTAGCTTCTAAATTACTTTTTTGTATCTCACAAGTCATTACATGTGACCCTATTACCTGTTTTTAAAAATGATATAATAATATGTGTATATTTTGCTTATATTTCTTACTTTTATCAAGTAGTAGCTAAATTTGAACATCTGCTGGAATTCATATTGATTTTACAATGATCTGACACATTGCCTTTTTAGTATGAATCAGCTAAAGAACCTCAGGGACAGTCCGTTCTCGGGCATAAACAGGAACAGAATACCTTCACACTTCTTCCATTTTATCTTCCTTTTCAAAACTGGGTATATAGGCCCTTCATTTTGAAAATTCCTCTGGTTTTCTTTCAAATGTCTAAGCAAATAAAATGAATGCATGGAGACTTTGTTTGACTTCTCCCTTTGTGTGTTATAATGCTTCAATGAAAATCAGTGGGTTGATACCAAAAACTTTGTTGTTTGAATATTCCTGATGTCTCTTGGAACTTTTCAAAATTCAGTTCCTTAACAGTGAGCCTGACCAATGGTTGCTCACCTTTACTGAGGTCTTCATTAAAGCACTTGTCAAAATATCTCACCATATATCTATAACTGCATTCTGTGTAAATGTATATTCTATTCATGTGACAATTCCATTTTTCTCCTTTATCAAGCCTTTTTGTTGTTAATATTCTTGCCTCCATATGGTGACATCCTCGTAGAATGACCTCACCTTATTAGTATTTCTGTCCTATTCCATCTGATCTGCCAAGCTAGGCAAGTATTGTCATTGCATTGGTTTATAAGTCTCTTGGCATTTGTTTTATCTTGATCATATTCCTCGGCAGGAGTCTGACTCCTGTTCTGAACACATGCTGTTCTTACACTGCTGACAGACAGTGTAAATAATTAACCTTTTTACCATTCAGTTTTGCCCACAAACCTTGTTTCAAAACACATTTACTCCATGTTCCTTTACACTTGTCCAGAGCACAGAAATCACAGCCTGTGTCTCTCTGTTCACCTTATCACACAGTGGTACCAGCCATGCTGGAATTAACCAGAGTTTCAACCACCAACCTAATCACAGAGTAGAAGTTTAGTGGGCTTCATGAGGGCATCCAGAAACCAGGCAATACTGAGTCTTTCTCTATAACTGCAGTGCACTCTAGAGTACTAACGGCAGGCAATAAGCCCGTCATCTGCTCAGACATGGACCTATTAAGTAACACACTTTTCTGGATTTCCCGAGTATTTTCAGATAATTAGATTCTGGAACCAAGGACGCAACATGCCTTTCCCTAAATAGAATGTGATCTTCACCTGGGATATTAAAGCAGCACAGGTCTGCTGACATCACTTCATATCAGCTGAGGATCTGGCCCATTGATTCTTTATTGAGTCATGAGTATAATCAGTATCATTAGTATCTTGCCAGAAGGCACTAATCCTACTTTTACAGCTTGTTGTTTTTTGTCATTTTTTTCAATTGTCTTTGCTGCTGATTGAAAGAGAATACTTGCATTACTGATTTCAATAAGGCTTGGAAGAATATGAATGCAAAAAAAAACAACCCCAGGACTTCTAAATTTGTATACTTGCTAGTTCATCCAGACTACGTTTGGTAAGGTGAATTGGTGCATAATTTGGGATAATTCAATGAGCCATTTTGTGCTATACATAATTCTACGAGTTGGTAAAATTTTTCTATATAAAAGTAGATAACCTCACGCTCTCCTCTATTTATCTGATTTAACAAGCAGAAGTGAAAAAAATGCAAGTGAAATAATGCTTTTTGAAATAAAAATAGCATTATTCAATAAACAAGCTAACAGATGAATATTGTCCAAGCACAAATATTGTGGGATAACAGAAAGATGCTGCTGAGTAAAAAAAATAATTATTTTACCAAGTCATAATTGTTTTCTGTGTTGTTCAGCATTCCTTTGTTTTTAATGTTTGTTTTTTTTCCTTCTAGGACCCTCATTGCTGCTTCTTTTTTCTTCCCTTTTCTTCCTTTTCTTCCAACTACAACTGGATTTTACCACATGATGAGTTTTCAATTGTAAGCACATTTTTAAATGCCTACCTTTTATCAGTATGGAGACACTTAGTCTCACAGACGTGTGGTTTCTGTTTCACTACATGGCCAATGTGTGAAGTAGAAGAAAACCACAGATGACAAGTTCTAAGAGCAAGTTAGGAAGTCCTGCAGGTCTTTCATAGAGTCAATTGCCCTCAAAAGAGGTGATGTAGCTGAATTCATTAAGTTGGTATAAAAGTGAGGTCTCTGAGCATGCATATTACCTTTCCCACATTCTATAGCACTGATGCTTAGAAAACATAGAAGACATTTCTAGTGCAGTGATACGTAATGTTCCCACTAACGAAGTCAACAAGTTTCCATCAGTTTGAGATCTGGGTCTCCCAGATTGTGTCCATGACATGCAGACTGCCAGTCAGGATCGGGAAATGTTTTTTTCCCTGCCGAGGACTGGAGTAGGGTTTTCAGTCTTCCTCAGATGGTGTTCAAGTTGTACAAAGTATTATCCAACACAAACCAGCTGTCTGTCGCTGCATACCTTGTTAGTGTTAAAGTGGTAGGGAAAGCAGCAAGTTACCTAGTCCACTTTCTTAAGGAATGCTATGAATTCCTGGGGAAGGCAGTGAGGACCTCTACTGCTATATAATTAATTTCCTGGTTTGGTGAAATGTGGCAAAAAGGCAGACTATTCAGCTGTTATACCTTCAACAGCTGCAAAGGATGCCACATGGGACACTTCAATTATTTCATGAATAGTTTCTTTCCCATCAGTGTGGTGCTGAGTGTGTCCAGCTCTGGAACTAGAGAACACATACATCACCTTTAGATACAGCCAGGTTTTATTCCCAGCAGTGGCAGTAGGCAGGAGGACATTTTATGAATTCTGTTGAAATAGGTTTTCACAGAGATGCAGTGGGAGTCAGCAGAAGGAAGAGGTTTGTGTATTGTCAGTTGAGGCCCTTTGGGAAAGCAGCTACATACACACTGTCCAAAACAAAAAAGAAACTCTGTGTAAAATGCCCATCTATTTGATAGCCTAGTTTAAAAGGAGAAAAAGAGTGAAAGGCAGAGTTTAAGTTGTTACTTCAACTTTAATTTGGTTTTTTGCACCTGTACAGGTGTCTTTCCCTAGAAGTTTGCAGGACAACAGAAGAATGGAAATAAAGTACTGACGGGGCATGCAAATATGATCAGCATTTTCTTGGGAGAAAATCCCAAAATACAAAAAAACACATGACATTTTAACAAAAATCTGTGACCAAATCTCATGTGTGTACTTTATTAACTCCTTTGTCCTAGCATAATCAGGTAGATTAATACAGCATTTAATGACTTAAAGGTATCTTAGTGAAGCATTGGGATTACTGGATTTTTTGCTTAAGGACTGAATGGTAGGATCTTCAATATATTTTCAATGTCGTTATAAATGAAGTGAGAGAGCTATCTATTGATTCATATCAGATGTTTACGATGTACAATTGTGGACAAGTTTTTTGAAATCATATACAGAAATATATATGATACAATAAATGACACCTGCCTAATACAGCTTCTAAGTGCTCTCCTAGGAACACTGTGCCTTCTTGCCTTGTTTTAATGGAAATTTGCTACATTCAGTGAAGAACAGTGGAGTGGAGACACCAGGTTCTTTCTTACATGGAGGAAAATACGAGTCCCGTTACCTTTACATTTTATGACTTGCTTGCTCTTTAGTGTTTGGCAAGACAAATAGAATTACATACTGTGAGTGACTCAGAACAGAACTTCACTATCAATCACCTACCTGACTCTGCACAATTTCTGTAGGGCATTCAGGACATTTTGCTGCCTATGAATATTTCAGACAAGATGAATCCCTAAAAGCTTCCTGATGGATTAATACTGGAAGGTAGGACTTTTTTCTTAGTTTATAGCTGTTTGTCAAAATACTATTGCCACTACTCCTCTGCAGTAGAAGGATGCCTCTTTAAATGAAAGAACTAATCCAGGGGAATATTGCTGACTCCCTTTATCAGAAGTCATTGGAAACTAATGATATTTAATATATTAGTATTGTATGAACTGTAACAACAGAAAATGGGGAGTTGTATTAGCTTCTAAGCCTTTAATATGGCACAAATGAAAGTGAACTACAACACATGCTTTAATAAAGCAACATCCAGAGTCATCCAAAGGTACAGGCTATGGGCCTGAGCCTGTTAGAAATGTCCAAACATTCCCCAGTAAGTGTTATGGAAGGACAGTCCCCCACACTGTACAGGCAGATTCTCTAATCCTGATCAAACTCTGTGGTTGTCTTTTCATAACAACAAGCCACTTTTCTTGAAACCTTTCACTGTCAAAAACTCTGGAAAAGAAGTATTCTTTATACAGAAATTACCCTGATAACTCCAACATGCATGCTTATCACTTCCAAAGTGCATATGATAGAGAATTGCTCTGTGAGCACATTTACCTGCCCAAAGAAGTGCATTCACTACTACAAGCAAGTCCTCCAAAATGCTCAGTACCTCCCTCAGTAGTGATCTTACAGTGGGAAATTACCTTTTTTTTTATTTTGCTCCAAAACTAATAGAATAGATTTACTCTGATTTGTGATGCTTTGCTTATGTTGGGGAAATCAGATGCACCGTCTGGTGCATCATTTTAATCAAAATATTATTTTGTTTACATCTGATTCATTCAATTAATTATCTGTTCATCTAACTACATAGAAAGCATCCATTAACAAAGTATCTATTTCTCTAATCAGTCTACAACAAACTACAGTTATCATGACCCAAGCATATGGAATTATGATACAGTCAACAAAGCATTAAACATAATATCCACCCTTTAATCAACCTTGAACACTCTGTTTTACTACTGAAAGTTCCTCTTGGTTTTAGCTCATCTCCAACCTTAACCTGTGCTTCCACCTCCTGTTAAATAGCTGCTGCTTGCCAGCCCAAGGACAGCTGCATTTCAATCTGTGTGAAAGAATTCCTTTATCTCCCATGAATACCTCTCCAGGTTTTTACAAGTATTAATTAAATTTTGCAGAAGCTTTAGAGACATTTGGATGCCTGCAAAGTATTACTAATTACAACCTCATGCTGAAGGTAGATTATCTTCAGACTTATACAAGTCCCAAACAAATTCATATGTGCCTAAGCATTCTTGAAATTTGCAGTATTCACAAAAAGATGTGAAATTTGGAGGTCAAGTGTACTTTAAGTCAGAACATGAGCCTTTGCAGAACAGAAAGAAAATACACCAACTTTTCTCATTTCAGGCTTTGTCAAATGGCAGAATATTTTTCTTTATTAGCACAAATATTAAACATGATCTGACTAGTATCACTGCAGTACATCTGTTGTAGTAATGGATATGAATTTGCCAAGCTATTCTCTCATTTTGTTGTAGTAAGAATAAAAAGCCCAGTCCATTAACAAGAACAGTGTAAATGATCTCACTTCATCATTTTCAAAGGGACTGATGGAATATGAAATGAGTTTCATGACAGTAAAGCATCATGGTGTTGCAGAAATTGTTTGAAATTACATAGATAAATGGACAGATAGCTGCAAACCAGTCTCTTGCATATTTGTACATATATTTATATATACCTACATGTATATATATCCATTTATATTTCAGTTTTAATACAGAAATGGGGTAGTATTATTTAATTTCTATTATTAATACTTGTAACATTGTATATGTCCTCACCAGACACATACTCATCCTGTGACAAATCAAGTTGGCATTACTGGTGCTTTCATCCGCTGAGGATCTGGCACTGCATGAGTGCATGTAAGTATGTATGTATACAGATATATGCATCTATAGCGGCATGTACCAACATATACCATAAGGAAACTTTGCATGAGAGCAGCTTATGGTTTTCTTTTCCATTAAAAAATATTCTATATCCCTTTTATGGGTTTTACCTTCTTTGATGTACCATGAAAAAATCAAGAAATCAGACAGAAAATCCATGGAAAAAAGCAAATGGCTTTGAAATTACATTAATGTTTAGCTGGGGGGTAACTTATCTATTTATTAAGCATGGTTAGTCCGGCAGTGGCTGATTTCCTCAGGAAAGTTTTAGCCATCTTACCAACAAATGTTCCAGAATTGGTCCCCTCATGATATGCTTGCTGTACCGGAGATACCAAGACCTGCTGGAGGTTGTACACTGTTTATAGACACAAAGCCAGGCTTTTTATCCATTCAGGAGGGGAAAAAAAACACCAAAAAACAAAACAAACAAACAAAAAAAGTTGCTTAGATTTAAAGTGATAAAGGGCATCTATTAAGTTTCTGTCTATCCTAACATATTCCTTACAAATACAGCAAAATACCAACTTTCCTTTGGCACGTGGTTAAAATGCTGAAACAGCACAAATGGGTCACAGGTTTAAAACTCAAAGCCAGTAAGGAAAAACAGGATTGTGAAGCTCTATGAAGTCTTTCCTTTAGGAAAACTAAGAAATAACTCTTTAAATTGTGCTGTAGACAGTAGGGGGTTAGTTTTCAAAATCACAGTTTCATGTTTAAGAAGTGCTAACAATGTTTTCCTGAGCACTGGACGGTTTTATGATTCAGCTGGACAAGGTGCTGGGCTATCTTTTCTAGACCTTGCTTTTGATAAGAAAGGCTGGATCAGATGATCCTTTAGGTCCCTTCCAACCACAAATGTGTCTTACATCATGACTTGGTCCCAGCTCCCTGTCCCTTAGGGAACATCTGGCCCTTGCTGCACCCTGACAGAAGGGTACTGATGGCTGTAAGGTTGGGATGGCTGTTTCTGGAAATAACCATGCTGAGTTAGGAAGGTCATCAAAGAATTATGTTCAGTCTCTTATTTGCTAATCAAGCAAGAATATTTTTTATTTAAGCTATTAAAGTATTTTAAAGTATTTTATTTTGTTCACCTTAGATTACCACAAATTCAGCAAAAATTTGGAGATTTTCAAGAAATATGGCTCCAAAAAAGAAAGTAAAAAGAAGTGTTATCAATAGCAAATGTTTATCAACACTTTAATGCTAAAAGACAAATGTAAGATAATTCGTAAACAGATTCAGACAGATAGAAAACAATATTAATATTTTAGACATGTAAGCACCAATTTTCAAGATGCAGACTATCATCTGCCAAGTGCAAATGTGAAATGATCCCCTATTTACTAAGAATCCTAGTTATTCCTTGCAGCATATTTCATGCAACATAATGTATTTTCTAATATTTTGTAAATTAAATGTATGAATAGGTATTCCAAGTTTTCATGTTGCAGGTGTGAAATTAGTTCTGTATTCAGGTGTTTTCAATTGCTGAGGATTTAGAACATCCAGAAAAAAACTTCTCCAGTTATATTAAAGTAGTCCATCTAGAATAAGAATAAAATCAGAATAGATTTTTTATAGAATCTCTCATGTAAAATTAAACAGTCATTTTTTTTTTTAATACTGTTTTGGGGATTCAAGGAATTTTAAAGAAAGCCTTGTTTTAGGCACTAAACATGGTACTGTGACTCATTTCTCATAGCCTTTGATCTTCCATCACACTGCAGTTATCACAAATTCTCTATAATAACAAGATCATTTTGTTTACAAAACCATAATCTTACAAAACATTTGCATCACTAATGTAATTAAGTACTTGTGCACATGCTAATGTGTTCTACCTAATTTTATGTTAGCAAATTTTCAGTTATGTGTAAGGAATAGAATTATAATTTTTCCCTTTTAGTAAATGCTTCAGGGTTTAATGACAAAAATTAACTGGATAATGTTAGTATATTACAAGAGACAAAGAAATCTAGACTGTGGGAAATTATCCTGCCACAACAAACAAAAAAATCTTTCCATGTAAATTTTACATGACTTATGCTAAGTATGCACTGAGCTTTTAAGAAATTAAATTGCTGTGCTATACTGAGCCATAATTTCATGCTCCAAACTTGGATAAAGTGAATAACTGCTAATCAAATACTCCTAATCCAAAACTCACTGTTATTAGTGGGATACATTGTATTTGTTTCACAGTCTAAGTGTAACAAGTACTCTAGAAACACAGGCTAAAATGCAACTCTCTTCTGAGACTAGGTGCTGCCTGTTAAAGCACCTAGTTACTTTTAGGCATCTGTGCTACACTGTAGAGTGGAAACCTATTCATTGTTATACGAAAATCTCATGATTTCTAAATAGATCTTTCATTAATTATTGCCCAAGAAAACAAGCCAGAGAAAATGCAGAATGATTATCACTGTCAAAGTGCTCTTTTGTATCTCTTGTAGGACTAGACCCTCAATATGGCTATATTATACACTGCTAATGAGGCTTCATTAGAAAACACTCTCTCAGTCTCAGTAATTTTTCTATTCACATTTATTACAAAATAAAATACAGGGTTATTTGGTTTTATGAGTAAGCCCTTTCCATGTTTTTAGCTATAAAAGTCCTAAATCTGCTTCCTTATTTCTCCACATTAGCTTACATATAATACTTAAAACGGTTGGCATTTACCACACAGACTCACAAAGAAGAAATCTGTTACTAGGCCATATCTTCTTTGGTTTAGAATCGAGATTTTCCACAGTAGGGTCATAAGTGGTATAAATAAAACATGCTAAACGTGTTGGCAAAGTAGCAGAAAGAAGAAGTCTCATTTCTTCCAGTATGGTCAACCTGTAACCCATGCAGGGAGTTAAGAAATAAGATTTAAGGACAATAAAGACAACATTAGGCCACCTTTAGCATTTCCTATTAAATGACCTAGTCAGAAATATGTCCCCTCTAGATCCTTCCCCAGTTTAGCCCAACAGTCCTGGAGATAGAACGACCGGGTTTATGTGTGCTTTTATCTCCTCAAGATACACAGAGTATTTGAGTGACCTGAAGGTAACTCAGAAATCGTACCTTCTTCTGCACCGAAGGTCTTTCATTCAGGTAATTACAGTTACCACTTGTGTAGCATTTATCGTTTCTGAACAGTTTTAGTGCCTGGTCCTAGGCAAGGGAGCTCTTCCTGGTTTAGTGTTTCTGAAGACTAAAAGGTTATCTAACAGATAAACTTAGAGATTAAATATTACAAAAAAAATATATTCATACGAATTTTTTAAGATTTTAAATGTCCCGATGTGGTGGTTCAGAGCAGAGTCCCTACTGCCCACCCCTCAACGGGAAGGAGAAAAGGCAGGAAAAAAAGCACGCAAAACCCCCAAGGGTTGAGATAAAAAGGTTTTAATACAACAGTGCAACAGGGGAAACCACAAACAGCAACAGGTAACAGTAATGAACAAACGCGCACCAAGAAAGGTGAGATAATGACCTGAGAAAATGAAGCCGTGCGCACCTCACGGCCCCAGCCCATTTCGCGTGCTTTGCCCGGCCCCTGTCACCCCTGCCCTTATATACTGGGCATGGCGTCAGTCTGGTATTGAATAACACACTGACTGGTTCAGTTGTTTAACTTGATTGTAACACACACCCACACACACACCCACACACACAGACACACACCCTTCCCGAATTCCGGCGAAAAGGACCCCTTTCCTGTGCTAACCCAGGATACCTGCGCATGACTATCTTCCACTAGTCGCTAGTAGTGAACACTATGGGCAGTTTCTTCTCCCAGAATGTGTGCCTTGCTCTTGGTACAAAGCCTTGGATCTACATTCAAATGTCGTTTGTGAACTATGTTTAGAACAGGTCCGTTTTAATTCCTTTGCTTGAGTTGAATGTTTTCTTAGATTTCCTTTGCTTCCTGGCTGGAACCATGCACTAATAATTATCTTTCACTTCTACCTCCTAAATTCTC
>WUAM01000323.1:18899731-18912880 GCA_024336885.1 Actenoides hombroni
ATTATGAGCTACATATTAATATATAAAATACATTTTATCATAAAATTATTTAATACTGAAATATAAAAATAACCCTCAAATAAGAAGTAAAAAAATACACTACAATACTACCCGCATAAGTATTTCACTGTTGTAAAATACATGGGTCCAATTTCCCACACAGTGAAGTTAATGAAGACTAGGTTTTTGTTCATACAGTGAAGTTCAGCATTTCTGTAGTTTCTCCGATGCATGTAGTTAACAATCAGTGCCAAATTAAGAAAAGCTTCCAACCCCTTTTTTTTCCATTGATTTCTGGAAGCCAAGTCTTGCTGTTTTCTTTCACTGCTTTGCACTATTCACCATACTGGCAATATTCCTATTTGTATCTTTACAAAAGCTATATCAGGAAAAAAAAAAATATTATGGAAACTGATAATATTTCCAAAATAAGACTCCAGTGTCCAAGTTCATATTTGTTCTCTTTATGACATTCCCCGTCACCAGAGACTTTGGCCACCTGGCCAACGTGATCTCCTCTCTCTGGCTTTCTGCCACAGCCCTTGGAAAAGCCTGCATAAAGGGCATCTAACTACAACACACAGCGTGAACCAGCTAGTTCATACTGGACCTTGGGCAAGGAGAGAGCAACATACAAGAAGTGCAAGGCTATGTATCAAAGCAGCTGAGTGTGGCTGATGTGGGCAGACTCCTACGCTGGTGCTGGATGCTGTGCTTGAATCATTACACAGTAGGACAATGGATGGAAAAAAAATACAAATCCCACACATTAATGTAGTTTTCTAGCATATTTTTGAGAGCAGAAGCCTTTTCAAGACAGTCAGATTACTTGCATTACACCTCTGCTGTTAGATGTGTCTTTTATTATTCACTGGAGCTTGGAGTCCCCATGTCAATCCCTTCAGGATTGTCTCCTCCTTTTAAAGAAATAAATAAAAAAAGTAATACAAGTTGTAAAAATCCTGGTTATTCAGACATTCATGCAGAAGCTGATTTATTTTTAATAGAACTGCAGTACTTCAGCTTTAAATCATATTAGTGTAAAAGCATGTTTCGTAGCCCATTAAAGCTTAAATTGTGCAGATTAATATACTTGCTCTACTACTGTTCTATTTTGGAAAGCAACCAAATTGAAAATTCAGTTCAGTTTGAAACAAACATATTTTTATTATTACCTTTGATATAACAGGCCTTGTTACTAACAGTATATATTGCCAGTGTAATTTGAGGCAATTGAAACAAATGAGGTTATAGTTATGCTAGATAAAATATAAGACCATTTCATTTCCTCTATGAAATGTCAAAGTTTATGGTTCTGGTGTCTAGAATAGAGTAGCGTTGAGATAACCACAATCTGCACACCATTTTCATTTGTGGATTGAAGACACTCCTTGATCTGTGCCAGTAGATTAGAGTAGTATGTTTTTAAAGAGCTCATCATTTATACAAGACAAGAGTTGAAATGAAAATGTGTAGAGGAAAACAGCCCTCATAAAGTGAACGAAGCCCAAGATAGCTGTAAAGTGACATAACATCTATCAGTGCAATGAAACAGCTGTCTCAGGCAAGACAGATAAAAAGTGAATGACTTCAAAGCAGAGGAGGAAAGTCAGGATCAACTCTGGATTCCTTCGTCTTAAGAGTTGTCCATAATGAAGAGAGAGACTTCAATACAAAACACAGGATTTAAAAAACTTCCGCACATCTAGCAGCTGCTGGACAATTATTGGAGTAGATGGTGCATTGCTGGGATACAGTTGGGTAATTTTTGTTATTCTTTGTGTTCTTGATATGCATATGACAAATCAGATTTTTTAGAGATAATTTAGAAATTTTTGAAGGCATCACTCAATGACATTTCAAAAATTTCTGAAAGTATATTTTTTCACAAAACCCCCGCTGTTAAAGACAATGATATGAACAAACAAACAAACAAACAAAAATTATTTGTCTGAAACAACAAAAAAAGTCATTATGAAAAGTTGAAAATTACTACTGGAAGCTGAAAGGTTGAAGTACTTCAGAGTTGAAAGTATTGGCATTCCAATTAAATGAGAATTTGTAGTGCCTGTTTCCTTAAAGTTTCCCTTGAAATTAAGCAAGTGAACAAGAACTAATGTAGTCTAGCCTGGAAGGAAATATAATTTTTAATGCCCTGCAGCAAATCAAGCGAAATAATCCTATTTCAAACATTAAGTCATTAGAGTTGATCAGGATGATTAGTTTTGACTGGGCAAAAAATAGCTTAACACCAAAGTAAATTATCTATTCAGATGGAATAATGGAGAGATCTTTAAAATTGTTGTCGGGTGCTGGGTATTATACTTTTATACAAAGTGAAAATTTTGCACTTACAACCATGTTTTATATTCCTCATTATCTGATGTCTTGCTTCCCTACATTTGCATGTGAACTTAAATATTTGGCATAGTTCTGAACACCTAGCAGTGAACAGGTCCATCATAGTGTGTATAAATAAAAGTGAAGGTGATTGAACTCTTCATGAACTATGAAAGGTACAATTAGACCTGCTAATTAACACCCAGGAAGTGTTGCATTTACTGAGGTAACACAAGTATTTTTCCTGTCATCAGCTCATCAGATCACTGGAAACAGTTAAAGGTCAAAGACTGTTTATTCTATTGTTTTCTTGTATTTGTGCTGGAGGTGGGTTTTAGCAATTAAATTTGCCCACAAGCTATTAATAAATACAAATGTAATTTCCAATATTCAATCAGTGCAATAGATTGAAAGGAAATTTACTAAAATGTCAAATAAGTATTTCCATTACAGAATAATATAAAATAATTATTAGCTGCAGTAGTAGCATAGCCCATTTTGCTAAATACAGGAAAAAAAAGAAAATCTCACATATGAGGAAATTGTTTAAGACAACAGATATAGCAGTAGAAAACCACATCTACAAACCAAAGGCTAGAGTTTATGGATTGGCATATTAGTGCTGCCATATTGCCAGTGAGGTCAAAGGGGCAGCTTTGTTTTAGCATCAACCCACCAGGCCATGTCTAGACACGGTATTAACTCAGGCCAAGGAACCCTCAACCAGTCTATTCTGCAATGTTTGTTTAGCTGTAAGGATGTGATCCATAACTTGACAGCTGGTGTGAAGACAGAGAGGTGTTCATGGTCTCTTTCCTTCACAGGCACATTTTGCTTTCTATCATGAAGGTATTACTAAAAAAATTCAATGCTTAGTTTATACAGTGGCCTCCAAAGCAAATTCTCCCATAAATATTACTGTAAGAGAGACGGGGTGCATGGTGTGTCTTCAGAAACATTTACCACTAAAGCACATCAAGCTTGGAGGATGGAGAGCAAGAGCATCAGGACTGTCAAATAAGGAAGATGCTGGTTTTTTAGAGGCTGACTTTGAGATGTGGGTCACTGTTCTGAAAGATTTCTGCTTCTTCATCTGTGAGACTGTCACAGGACAATTACAGCTTTTTTCCAGCCTCCACCTTCAAATGTCTTGATTGGACCTTCACTCATCTAAGGAAGGTGGTGATGATGATGATGATGATGATGATGATGATGATGATGATGATGATGATGATGATGATGATGATTAAAATGCAACTGTTCAAAGAGAGACAACAAGAGAGCTCACTGCAAAAGGTTTACTTTGGGCAGCATGTTTCATAGACAAAGCAGCTGCTCTGCTCCACTCAGCCAGCTTCCAAAAATCCTGTTGACAGTCTTGCTAATCCTCCTTCAGCCTTACCATCCTCTGTGAGGTATACTGTCCCAATCAGATAAAAGACCATATATTTGCTATCATGTTGTTTGCTAATGTCTTTGATATCCTGAAGGACAGTCCATTGTTTTAATGCATGATGTAGTGTAATTCATCATGCAGAAAGAACAATACTAATCACACTTCCTGTTTGCATCAGCCATCACTCTTCAGTCCCTATTGTATCTGAATCAATCTGAGCTCGTTTATATTAATCACGAGTTGTTTGTATAGAAAAAAGCCAGTTTCAAATTGTATTCCTAGGTACCATACTGCAGAGATATATAGAGAAAGTTGAGTATTAGAGAAGGAAAAAAGAGGAAATTAAAAGGATGTTTTCTTTTCTTTGGTTTATAAACCAAATAAATAGGTTAAACAAACAGCATATAATAAAATGTTACAGAGAAAAAATATTCAGGAAATCTAATGTGGAAATGCAGATAAGCTCATTTAAAATAAATTGAAGAACTTTGAGACTATCAGAAGACTTACAAATTCCCTTCCAATTTGTACTCTTAAACTTCAATATGAACACTATGAAATGTTGCATATACCTTTTCAATGGTACAGTCTCTAAGGCATAGCTCTGTACCAAGTACAATGCATTTGCACTGAGATTTATCAACCTCCTCTTCTAAGCATGCAAGTTGCACATTTATTTATTTTCATTTCCTTTATTGTTTCTTACATTATACATCAGCTACTGGAAGAATGAGGTATTCCATTGCTTATTAAAAAAGAGCAGCTTTGACATTTCAGTTTACAATTAAACCTAAATATAAATACTACTTGCATTTATTTGTTACGAAGTGCATATGTATAATTTTAAATTAAAAAATATTTTTACATCCAAAACAATAACAATGAAATTAAGTGTGCCATCAGAAGTGAACTATACACTTAAATAATTCTCAGACTCATGGCTATAGTTTTCCATGGACATCACATGTAATATACCAGTGTATTTTAAAGACGACAGTACAAAATAACCCTACATAATATTTCATATTAATATTTCCCAAGATATGGTAAAAAAACAGAGTGTAAAAGGTACTGTATCATTTAGAATTAGCTGAGTCAAGAATTCTTATTTGTCTCTTTAGCTTTTAATATTTATTAACCTGTCAACTTGGATGCAAGCCAAAGCTGATTTCCATATTTCTACTAATGACTAAGAGATTTTCTTTTCTAGTCTAAAGCATTATGATGAAATAGATGTTAGAAAGCAGTTTCAGACAAAAATAAGAGTAATCTAAAAGTGAAGTTCCTCTACAACCACACTTTTTACATCATCAATCCCATTTCAAAGGGTCAGAGTATTCATAAAATACCTTGTAAGTTTAATGTCTATTAGATATTAGGAAATGAAGGGAGGGGAATATAAGCAATCTTGATATCAAGGCAGTATTTATCAGTAAGCTAGTCTAATGTATAGCAAAATATTAGCACTAAAATAATCACAGGGAACATAAATAAAAACGCACTATTTTGAGCCCAGTCATGGGCTGACACATTAGTAACCAGATGTGGTAATGGTGCCAGTTTAAGTGTCATGAATATGCCTTTATTGTCTCCATTTTTTATCCACTAAAAAAGACACAGCTATAGTCTCACCTACAGGTATCCAGGCATGATTCATGATATATATCAGACTGTTAAGGGCACTGGGTTTTTTTAGGAATAGTAAAAACAAAATTTCATAAAGGTTCCAGCGAAAAGGGCTTGGCCTGACAGGTATCATTATTAATAGGAACTATTGAATGGATAGGCAAACCATTAGATTATTACAAGATACAAAAATGTCTTTAAAGGATTCATCCATCTGAAACAGGATTGGAAAAATATTACTGAAGACATCCTTTTTGAGCTGGATATATGTTCTGCGATATGATTTATGAAACAGGAATTTGACCATCCACTTTATTGTTCTGCTAGATAAAAAGAAGACTTTGAAATGGCAGCTTCCTTCCAAAATTAAGATTTATTGAAGAGATAATCAGAAAGATTAGACTTGTCAATGTCTGCTGGATGTATGGTCTGAGCAACTAATTTTTCATTTTGCCAAACAATTCCCTAAGCTCAGAACAAGTTTTCTGAAAAACCCTCTTGTTGCACGGAGCCTTATTTTGGTACCTTTTCAAAAGCGACTCACAAGGTAACCACCAGATTTCTAAGACATCAGAAATCATTCAAGACTCCTAACCATTCTTATGTTGCTTCCAGGACTACAGGGTGAAAAAATTATGTTTTATTCAGTTTTATTTCTATTTACTCCTTCATTCAATAGTTTTACATAAATGTATATAGAAGAATACTTGCTAAAAGCACATATTGTATTTCTCAAGTAGAAAGAAATTCTAATGGCCTCCCCACTATTTGATTCATTGTATTAATTAGTAAGTCCACTCACATAGTATCAGCCCTGAAACATAACAGGGAAGTAAATTGTTCCATGTTATAAGTGGTAGGGTATTTACATATTTGTCCATTTTTTCCACTGATCTACAGACATATTAGTGCTTTACATGATTTTTTTACTTTGCAACTAGCACATAATAATTCTGCCTGAATATCAGATAAAAGCATAAAGGAAGGCTTGGTGTTTTAAAGGAAAATTCTTTTCTCACTGAGCAACATTTCACCATCCAAGCCTAAGGCCTCCTGAAAGGAGCTGCAAAGAAAAGAGTGGATGTTCTGTTTGTTCACTTGCTTTCTGGATGTCATTTATTTTATTAGCAGCACTACAGGAGACCAATTATAACAAGAATAAACAAGATATCTATTTGGGTTTTTCATTATTTGACTGCTGCAGCTCCTTTTCCTCTGCTAGAGATTTTCAGCTGGAAACACCCCATGGTTTGCCATTAAACAGGATTTTGGAGGCATTCTTGGAGTAATGGTATTCACTGGTGCAGAATAAGCTTAATCATAATGTTAAAATTAAGTCTATCGGTTTGTTTCTGCACAACTGCAAGCTTCAGTGTAAATTTCAGTCTGGCTGCACCTTACACTACCTTTAAAAGAGTAATTGCCATGCTGCCCTCTTTCAAAGACTTTGCCAGAGAAGAACAACTTTAGCCAGTGGTCTCCTGTAGAGCTTTCAGGAGATGTACTTGAATTAAATAATAGCTGTGCCTATGTGTCTAGGTCAGTGTTGTCAAATTTACAATCTTTGTCAAAGGCAAGGCCAAGTCTTGCCTTTGTTGGCCCATATGACTTATCACTTATCTTGTATATCCTTGTGGCTTGCAGTATTTGCCTTACTATAATAACCTTGGAGAAGGAGAAAAGTATACACTAGAAACAGAAAAATTTGACTATGCTCCAGCCATTTAACATTGATTCACTGAGATATTTAGGACTGAAGTCTGTTTGTTCTTTTGAATCAGCATGGAGGATCTTTGTGGGTTTTAAAAAAAGTAAAGATGCTCACTCAGCCTGCCAAAGAATTTATAGTGGTAGGGCATGAAAATTTCATTAAAGGACCATAAAAACAAATTTAATATATTTGTTCCTTTGATACTCCATACACAAGCTGGGTGCAACCCAAGGTTTGCCCCTGCCAGAGCTGTTTTTGGTGGTTGTGATTTCAGCCATGATTTTCTACTAAAGCCCAAATATTTAATAACATATGGACGAGAGCTCAGAATAAGGGAAGCTATTAATACATCTATTCACACTAATTAACACTTTCAAGATCTGTGAGAGTCTTTGTGTAAAACTTTTCATTCTTACTTTCACCTTTGTTTGTATTTTTTTATGTTTTCCTACCTTTAATGCTTATATGCTTCCCAAGTTAATTTGTAGCACAGCTGCCCCATGTTTCTCTACATCTGTGAAATACCTTTCTTGCTGCCATATGTGGACTTATTTCTTCTAGAAGATCAAAACACAACAGCCTACCTATCATCTGAGTATCAAAAAAATAATGACAACATTCATATTAACTATAAATAATCATGTGAGCAATAGGATTAGTTACTGGCCACCTTAAATGTCATTTCTTATCCCTCATATGTATTTTATACAGATTATAAATCTTCCGGGCAGGAATGCTACCTCTGTCTGAAAAAGCATGAATAGTTGTAACTGTATGAAAAGTAGGGCAAGGATAACAGTGAAGATGATGTTGTGGATGTGGCCTACACATCACAGTTTTGAGTATAACTTTATAGCTGCTGTCTTTGTGATGGTGCATATGCATCACTTCATCCACATGCAGTGCTACCAGTGTTGGTTGCCTGATTGTGAGCTGAAAATTGTATATGGAAAGATGGTGGCCTTGGTGTATTTCAGCACATTTAGCTGCTATTGAACTTTGCACTTGCTTGAAAATATCTGTTTCTTTCCAATTTATTATAGTCTAATAAAAATACTATTTCTTCTTATAAGCTTCAATACAAACAAGTGTTCCTATATTATTTATTTTTGTTAAGTAGATGTCAAATTTATATTGCACAGGAAGTATCTCCACACTTGATAAAAAGAATAAAAGAATAGAATAATTCTGCTTCAAATGATCATTAATGCAATTTTATTTCCCTAGAGAATGAAGTGCAAGGATATTTATGAACCGTGTTCCAAGTTCAGAAAAAAATTTAAGGAAGAACTTCACCTGGTGAATTTATCAGATCTATAATGATTAACTGTAGGTGAGGTTCTGGATTACAGTCAGTCTTAGAGCAAAAGGTAAGAAATAGACTTTTTGAATTTCAATTAAGTTTATGAGTGTGCTTAGGAAGTTAAAGACAATCTGATTGTCATAGCATGTTTGTGAATTCCTATCCTTCACGACTGACTAAAACTAAAGGAGAAATAGAGCTTCTTATTGATGAGATTGATACTAATGTTTCTCAAGAAGATAAGCTGCCAGTCCCACACAAACAAGCAGGAATTTTTGTTTAATATTCCTCAGATATCAACAGTTATTATTTCTTCTTGAACTTAGTGGGATCATAGGAAGGCAGTCATAAGGAGGCTTCAACTATATTTTTATTACACACATTTATGTTGTTTCTCTTAATCTAAGTTTGCAGCTTCATAAAAGACTCCAATATTCCAGATTTTTATGACTAATCATTTATTAGTCATGAATAAGAGATATCTATGAAAATCTATGGAAGCTGTACTGTTGACCACAATCAATGGTACAGCAAGACCTTACAGAATTAAATAGAAATCTCATTAATGAGTTCTTTCGTTATTTTCCAGAAGGTCCTGAGGTTAATATTGTGGAACTGCTTTTCTTGATCTAGGTCTGTGTATGCCTATACCATATATGAATCCATCTTCTCAACTTTCTCCTTCAGTACAAAGATGAATCCAAGATACGGCGCTCGGGAACCTTTCCAAGTGCCTTACAAAGAGAAGAAGCTAGATTAAAAGGACAATAAGAATTTTAACAAAACACAGAAATACAGGTTAATAAAAAAATATGTACTATACCCTGGATATATATACATAGTATGCAAAACCTGGATTCGCACCACCAATATCTTACATGGTATGTGGCCACTTGAAAGATGATGTCTGCCCAATGAATACCTCACAGTAACCACCTACATGTCTGTCACACAGAAACTTCTCGTGGGAATAAGCAGGGTATTTTGAAATTTGATTTGTGGGCCCTTATCAAGCAGCACTGATACAAACATCACTTAACTGATATTAATTTGGAATGTATCTACTTAACAGCTATATATCGGACTTCCTGTTTATTTTTGCTTTGACTGTGCTCTTTAAAACCCTCAAGTTTCAATGAAGAATACCTCTTACACTTTTTTACTGCTTTTCTAAAGAACAGCAGACAGCTTAACTTGGTAGAGATGACACTGGATGTTCTATTTTGGGACCCTCACTACAAGAAAAACATTGAGGTGCTGGAGCCTGTCCAAAGAAAAGCAATGAAGCCGGCGAAGGGTTGTATTGGGTTTGCATGGCAAGATTTTGGTAGCAGGGAGGCTATAGGGGTGAGAAGCTGCTACAAGCTTCCCCTATGTCTGGTAAAGCAAATGACTGATGGCTTCACGACAGACCTGCTGCTTGCCAAGGCTGAGCAGTGGCCAAGGCTGAGCAGTGGCCAAGGCTCAGTGACAGTGATAGTGCCTCTGTGATAATATATTTAAGAAAGGGAAAAAACCTCTGCCCAATAGCAGCCAGAGAGATGAGTGAGAATATGTGAGAGAAATAACCCTTCAGGCATCACTGTCAGCAAAGAAGGAGTAGGAGGAGGTACTCCAAGTGCCAGAGCAGAGATTCCCCTGCAGCCCATAGTGAAGACCACAGTGAGGCAGGTTGTTCCCCTACAGACCATCAAAGTTAATAGTGAAGCAGATATCTGCCTGTAGCTTGTAGAAGATCCCATGCTGGAGCAGGTGGATGCCCAAAGAATGCTGTGGCCCAATGGAAATCCCATACCGGAGCAGGTTCCTGACAGGACCTGTGGATCTGTGAAGACAGAAGCCCATGCTGGAGGAGGTTTGTTGGCAAGACTTGTGACCCCATGGGGGACCCCCACTGGAGCAATCTGTTCCTGAAGGACTACACCTCATATAAAGGACCCATGCTGGAGTTGTTCATGAAGAACTGTAGCCCATAGGAAAGATTCACATTGGAGAGGATCATGGAGGACTGTCTCTTGTAGGAGGGACCCCATACTGGAGCAGGAGAACAGTGTGAGGAATCCTCCACCCAAGAAGGAAGGAGCAGTATTCCCTATACCCCTGTGCCACTGCCAGGGATGAGGTAGAGTTAATCCTGGGAAGAAGGGAGGGAAGAAGAGGGAAAATATTTTTTAAGATTTGGTTTTATTTCTCATGATCCTACTCTGATTTGATTGGTAATTACAAGTCTTTTGCCTATGGCAGCAATTGCTGACCCATCTCTTGTGGGTCCTTATCTCAACCCACAAGTCTTTCATTATATTTTCTCTCCCCTCTGTGGTTGAGGAAGGGTAGTGATACGGTAGCTTTAGTGGGCATTCCACATCCAACCAGGGTCAAAGCACCACAATAGTCTAGAAGAGCAAGTACTGTGAGGAACGACTGAGGGAACTGGGGTTGTTTAGCCTGGAGAAAAGAAGTCTCAGGGGAGATCTTATCTCTCTCTCTACAACTATCTGAAAGGAGGTTGTAGCAAGGTGGGGGATCAGTTCACTCCTCCCAAGTAGAAAGTGATAGGACAAGAGGGGTTTAGATTGTACATTATGAAAAAATTCTTCATCAAAAGGGTTGTAAAGCATTGGAACAGACTGCCCAGTGAAGCGGCTGAATCACTATCCCTGGATGTATTTGGAAGACATGTAGATGTGGTGCTGAGGGACATGGCTTAGGGGTAGACTTGACAGTCCTGGGCTAATGGTTGGCCTCAATGGTCTTAAAGGTCTTTTCCAATGCAAATGATTCTATGAGTCTATAAAATTTTAGCGTTCCTTAGCTAACTTCAACTACTCCCTTAGCCGAGGGCTCCTACGTCTGAAAATGGACTTCTTAGAAGCCTGTCAGACCTTCATAGAGAGACTCTGAGTCTTGATGTAAGATGTTTATTTCATTTAACATTTAATGCTTTTGTTTCTGTAATTTCCATACTTCTTATTACTTTCATACTTGACAACAAGTTGTTACAGAAAAAGTAAATAAACAGTGTCTGTTTTGATTGACAAATCACAATAGGCTTACCATTTGCAACACAGCAACTCAGCTAGACAAAGCAACTCAGCCTATTTCCTTAGAATTTCCATACGGAGTCCTTGCTCTCAGTGTAAGCATTTATCCAGATAATAATGAAATTACAAGAAAGTCTTCACTGGGTTTCAGTCCATCTTTGGACAGCTTTTGTCAACATTATTTTACAGAGAAGAGGAAGAATCGGTTGTTCTCAGGATATGGAGGTCAAAGACAGCAAAGGCTGCAATGCACTAGTCGAAAATTAGCAAAAAAGAAAACTATGATCTAAAGAACTAAAGACAGTAAATGCTAATTAATTAATTTAGATTAATTAGTCTATTTAGACCACAACTTTATCAAGTTCTTTAACTTGATTTGCCAAACTCCCTGCATCTACATTATTTTCCTCTTTTTATTGTGTACTGAATTCCTAGTGCTCTATCATAGAATCATAGAATCACAGAATCTTAGAATCATTTAGGTTGGAAAAGACCTTTAAGATCAAGTCCAACCAGTAACCCTACTCTACCAAGTCCACCACTAAGCCATGTCTCCAAGCACCACATCTATACAGTTTTTAAACACATCCAGAGATGATGACTCAACCACCTCCCTGGACAGCCTGTTCCAATGCCTGACAACCCTTTCAGTGAAAATATTTTTCCTAATGTCCAGTCTAGACCTCCCCTGGTGCAGCTTGAGACCATTCCCTCTTGTTCTCTCACTAGTTACCTGTGAGAGAGACCAGCACCTACTTCTCTAAAGCATCCTTTTAGGTAGTTTTAGAGAGCGATAAGGTCTCCCCTCAGCCTCCTTTTCTTCAGACTAAATAGCCCCAGTTCCTCAGCTGCTCCTCATCAGACTTGTTCTCTAGGCCCTTCACCAGCTTAGTTGCTCTTCTCTGGACCTGCTCTAGCACCTTGATGTCTTTCTTGTATTGAGGTGCCCAAAACTGAGCACAGTACTCGAGGTGTGGACTCACCTATGCCTAGTACAGAGGGACAATCACCTCCCTGGTCCTGCTTGCCACACTATTTCTGATGCAGTCCAGGATGCCATTGGCCTTCTTGGCCACCTGGGCACACTGCTGCTCATATTCAGGTGCTTGTCGATCAACACCCCCAGGTCCCTTTCTGCCAGGCATCTTTCCAGCCACTGCTCCCCAAGTCTATAGCGTTGCATGGGGTTGTTGTGGCCCAAGTGCAGGACACAGGTCTTGGCCTTGTTGAAGCCCATATGACTGGCCTCAGCCCATCAATCCAGCCTGTCCAGGTCCCTCTGAAGAGCCTCCCTACCCTCAAGCAGATCGACGCTACCACGCAACTTGGTGTCATCTGCAAATTTACTGAGTGTAAGCCAGATTCCCTGTCACTGAGGTAAGACTGACAGGTTTGTAGTTCCCCAGATTCTCCTTTCATCCTTTCTTGCAGATGGAAGTCACATTTGCTACCCTCCAGTCCTCTGGGACTTCCCCAGTTAGCCAGGACTGCTGGTAAATGATGGAGAGAGGTTTGGTGAGCACATCCACCAACTCCGTGGAAGCCTAACTATCTGGAAGCCAAACTGTAGTAGAAGCACTGACAGAGTCGCATTTGTTTTATTTTATCCTAATTATTGGCTAGGAATAAAATTGCAGGAATTTATTCTCAACACAGACCAATATGATCAAAGTTGAGGTTACTTTATTCACATTTCTGCCAGGGTTATATACGGTTTCTATCCTTGTATCCA
>WUAM01000323.1:18912980-18923393 GCA_024336885.1 Actenoides hombroni
TGTGAACAGCTCTTTCAATCATCTTTCCCACCATCCTTAAATATACAAAGTACTACAGCTAACATTACTAACACTAAAATGGTGTCTTAAGCTATGGCATAGGTGAGTTTGGATAGACCACATGTCTGTTCTCTTTGAGATACATTACCACATAAAATTTCACATGATCCATATAATTAATATGAATTACTACAGATTTAAGATATACTTTTTTTTTTCAAAATATTTTCCAGTATTTCTTGATAGAAAGAGGAGGTTAGGGTGATTACAAGCTCTGTGCTGCCATGAGAATGAAATTTTGCAGTGCTTCATCCTGCAAGACTCCACAATAGGTGTTTTTTACATTGTACTGGAGATGAGACCTTTATAAAAAAAAATAATAAATATGTTCCCTGAACATCAACAATTCTATATTTGCAATTTGGGCACTGGCACAAACATTGATATTTTGGTAAAAGAATTAAAAAAATTAAAAGAAAATTTATATCATTACTACTTTGATGGAATAGAGCACTTGGTAACAATAAGCCATCAGAACTGTTAAAGAACATTTTGCTCATGTAGGAACTGTTTTTGTCTGACATAACTCTTCCAGCTTTATTTGTCTGATGCCTCATGTATGGCAGCAATTAGAATCAGGGGTCTCCAGAAAAACAGCTAATAGATTATGAGCAATATAATGCTACACCTAATCCTGAAAGCTGAATGAATGACAGAAGCTGTTCCAGGTAAATGTTCATTGGGGTGGAGAACTCTGTGAAACATTGAGTTATCCTCCAGTAAACCCAATTTCACACAGCAATAGTCTCTTAATAATATTCCCACTTTATAATCCAAATCTATCTGTCTCTCCTCACTGCTGAGAAACATTTTGATATGTTTACAATGTTTAAGAAATACTATCGTGATTGATTAAACTGTGCCAAAATAAATAAAATCTACCTGATAATTGATTGTGTTTTCTAATCATCTTTTGAAAGGAAATTAAGGTTTATTATGCAAAACAAATTAAGACTTTATTTCTATATCTGTCCATCTCTCCTGCCCTACCAACATGTAAATCTGTTGATCCTCCTTTACAAAACAAAAGACAGTAGACAGTATTTTAAGATTCTACGATGATTGGATTTACTACAAGCTTCACGAAAACTGGCAATTGGAAGGAGGAGACACAAACATGCATCTCTGATGTGAAGGGAGCCAGAAATTCAGAAGTTATTGACGATGGTTGGAATCAGCCAAATGACCAGGCAAACATGCATCTAGCACCCTGGGCTTGCCATAACATGTGCTATGGTGGATGTCATGAGATGATGGAAAACTTAGGGTTACTTTTCCTGGAAGAATTAAGGGACATTAAAATCTGTAGGCAATGAGGCATTAATAATTCTACTACTGACTAAACTACTTGATTTTATTGTGTATATTCATGTACTTGATAGTTCAAAAATATTAGGGAGTTTTTTACTTAAATATGAATATTTGTTACTAATGTATAGCAAACAAAGAAACTGCTCCAGCAATGTCAACTTTAGTGGAGTACTTTCAGAACCACAGAAAAAAAATAATTTCTAACAATGACTAGAGAATTGTATTAGAGAAAGGAAGATACTATTTTCCCAGAAACTAATTCTCCATCTCCTTGCCTCACTGCAGAGCTTCTTACTGTAACCTTTCCCACAACTCCTTCTCCCTAGTTGCTTACAGCAATCGTAACAGAGAGAGTCTGAGTGATCCTAAAGTTTCTCATGCAAATCTTTCGAGAGAAATACTATATTTGAGAGAAAAAGGAAAAAACTTTTGTGTAGTGAGCTTGCTTGGTTATTATTACTCTTGTAGCTGCTTTTTTTGCTATTTAAGAAACAAGTAAATACTAAATTAATTTCTAGGGGGATGGAATAGCTGGACAAGGACTGAGTAAATATTCAGGATTGAATATTATATATTTTTTTCAAATTATTATATCATTCATTATGTGTTTTTAATGTCAATCCATGTGGAATGTCTATCCACTTATACAGAACCCTTGAAGTGGAGACAGTAGCTTCACTATAGATTTTAATGCAAGCTCTGATCTGTAAGCAAAATTTCCTAGTGTTTCAGTGCAAGATAGCTAGTTTGAGTTAATCAAATACATCTTAAATGAATAAAGACTACAGGCTTTTTGATAGTCTAAGTGCACCTAGGTTTCTGGAGACCCTTGGGCTTCTTAGGTCACTCCTCACTCCATTTTTAGGCTGCTCATTCTCAGTCCTGTTCTGACATGCTTCATTCAAGAGGGATGTGCCTGCTCCTGCTTTGTAATAAACTGCAATACAGGAGCCTTTTAGGGCTTTACAGAATCTCTGGACCTTTTATGCTGACCCTTAACAGCACAATGATTCCTCTGGATCTGTGTTGGGCTTAACAAAAGGAAGCTCTGAGCATATCTGGGCAGCACAAGTATTTGCTGTGGTTGGCAGGGAAGAAAAATTGTACCAACACAGAACCAAGATGCAGAAGAATAGGGAGTTGTATTAATCTAAGTACCTAAGTTAGAGAAGAAAGATATTTAATATTAAATAGGTATCAACTTGTTTAATTTAAGGATGTACTCTCCCCTTAGACAATATGCCACTAGCACTGTCCATTTCTAGAACAGAGGCTCATCTGAAGCTCAGCTACCTGCACTTATCCAGGACCCCAGATTCCAAATGCTGTACACATACTATATTCATTAATAACAATATAGCAATATAGCAATATATGCATTTTCTATCAGAAATTCTAAATTGAAAGTTAACAGAATACAGTTGCCATTTTCATAAAAGTTATTCCTAACATCAGAACAGAAATTAGTAAAGATAATTCCTTTCACTTATTCCACTAACCTTGGGGGTATTTAGTAGGTCAGCAAGTTTTACAGTTTTAAGCCAAGTAATATTTTATTGAGCCACACAGAACTACACTAGCATATAACTGAATGGTGCTAATGTATACACAGAAAAACTGACTCAGGCAGATACTGAACAATCACAGTATACTCATATAGCCAAGTAATAAAGATCAGTAAGTGCTGGAAACTAAAAAGAACCAAAATCATTGAGTTCCTTAATCAATTGACTTATAATAATTGGTTGTGTTCTAGCACAACTACTGTTTAAACAAAACCAACCAACCAACCAACAAGCTGAAAAACAAACCAAATTATTTTTAGCATCTATTTTATGTTGAATCACATTTAAAACAGCACATTTCTGACAATTTTGTAAGCTTATGTGCTAAGGTTATCTTCGTTCCTGTTTTGTCTTATACAAAGCATAAAATGGAGTGTTTTAAAACATCAAATAAAATTCTCAAAAGTGTAAGTTTTATATTCCTTTAACCTGGTGTTACTAAGTTTATCAGGAAGAAGTACACCTAAAAGCACTGCTTAATTAAAATTCGGTATATGATTCCTTGGGGTTTCACTTCAAGGAGTAAAAACTCACCAAGCAGCTTTCAGTTTTTCCATTTCTCTAACAAAGTCATTGAAAAAAAAATTATCATTCTTTTTTTTTTTCTTCCCCATCTTGGCAGCCACAGAAGATGGAAAGCAACCCCTTGAGCCTGGCCAGGTATCCAACAGCACTTCTTATCCTGCAGTTTTCTTCTTAGTTCCCCCTTCTAACAGTGGATAAGGGCAAAGACTATCTGCATGCAATTACCAAGTGTCAGGATTTCTTACAGTGACTTTGGTTAAGGTACATAAGGCTAATGGAAAAATAATCAACTTCCCATTTCTGTTGGATCCTTGATAAATGATTCTTAGCTTTTCCCACAATTTATTAGCTACTCAAGTTTATATCCAGTAGATGGTATAGAAAATACAAGAAATGTTTCAAATCTTTTTCTTTGCCAGAAGACTTTTATACAACTTCATATTCAAGGACCATGTTTTTAAATTTTTCTGCAATAGTAACGGCATTGTTCTATAATATAACAATGCTCAAAGGGAAAATGAAGTTTTTGTCAGTGCCTGAACATTTTGTGCTGAACTACATATAACAGTTTTTCATCACAGGAGGACTTGCTCAGGATAGGAAATAATACAACACAGGAGAAGTAAGTCTGTAAGAATTCTGTAGGTAGATATTCATGCAGTCCTTCACATGGGATGATGGCTGTAAGGTCAGATAACCTGCTAACAAAATGTTTGTTCTCAACTGACCTTTTGTTTTATTAGGTCAATTCTTTAAATTTATTTTACAAAGTATTCAGCTTTGGGTTCCCTCATTAATCCCATTTAATGAGACAGGGAGACAAGAATACTAGCTACATGCAAACCTTTCTCTTGAATTGTGTGGTTAGGCTTCAGTTTGACATACAGTGACATCCTCACAGACATGTCCATAGTTGCTTTCATTCTCTTCAGCATTTTCAGAGGAATGGACATTTTTAGTGTCAATGGATTCGTAAAGAAATTAAATGAGCCATCCTTGCCTCAAACTTGATTATGCTTCTTAGAATCAGAAAAACAGGAATAGAGGTTACATCTGGATTATTCTAAGCACATCTGCATTTACTTTGCATCAGGACTAACTTATAGGGCATGTGGGTCTTACAGAGATATGTGTGTACAGGCTATGGTGTACATAGTGTACACGTCAGACAGGATTTAGCACTGGATGGGTTTTGTGGTGAGCCTTGCCTTCATGTGAAAGTGCTCTACACACTCCCAGTTTCTTAAATAGCATCCTTTTTTTTTTTTTTTTTCCCCTCTGCTGGTCTAGAAACCTTGCTCAACATCTATGCTGTCTGTTAGATTTTGGTTGTCTGGTAATTCAGACACTGCCTAAAATCAAGTACAAAACTATAAAATACTTGTTTCTTCCTTTTTTTTTTTCCTTCTTCTGTTCAACACTCTGGTCTGTATATAAACCAATGAATATATCTTTCCTACTCTTTTTATCCCCAGTGTGGCCACATCGCTGAGTTTAGGGTTGAGGTAATTTTACAAATGTTTATCAGTTCCAGTGTTAAAAATAAATTGGACCAACTTGGTGTTTTGAGCTCTCAGAAGTTCAAAAGTGAGAATTATAACCAGCTATGCTGGGAACCAGAGATTTGGTGAACTCTAAGCTTTTCTTCAGGCAGAGGAAGCTACATTCATGCTTGTCAAGGAGATTAACGAGAAATCTGATTGAGTCTGGAAGACTATTGCCGCAGTGGATTACAAGTTTGATCTTCCCTTTTTTCAGGGATAAACAACCTCAAGGGCTAGGACACTAGCACAGAAAAGCAGATGATATCACTGGATGTGAAGAAAAAGTGTGGCCATGTGGCAGTCTCAATAAATGAAAGTAAATGAAAGCGAAGCAATCCATTCAATAAAAGTATGTTACTGTTGAACAAAATCGTTACTTTTATTTTTGTATTTATCTATTAACGTACCCTTTCTCCAACTCCTTTCTATCTTATTTATTCAGATTGCATCCTCTTTGGGAAATGCCAATCTAGTATTCAGAGTATTCACTGGATCCTGGAGCTATCATAGTGTAAATGTTTAAAATCAAATCTTTGAACAATCAGATTAGAATACACAGAGGGATAAAGATTTATAGGTACTGGTAGAGTGTGGAATTTTTAAAACTGTAGTACACTACATAAGAAAGAAGGAAACTCAGGAAAATTTAGCAGCTGATAAAGGAGTTGTATCCTCTAACTCTTTGATCTCAAAGACCACAAGAGTATTCAGAGAATACATAACAAACTAAAAAAAAAAAAAAAAATTCTCATAACTGGTCATTTCCCTCTAGACTATACATGTTACAGCTTCTTAAACAGGTAATATCAATGAATATAAAAACAAAACACCAACAGACCAACCAAACAAAAAAAACCCCAGATAACGATAAGCAATATTTCAAAATCCTCCTTTGGAATACTTTATTATCTTCAAAAGCTAACACAAGACAAATCATCATCAATATATTCTATATATACCCGTTAGAAAAAAATAGGACTACCTACCTATCCTAGAATAAGACAGAAAAAGTAAATAACAATAAAACACAAAACCATTAATTTCAGAGATACCACATCTGCAGCTTTCTCACTTCTCAGTGAATGCTTTCCGAATAAGATCAAGAAAAGGATTCTGATGGTTTTAACTCTGTCCTAAAGCAAGATGATCACTGAATCAGATAAACTATTAATCTGTTTAAAGCTTGTTACTTCTATTTTGCCAAGGCTGAGATGCTTCGCAGCAAAAAGCAGCCAGGATGCTTCCTGCCAAGAACCAGACATCTCATGCATGTTTCATAAATACGTTTCTTCACTGAAAACACAAGGATTAAGCAAACACTAGTTCAGCTTGCAAAAGCTCCCAGTAATGATTTTTAAATAACTCCAAAAAAAATCTTGGCTCTATTTAAATCAACAGTAAATTCTTTTTCCATTCAGTATATCCAAGATTTTACCTCTAATTTTTAGCCACAATACAAACACTCTCACTTTTAAATGAGGGTAAAACTAAGTCTTACAAGTGTATTGAATATGATGATGTCTATTTTTATTACACATGTTATATGTTTAAATACCCAAATAGGTGACTTTTTACTGTTAAGTAAAATCTCCTTAAAATTTGGATAAATAGATTAAACCAAACTCATGCCTGCATTAAGTATTCATACTAAATATAAACTGAAAGAAGCCAAGATTTCAAAATAAAGCTCTGCCATTTCCAACATAACACCACCACACACCAAAATTTTCTGTGAAATAGATCAGTTCTCAAGGAAGTGCCTTTTATAGCAAGATGAAAGATATTTCAACAAAATAGCATTGCTGTATTTAAAAGATTGCTGATACTTAGAAAGTCATAAACTTTATGCAAGAGTGGAGAAATAAATAGAAACAGCAGCAAGGTTTGCTTTTCAAGCATGCTGGGATACCAACAAGGAATATTAAAACATGGTAAGAAATAGGCTTATTGCCTGATATGGATTATGAGCATAATCACTACCATAGCACCTCACACACCTGGGAAACCAGTGGAGGGGAGAGAAAGAGAAATTTTCCTTGACAGGCAGTAAAATGGTAAGAGACCTACTCACGTACAGCCACTGGCTGACTGCAGTAGCCTCCACTGCTCTAATGATGCACAGATGTAAGTACAGCTGGAAGGGCTTGGAGGGTTGGCACAACGCACCATTCAGTGGCCTGCTTCCAACCCCGGTGATACACAACACAGCCCTAGAAATCCTGCCTGCTGCTTGCCCAAAGTGACTGCCTCTCTTTTAAGAACTGACAACCCTATACAGATTCAGCTGCAGGAGGACACATCATGTTCATGAAGGAGAGAAGAGCATATGCCACTTAAATGCCATGGGAGATGAGTGCTCTGTACCTGCTGCAGGTATATAACTGCATTCATATGTAAAATATCACCTGAAGTACAAATATTGAAAAATATTTAATGTGTATACTATATCTGCATATAAGGCATGTGTTATGAGTGCATATATGTGCACACTTTAGTAGAAAGTATTGTATACTCACAGCTGTACAAAAATTGCTTCTTATTTATAACGTACATTCTTTGTCCTGTTTGTATCTTGTAGCATGCAAACACAAATCTGAAAATTTCCACGGCTCTCTTTTCTTCCAATCAAAAAAAAATATTATAGAAGCAGCCTACAACATATAGTCTTGCCCTGTATATTTACACGGCAGACTGTATATTCGCAAGGCAGAGGGCAGTGCTGCACAGCAATAACAGAGAGCTCTTAACAAGCTGGCCCGGAAACCAGCAGTCATGGCCTTATGGCAGCATTAAGTACCTCTGTTAGCCTGAGCAGATACAATGTACTATGCCCATGTGGCTAGACTGCTACTAGCGTGAAAAAATAGTTATTTGCCCAAAGTCCCACTGCTGCAGAGTACAGCATTTTGCTGAATAGGTCTCCTTAAGGCTTAGGGCATACTTGAAAGCAAACTGTATGGTCTTTTAATTGATGGTGTTAGACAGAACATCCAAGCAGACCTCTCACCAGAAATCACAAGTTAATTTTTCTTCTCTGTTGGAAGTTGCATGTGCTAATTAGCCCTAAGAAAATTAATATGGTCAAGATTGCTTAAAAAAAACCCAAAGTTTATTTGGCTTAGGAAACAGAGATAAAATACAAAATAATATGCATTCTACAGAATTCATGTTGTTGAGTCAAAAAAAATACACAAAAACTAACCTTGCTAAAGTTAAATGTATTTGTATACATATACAAAATAGTAAATATACAAACTAGCTCCAAAAGTCATCTCTGACACCTTGGGTTGGTAAAGTGGCTTTTGTGAACCATCTCCACCCAACTGAAAATTCAATCCTAAAAAGAAATGTTGGTCTCATTCAAAGCAATCACAAAACTCCATTTGACTATGGTGACATGAAAATATCACTCCTTCCTTCCTCTCTGACCATAGAATAGTCAATAGGCTTTTAATACAAAGCGCACAGTAGCTGATGAGGAACTCTCTTTAAATTTCAACAGGATTGGTATCAGTCCTTGTACAATATGACACAAAACTGGTTAGGAGCAAGTACTGTCATACATCTCACTTCTGAATCTACAAAGATGTCTACTTGGTATTAGCAGTCTTTCAGTAGGAAACAAATCAATACAGAATATAAATTCCTTTGTGTCCTTTAAATATGCACTTTTAAGTCATATATATTTTATTATATTCTTTGTGTATGTGGCACTAACTTTTATATTTTTTTAAGGTATCAAATCACATATTCATAGAATCTTCAAACAGCTAATGATCTTATAGCTATTTAATGTACAGTGAATTCCTTTTCAGATACTGTTGTGGCCAGGATATGATAGCCCTTCTTTTTCAGAGAGGTCAGGCTTCCACCAATGATCCTATATTTCTTGGTAGATATTTTTGCACCAAGGCAGTTTTCTATTCCAAATTCTATGAAGTTTTACTTGGTTGACTTATTTTTCCTGCTTACTCAGAAAGCTGGTGTCACAATTGTAATGAGATGTTGATGGGAAAAGATGCCATTTCTTTTTAACACAGAAGTAGCCAGTGATTCTAGCATGTCTGGAAATAGCATAGCCTAACAGAAGGAAAGCTCCTGACATGCATAAGATACATGAGTGAAGAGGATTTCTCAGACTAGTAAGCAGAAACTCTGACTATCTAGCTGAAGAAAGGGTGAAAGAATAAAGACTGAAGACAAGAAAAATGGATACCTTAGGCAACATATCTATACACATTTATATGCTGCTGTCACTGAGCTTTTTTCATTTTCAATAAATGCAACATACAAACAAAAAATCCATCCAATTTTCTATGTCAAAATTCATGTACAAAAACATTTCCCTCTGACAATAATTTGTAATGGAGGAATTCATTACACTTCCACTGCACATTTTACATCCTCTGCTTTCCTATGCCTGACTGAGTAGGCCACTTGTTCTTGTCTCTCTGTTCTCCTTGCTTTAGATGTAACAAATCTCTCTTTCTGAGGTCTCACAAAGCTCATTCTTCTTTCCCATAAAAGCTCTCTGTAATGACTGAGAAACACAGAAAAATACATCCAAGTAGAATTTCAGATACACTACTGGACTGTTTATTTTGCATTTAATGTGTACACAGGTAGATAATGGACTATCAAGCTCCATCCAGAAGAGTTCCACTGTCTCTGAAGCATGCTGTTTAAGCTCCATGAGCTGGTGAATGCAGCTACAAGACTTACTTGACTGCTGGGGCAAGCAACTAGGATTCAGGATTAGGAGGTCTACTGCTATGTACAATATAAATCAGATCTACCGGCCTGACTCCTGCATGCTGTGCTCCATGGTGGAAGTATTTCTTTGGCAAAATACTCTAAATTTGAGGATGACATTTTAATTTTGTCCATTGTCCTCTATTTGTTATCAGCTGAAGCTTAGGCTATTAAATTGTAGAATTTGTGAAAACTCGACTAATACTCCAGCTACTGGGCCAGCTGTAAGACATTTTATATAGGAAACAGGTATGGTTTGAGTCATTTTTTTATCCTCACCATGTAAATATTGCATGGCAGTCTAGATCACCTTTAAACATACAGCTGTATTATCCTGGGCCATTAGTCAACTCCTGACCTTATTCCCCTCTGCCTGGGATTGATAAAAGCAAACAACTGCCAGAGCCCTGGATAAAGAACAGGTCAGGTGGTGATTCTTCACTACCTGTCCATCCATCCATGCAAAAGAGTGCTTTCATATTTAGGTGTTGTGCCACCAGCATAAACCAGCTCCTGGAAAATTTGTCTCTCCTCATTTTGGGGAGAGATATACTCAACTGCACTTACTTTGTTACCCTGTGTCACGGTTTAGGGTCAGGGCAGCCCCTTAGACCTATAACAGACGCTCTCTGTTAACCCCCCTCCCACCCCAAAGG
>WUAM01000323.1:18923493-18936450 GCA_024336885.1 Actenoides hombroni
AGTTAATTAAAAGAACTGAGCTGAAAAGTAAAATTACTGAACAGAATTAGTTCTGTTTTCACTCAAACCAGGACACCCTGAATTACAGAAAAAGGGACAAGGTCCCTCCCCTGATGTTGAATAATTTGTTGAACAACTTTCCAGCAATGCAGATGTTTAATTTTCCTACATAAAAATAAAATTAGATTTAAGGTGGAAGATCTTCTGAAACCATTTTCCTGTTTGAAGGTGTAAGGCAAGTTTTGTTTAGGTAAAATAATGTAGAGTAAGATATAAAATACCATGATCTTAAACTAGTATAGTTACTGACACTGAAATAATTAAGAGAAAGCATATTAAATTAAAATGCATACAGTTCGGATGTCATTCATGTATACATTTTATATTATTGGATTTGTTTAAAAATAAGTTAGTCTTTAAAGAATGCTATTATGAGACTATGTAGAAATAAAGAATGCTATTTTCTGAATTAATTATGAACCTTTTTAAATTGTTATTTCACTAATACAAACTTGTCATTAGTAGTCCAAATTCAGAACAGGGTGCACCATACCTTCTGCAGTTTTTCTGCTACTGCTTTTTTATTTTGAGTAATAATTTAAACCCACCGAAATATCATGCTTTTGTTTTTACTCTCAGCCTGCTTCTCAGTGCATCCTAACAGACAAAGCAGTCACAGTATGTGTAACATGCAACTTCTGCATTTGTCAAATAGCTGTAGAAATTGACAGATTTAAACAGAGAAAGCTCCTGCATTAAACCCAAGAACTTGTTGTAACTGATGTAAAATCTAATGCAGCTCCCTCTGCCTATTCCATCACATGTATAATACTCTTTTATTTCTTTTTTTTTTCTGGAATAATTCTTGAACTTTCCTGGGCTTTTATGAAGGGGAGGGAGAAGTATGATTTGCATGTGCAGAAAACCGCTTCAGTGATCCCTGGTCATTTTAAGCTCATTGTGTCTATTGCAGGGATAAAATTTCTTCTCCTAAGCTTCCAGAACGCTAGGAAGTTAAATTTGTTTTGACACATCATGAAGATAAGAACAACATCTGAAGCAAATTATCCCCTTAACACTCTATCAAAATCCCAGAGTCTATCATGAGATGTAAGTGGTACTAGAGTAGGAAATTTGGGATGAAATTCAGTTTCTTCCTGTTGATAACGAGTAGTGCTATTTTCCTGCTCTCAGTTTAGAAAAAAAAAAGAAAAAAAGAAGAAGAAAAATGTTATCAGTACTGAGGAAATCTTATTAGATTTGACTCTATTTTTAAACAGCTAGTACCAAAATCTTCATTCAGACACACTGGTGCCACCCCATTAAATTCCAGCAGTGGCACCACTGGTAGAGAAAGAATGGCACTCAGATTTTTCACCATTAAGTAATCTGTTTTCATTACCTTCTCAGCAGTTTGTTTCATTTGCCTGCAGTAGGGAAACTAAAATTAGAAAACATTTCATGTTCATAGTTGGTTTGCTTCCATTGTGAAAAAAACAAGTCTATAAATTTGTCTATTGGGTCATGCCTTGTGCAGTTCTACTAAAAAAGTTGTCTTGACATTATAGTGATAAACTGTAAATGGCATAGTCATTATTTTGTCCAAAGTGATTCAAATTAATGGCCCTAGGAATATTATTTGAGGTGTCTAAGTTATAAAGCATTGTCAGTAGTCATGAATATTACCAGCAGAATTTCTATTCTCCTCTGTAATGTATGCATTGCTGTGTGTTAATAACCTATTTTCTGATCATCTTCAGAACTTGCTGTCTCTTGCAGGAGTTCCACATGCCAGTCTTGTATCAGTTCTAGAAACAAATGAATATCAGGCAAATGCTGATAGAAAACTATCAAAAGTTTGAATACATTGTTCTTGCCTTGACTTGCATACTTAAATTTTCGTTTCACATTACGTAAAGTAATACTGATTCTGCCTGAAAAGAAAATAGAAAAAAAAAAATTGAGCAAGTCAAAGTGTGAGGACCTCATAGGCTTTTCAGCTTGTGGCTCTGAGATTAATATTGGCTTAGAAAGTCTAAAAATTACTTTTTGGTTTCATTTACATGAAGCATTGGAAAAAAAAAAAAAAAAAAAAAGCAGAATACTTTCCTGGCTTACATAAATGTTACTTTGGATGATAACAAATAGACTTGCTTCTCAAGAATGGAAGGGGTGTACATTTTCTTGCATTATACTGTCTCTTGTCATTCTTACTGAGAAAGAGTTAAGGCTTACCAACCATAGATAGCAGTATTTTGAAATGATTAAAAAAGACACAAAGTTCATCCAAGTTGGATGGCAGCAGAATTAACACACATTGAGGAAACATGCCATAATAGTGGTATCCAGAGACACTCTTAAGAAGCTTAGGGATCAGAGGAGGAGATGAAATAATTTGAGCTTCATAGGAACTTCTCATGACTAAATAATGATGCCAAGACCACTTCTAAGGAAAAGTGGATGGATCATGAAAGCATGAAGTCAACTAACTTCTGCATTTCAAAATAGAATAAGCTTTTCTATGAAGCAACATAAAAGAAGTACTGTGGCAGTGATGCAAGTGAACACCTATTTATTGGAGTTCTCATAGACCTGCTGCGCTTCATTTTGTCCTGGAGAAAGGGTTTTCTAGCTCATACACTTGCTTTCATAGTAAGGCTGGCCAATGAGCAGAAACAATAGCTTTGTGTGCACTTGCACATACCTATTTTTTCTTTCAATAACTCATTTTCTGTTCTAACTTTTAAAATTCCTGTAATAACTCTTCAACCTTTCTTTTTGACAAAGTATTACAGTCCAATCATTACAGATATATTTGCTTAGTTTTAAAGGTCATTTCAGTAGTCACACACCAAACTACCTTTACAGCAGAGCTTGAAAACAGATATGAAATGTATTTCCTCAGATGACATTTGGGTAGAAATCCTATGCAAAATTTTTATTTTTTTTTTAATATCAGGCACAACTTTCTAATTTCTTGGGGGCAATTAGATATTTTATACTTATGAGGAATTCCGCTTACTGCAAGCAAGTAACATAAACCCTACTTACTGGCTATACTAAAAATACAACAAAAAAATTACAACATGATGTATGGAGTATGTGATCATGTGCCAAAACTACGGAAACCTGTAATTCTTTCTATCCTAGGTGGGCAGAATTAGTTTCAGATTTGATCACCCTGCTGTGTATAAGGATCACTGATAAAGAGGTGAAGAAAAACTGTGTTAACAGAGCTGACAGTGGCAGACACAGTGCTGCATTGTAAAAATGACAAATTTTCTGTATGTGGCTCGTTAACAAGAGATGCCAGTCAGAACTACACTAATCATCCCAAAAAAATCTTGCTGCAAACTTGAACGTAGCAGCTGTATCCATCTCAGCTGAAACATAAGACAGCAGAATATCAGTCTCTTTCAGATAACACAACACCTGCTCGAGCAAAATGACATGCCACAGTGTTAATGAAGGACCTCAGTTTTCCTATTAACAATGGGATTTAGTTGTTTCCTAAATGGTAATAGACGAATGCTAACATTAGAAGATAAAATCTTAAAAATCCAATCTACGATTGTTTCTTCACTGTCTTCAGGGAATACCATCTTAGATTTCATGAAGAAGAAAGTGGTAGAAGATGGCTTTAAAGAAGATGATTGAATATTTAAATGTGGATAGAATATTGCCAAGCTGTGAAAATGGCTCTCTTTCAGAAACAGTACACTGCAAAAATGAAAAGGTCCTGGATACTTACAGAGCACAACCAAGCAGTTACCAACTATGGCCAAGCACATGCTTTGGTTTTACATGGAATAAATGGTTCCTCATCCATAAGGAAAACTCAGTGAAAAAATGTAAGCAGAAATTTAAGCTCTTACAAGGAGTGGATTTTTAAGAAAAACAATATAAGAAATGAAAAAAAAAGGAACCAGGGACTAACAAAGTGCATTTGCATGTTTAAAAAAACCCCCACAAAACACCCTAACCACCCCCCCCCCCCCCCCCCCCCCACCCCCCCAACTACTGAGGAAATAGTAACAGATCACAGAACAGAATTATTAGAATAGATCTATCAATGCATAAGTTAATTATATTAAAAATTGTCGTACTTTTCTTTTAGGGATTTGAAGAACACACCTTGACATACTATAAATAAAATTGGTGCATTTCAATGCTTCTATGTCCCAAAGCTGAAGATTTAAGCAAGCACTTAATTTCTGTCCCCGGAATAATTTAAGACAGACAGCAAATTGTGTGGCCTAAGGTCTCTATAGCTGTGAGGGTTCAAAAATAAGAAAAACAGCTGCAGTGAGAAACTAGTCCCATGTACCCAATATAGCCTTGTATGTATGAAAATAACTTTATTGATTGAGCTGCTAAATCAGAGAAAATATGCGGCATTCTTCATTTCACTTAGATTCTTTTTGGAAATTATGTAGCATTTTTCAATGACCAAATATTTCAAGGATTAAATATTAAGGAAAAAAAAAAAGAAATTCTTACGAAGTTTATCAGTTCTAAGTTTGGTAGGTAATGGTGACTATTGCCTGTTACCGTTTAAAACAGGACAGAAGCATACCTCTAAAAGAAAAAGGAGCCAATGTTCCCTCAGGAGAATGGCCTTTAGAATGAAATACGATGATTTTAACTTAAGGACTTCAGGTTCTGTGCATTTTCAGCAGCAAGTGTACTGCTATGAGGGAAATAATATTGAATGAATTGTCTATTTATTTTCTAGTCAATACATATTTAAAGCTTTAAATAGCTTAGGTGCTTGTTAAATATATTTTTTAAATACGTCGAAGACAGACTATTTATTTTATCTTAAGTGCCTTTATCAAGAAAAACATGAGGGTTTACCCTCTTTGGCTGTGACCAAAAGGAACAACCATTTCCCACCTTACTAAGAATCAGGTTTAGTTCCCGAGTACTGGTCTCTCTCGATGTTCAGAAAAAAGATCTGCATTTGAAGACCACGGTAGCACCAGTAAAACCCGTAAGGACTAACAACCAGGAAGTTTTAAGAACACTTGCCCATTTTGTATGTGACAATTTTAAAACTGAAAAACAAAAAGTGTTGCAACAGAACATTCTCTTGCTAAAAATATTTGGATTCAGATGTCAACCACAGTCCCCAAGGATGCTTACAGTCTTTGCCCACCACTGTAAACATCATCTGTCATAACACTCATTTTCTTCTTCAGACATTTGAGAGCCTTTCAAATGAGCAAGTGATAACTGCAACTAAATCCACCATTTTGGTATATCATGAAACAGAAGAGCCGCTACCAGATAAACCACATCCAACTGACCTGTAACACTTTTCCGTATAAAATATGAAGTCTTTGTAAATATTTATTATTTTGCATCCATTACCACAGAAGTTTTTCTCCAATGAAAACTTTTTTGCTCCTGTTTCTTTTAATCTATCCTTATTATTTATAACAGCAGCTGTGGTTATCTAGAGTCCACTTTAAGTGGACTGAAATGTACCAAGATACTTACAGCTGTACTCTGTCACGCTCCAAAGTATATCCCTTACCCAAGAAAATACCAGATCTTCACAGAAATGCACAAAGAACAACCTACTGTAAGTCACAGACTTGCAAAGATATTTTCTTTTTGTCTTCCCATAGCAAGCCTCAGCCAAGTACTAATGTATGAGAACTTGCCCTTGCTGATTTTTGTTCTTTCATAAAAATCTAATTATTTCTCAACTCCTTTACCCTGTTCTTACTGTGTGCTTCCTTTCCTTAAAAGCATGATCCACAGGAAGCCTTTAATATGGTCCTAGAATATTTTTAGATATTCTTGTTTATTTACAAATTTATGACTTAAACCCATCTGTTGTCTCTCTGATGGACAATGACTTGTCTGCTACCAAAACTTCAAGTGACAAACAGAAAAATTCAAATGCAATAAACTACTCCCCCCCCCCCAAAAAAAAATAAAATACACACACACACACACACACACACGCAGAGGTAAAAACATGCTTTCAAGTTCTTGCAGTTTGGTATACTGCAGGAACATGCAGGTGTTTCTCTAAAGTCTGAGTATAAAGCCCGTGAAGACAACTGTGTTTGTGTTGAGGAAACATGAACTGGGTTTTGTTTGCTATTTGATCGTACAACAAACTGAATAAGAGGATAGTCTCTTTTGCAAAATTAAGAGTAAAGAACAGGCACTTCAAGTTTCAGACATTTATTAAGCCTCATTAAAACACTTTCAAACACATGACCAAGTGCAGTGCGAGGCAAGTTAGATTATTTCCTGGATGACTAAACATGACTATTGTGCGGACGGCTTCCGGAAGACCTTTCTGTGCACCTTACAGAGATGAGTGTGTTGTTCAGAAGTCAGGACGGTCCTTTTTCAGTCTACTGTAGTCTACATTAACCGAATAGAACTAGGAAAGAGAGGGGAAAAAAATAGGAGTAAGAAGCTCATCTGTCCATTTTCCGTGGTACTTACTAAAAACCATGCAACACTCAAGAAACTGAAATCATAGTTTGAGTCTGTACACTAGACAACAATAAACAACAACTCTGAAGAGCAGTAACTTTTCATCTTCATTCTGCATACACTATTAGAAGCTCTGTGTTTAACATGAGGCAGTACTCACACATACAACAAGAGAAAACCCACAGTATCTCTTTGTTAATCCACAGAATTAAAAGCCCATTCACATGAAGCTCTTACAGTACTGCCAAATTTACCCTTTTTGCCCAAGATTGATGTGCTCCTTGTACACCGGAGGCAGCTCCTAGCTAGCCTGCCAAGTGGCACAAAGCCTGCCGTTTGTGAACAGTTAGTGTCACAACAGGAACATTTATAGCAGTGCTGCAAAAGCCAAGTTTGGTTTAAGCAGCTCCCTCTAGAACTGCAAGGTAGGACAAAGAGGAAGGAAAGCAAGAACAGATCCTTTCACACTCTCAGTTTATATTAATAAACTTATATCCTATATAAGCAGTTCAAACCAGCTCAAATAGTCACTGAGGACAGTGAATTTACAGACTAAAAGCATATTTTGGCATCCCAACCTAACTTGATATCAAGCATGTGATGCTATAGTTTTTATTTTTAGAGAAAAAGTAAGAAATATTTGTCTATTAGCTAGACAACTTTTAGTTATGCCCAAAGTTAATTTTTTTTTTAAGTTTACTCGGAGAAAACTAAACAGCCTACAGTACATTCAAATTACAGCTTTCTGTGCAACTCCCACAGTAATGATCAGGTCTTCAACTCTCTGGCAAGACTTAGGCAGCTGATATGACAAAGAGTAGTTTACAAAAGAGAAATGATTGCATCAAAAGCTAAAGTTTGTTATATCAGAGCTTTTTACTAAACAGTCATCTCATAAACTGCCTTTCCATTTCCCACAGTGCAGATTTGGAAAAAGATTCCCCTATGACACACACATCCAAATATGGTAAAGCCTGAGGTTGTGTTTTCATGCTAAGACAGAAGGGGAATGATACTCAAGGCATGCACTTTAAAGGAATTTGTGCTGCGTACTACATCAAATCAGCCTCTTTTAGATGTTTAAAAACCAGAAACATTCCAGAAGCAGCAATGAAAACAAAGTATTATGTTCTTCCTGGACCTTTACGGGAACTGCAACGTATTTTAATTTAGAGTGCAGGTTTTTGATTTATTTTTTTTTCTTGTTTCAATGATTGGGATAGTAAGATATGGTACTGAGTAAACATTAGCCTTGAAGACATAGTAGGTTTTCTTTTTAGTACCTTGAGGATAATCTTAAAATACTAAAAAAAATAAATAATCAAACAACAGGAATCTAATAAACTACCACTTTAGTATAACATGGTAAAAACACAATTTCTGTAAACTACCAAATGCTTTACACATCATTGTATGTGTCCCCATTAAGTAATATTCAAATTATTTAACTGAACTGAAGAACACTTGTATTGCATCCAGTTACTTATAGACAATTGTTTTGTTTCTAAACAATCAACTGTAGAACTGAATTAGTGTTTATGATAAACACTAACATTTTTCTGCTTTATTTCCCATCAGTAAAGGCCAACAGTTAAGAGTTTAGGAAGCTTTAGTTCAGAACTTATGAGGTTTTGTCTGTTTCCCTGTAGATTATTTCTGAGTATTATGAGCTACTACATTCTTCTTCTCACATATAATTGCCTTTTTTCTTACACTTCCATATATGATTGCTTCTGCAGAGATTCCTTTTACTCCCTTATCAACCAGCTTCAGAAATCTCAAACCCACCGCTCTCTGCTCTGAGTTCTAGAGGCAAACAACTGGTGCACAGCAGAGGAAATACATCATTCAGCTACTTTATACTATACTCAAACATCCTAAAGCACTAGGCTACATCTTTAGTATTATGTTTCCTAAAAATCTGCATTTGTCATTTTACCTTGTACTGGTCGCTAGGAGACAGTTTGTTCCAAGGTTCTGGATTATTTGTCTTGTCCCAGCTATTGAGAGAAATGTAAGGTATGAGAACATACTCAGCGAATCCCACTACATTCAAAATAAGTAGAATCCATATGCGTATTGCGGTTATTAAGCCATGGAGAGCCACCCGACCAAGTAAGTGTCCACAGAAGAAGACACTATCCTTCGTCATCTATTTATAAATATCATATGGTAAACAAGCAAAAAAACCCCAAATCAATGAAGTCTTCACACACAGTCCAGTGATATAACAGCAAGACATTAAGGTCTCCAGAAATATAAAGACCAAGCCAGTGATGTTTTCTTTCATGTTTGCAGTAAGAGGACTGGTACTGTGAATTGATCTTATACATACCAGACATCAGGGTTGAACATTGCCAAACGCATGAGATACAAGCCTGCACCAACACCTCCAGATCCAATGATCAAAAACAGAGGGATCAACTTGAAGAAAAAAATAGAAAAAGGTATAATTAAATATCATACCACAACATAACAAAACAGTATTATTACATTTCTGCCTACAGCAAAGACAAACCAAGGAACAAATTCACACACTTGGAGCCATAATGTGTGGCCCTCTAAAACCCTGCCATATAAGCTCCCTGTGTGCAGGACATCCCTGGGGTCAGGGAGGAACTAGCAGCTATGAAGAGACAGAAACAGGAAAAAAAATAAATAAATTACTGCTACATGTAGAACAACCAAACATCGCATAACAGCATATTTCTGAGAAACATCAGTCCCCCCACTGCCCAAAACAGCCCCCACCATCTGTACCGCAGATCATAAAGCAAGATGTGCGTGTATCTGTATGCACGTGTAAGGAGAGATGAGCAAGAATGGAGAAGCCACCCTGAGCCTTGCTGCTGCAGCATGAGAAAGGCCCACACGTACTAGACAAAAAAAGAGGACCTGACCACGTCTCCCCCATCAGCCCTGAGCTGCCCACAGGCCGTCAGCACTGGCCCACCGTGGGGCCAGGCACGCAGAGGGGAAGGAGACAGAAGTGCGAGGAGGGGGCGACCGGCAGCGGACGACCCAGGAAGGGGCGACCGGCGGGGCCGGGGGCACAGCCTGCCGACAGTGGGTAGGGCGCAAGGAGGGGGCGGCGGCCCGCAGGGGCCAAGCCACCGCAGCCCCCGCGCCGACGTGGCACTGCCAGCGGGTACTCACGCTGGGGTGCTTCTTGGCGTGGGTGACAATAACGCGAAACATCACGGCAGTGGGCGAAGGCCTCGCTCTCTACCAGGCTCCGGAACCCGTCCTCCCTCTTCAGCTGCCGAGGCCCAATGTCACCCGAGGCCCCCGGCGCGGCAGGTGCCCGCCGCCGCAGCCCGGATGTAGCAGCTCCGGCGTTTGCCTGTTCGACCTCCGCCACGGCCACCCCGCCGGCGCCTCGCCGCGGTACCCCGCGCCGACACCGCCGAGTGCCCCGGGCTTCTCAACTGCTGGGTAGGCGCGGCATCTGGCCGGCCAGCCGGCAGCGCCGCTCGGGCAGCAGGCACCTGCCGGGGCACCCCGGGCCCGCTCCGCCGGAGGCAGCCGAGCAGACGCCAACGCCCCGCCCGCTGCTGAGAGCGGTGCGGGCAGCGCCTGCGCTGAGGGCGGTGTGGCGGGCAGCGCCACGGCCTTTCGGCGGCGATTGGCTGAGGGCCGCCCGCTTGCCTCCCATCTCCCGCGCTGCCCTCTCACACCGCTTTCCGGCCAGTGCCACGCAGACCGGGCCCATGAAGCCGCCGCAGCCTTCCCGACAGGTGCCTGCCCTCTTCTCCGTGGTATGGGGCTGCTCCGAAGGTGTGCGGCGGCGGGTGGGTGCGCGGATGTGCGCCCGCGTTCGTCCTCTCCGCTGCGGGGCGAGCCTCGCTGTGGAGGTTGGTCACCATCACCCGGGTTAAGTGGAGGGGATGGCTTGAAGGTGAGGCGAGGGAGTTAGGGTTTCGTTGTGTTGAAAAAGATAAAAGAGTGAAATTCATCGTAAAACTGCCAAGTTAATTATTCTGCTACAGTCAGGGTGGTAAAACACTGGGTGCATATGCAGTCTTGAGAGAGACCTTTAATTTTGATACTTAATGTAGACAAAATCCACAAAGAAAAAGCTTTGGCAGAGAGGTATGTAATGCAGTATTACAGATTTTGGCCAAGGTTGGGTTGGATTTCATTATTTTTCTTGTTAGGTTATTCTAAATGAACAACTGGGCTACTTACTGTATAATAATACTAAGTGTGTCCACGTGCTGCCCAAGTTTGGTCTCTGTTGCTGGATATTTTATACAGCGCTGGGATCCTAATGCCTGTCTTTGGGTAGGATCACCAGCCACTTAGATGTGTGATCTCTTTCACAGAAGGTAGCCTCAAAGGTGAGCTGGTGAGGACAGTATTTTTCCATTATTTCCAAATGAAAAGAGCAATTTGCCCATGCAGATGGAAGTATTGAAAACAATAATATCGGTGCTATTTATTTTATAAGATGGAAATAACAGAAACCTGTAAGAGTAACTTGGAAGGTTACACTGCTCACCCTCTAGTACGATAGTTGAATGTTTCACCACGTATCTGGAACACAGGAAATAGCAGTTGTCAAAGCAGGTGCAGGGAGAGACCAAAAGGTAGATGGATAGGCAGTAACTATGTGGGGCTGCTCAGCAAAACTTGCCTCAGATTAAATCAGTCTGCTTTCTTCTGTACTGTCAGTATAAGGCTAAGTGGCAGAAACTCAGAGACTTTGACTAGCCTCTTTCTATGCTACAAAGGGAAGGCCATTGGGGATACATTACTTCCACTTGCCATGTCTTGGGAATCTATTTTTTAGAAAATACGTTGTGGGGTTTATATGCTTCTCAGTATATTTTTTTTATCCCAATGATTTGTACTTTTTGTGCTTTAAATAGAGGCGTAATACTTGATCGGTTTGCAAAATTTGTCATTCATTTTATGGGCTTTCATAAATTTTAAATAATCTGTACATCAGCTTATTGCCTGGGCCTGTGTGACTCAGCTGGTTCATTCTTCATATACATGTCTTATTTATGTGACTTGGACTTTTGTTAAAATAAAGTGTGAAAAGAAGCAAAAACCAGGTGTTTTAATTATAATTTTAGAAATCATTAGTTAATATTCTTAAAAGTGCTCCCAGTGCAAGCATTGCTAAAAATGCAAACTCTCAATTATTTGGTTTGGTAAAATTTTGAGTATAAACTCAAGCTACCTCATGGCATCTTGATGGTGGGTCTGTGGTTCCTGGAAATACGTACTTAGCTGCCATGTTTTTGTGCTTGAGCTGTACTACAATGACAGAAATGATATGTGTTAACTTCTAGTAACACTGTCAATATATTGGCCATACTTTAAGAATTATTTATTACCCACCAAGAATCTGTCCGTTCCCTTAAAAAGAGTGAACGCTAGATAAAAGTAGAGAATTTTACCACTCTTTTATCTGTTGCTTAACTACTCAAAGTGAAAGTAAACACATTTATTTCCTCTCAAAGTTTGGGGCCTTTGTATTTACACCTGACAATTAAATTGATGTTGTTTTAGTTATACTAGTAACTTCTTTTAGTCTTGAGTAATGTTATTTTTGTGTAGGTTTCTTTTTTAAATAAGTGAATCCATAAATCCTTCAGGTATTTTGGCAAGGTTTTGTGATGAACCGGACCATTAAAAACTAAGGGGCTAGATTTGCAGTAGTGCTCAGCACTGCTGAAAATCAAGTCCTCAGGTTATTCTGTTGCTTTATTATTTTTTTTTTTCTTTTCTTTTGTTCTCCTGTATGGCCTCACCTCAGGCCTTCTGTCTCTTACTTGTCCTTCTTTGATTGCTATCATATCTTTTTCCTATCCTTAGGCTTATTTGAGCTTTTGGTTTCAGAAACTTTTTTTCTATTCCAGATGCTTTGTTTTTCTTTTTGGTGGCCTTCCTGTTTCTAAAACCTTTCTTCCTTAAACCTTACCTCTTGTTAATGAATTATATCCACAGATTTCTAGTCTTTTAACATCAGTTATGGTGTGCTTCATTTTTCTTATATTAAAAGCAATCAATTGTAGCCACAGGTATAATCATGTCTGATCTTCTGAAGAACAGGAACATGAAGTTATCACAAAATCAGAAGTTATTTGAAAAATAGCACTCTTAAGGTTTGACAGAATCAGTCAGTTAAAAAAAATTTTAAAAAAACAACTTTGAAGTTATATTTTTAATTGGAGGAAAATAGGAAGAAAAGACTACTAGATTTGGAGATGTTTGCATTGGTCATAGATCAAGAGACTGAATTCATTGTGAGTTGTCCTATATCAGGACATTGTTCTATTAAGCAGAACAGTGTATAAATAGGATTTTCTGTAGGACATATCATTTTTTGTAAAAAGGCAAAGATTTTTAAAAATACTTGTTAGCAGAGAAAAAGAATTCTAGGAGAGCATAATGTATTTTAAAACTTGGAAAAGAAATGTGGAAATGTAAATGTAAACCCCATCTTACATGCAACAAATACACGAGGATTTTTGTGATTTCAGT
>WUAM01000323.1:18941924-19011625 GCA_024336885.1 Actenoides hombroni
CAACTATAAAGGGAGAGGGCAGGAGGAGGATGGGGGGGCATTCTGCTTTGTCCTCCAAGCAGCTGCTGCATGTTCCCGGAGCCCTGCTTCCTGGACTCGGCCCGACATTGCCTGTAGACGGGAAGTACCGAATAACATCTTATCTATCATAACCCACAGCTCCTTGCATCTTATTCTCTCCCAGCGTGCCATGCTGATGGGGGTTGGGGGGAGTGATAGAAGGACTGGGTGGGCACCTGGTGCTGTGCCAGGGTCAACCCACCACAGATATATATAGCATAGCTGTGAGATTCACATTGTGCAACTGTATGAAATAAATACATGTAGTATGACTTCTGAGCAGGAATTTCTTGCTTTATTGGAACAGCAGTGACTAAACTGAAAATGATGTGAAGGGCAAAACTACAGTATATCTTGATATTTTTCTTATACGTACTAAGGCATCAAAATTTTTCTTTGAGAATAGGCATAACATAAGAATCAGCAAATTTAATTAAAAGGGAGTTTCAGAAAGTACTTCCATTTCTTTTTTGTGAAATGCTGTTTTCCTCTTGCATCACATAAGAAATCAGATTGAAGGCACCAGAATGTTCTGTTTACTTGCTTGTTTCAGAACAAAAAGTTGACTCCTGTCTTTCACTAACCTATTTGTCTGACTAACTTACAAGCTTGTATACTTTGAGATGTTACTCCATTAGTGCTGTTTCTGCCCATCTGTTTTTCCTCTGTGGGACTTGCCCTTAAGAAACAGCTCCTTCAGGCTGCCTTCTCTATTGACGAAGACATAAGCAGAATGCTAACATGTGTGTGAAAGAGCTGTCTTAACAAACACATGTAGTACTTCTAAAGTGTTGAGGCACCCAATACTCTTGTCTTTTCTCCATGGAATGCAGAACAGATGTGGATGAAATGAATACATTTTAAAATTGGTATCTTCTGCTGGAGCTCTGAAAAGCAATACCCACGGACAAAAATACATCTCATAGGAAATACATTTTACACAACCTCTCCACAGCAGAATCAGTATTTATTTTAAAAAAAAGTAATATAAGGAGGCCAGTCTAGAGATGAACTAATTTATTTTATTTTAAGCAAAATGTTTACAAGAACAATCTGTCTTACCAAACATGGATTCAGTATATTTGTTTGTAGGGTAAAATGAGCTTTTGATTAAAACTTGACCGAACTGAAATGAATCATATGATTAAAAATCAGAAAATTCCAGTGCAATGAGTTTTAAAAGTAGTCCACACTGCAGTTCTTAAAGAAATCAATCAGAACTGTGGAAATTTTTGCTCCCTGTCTCTTCCTCTGTGCTCCCTATTTCATCTTGGAAGGGAGGAAGCATGGTTTTCAAGGTCATAGTTCTTTTAAATCAGCTTGCTGGTACACTTGCTGGCTGTGGAATCTGGAAGAGAGAAGAATCATTTGAGGGACAAGAGAAAAGATGGTGTACTGTGGATTACCTAAATCCTTTTTCTTTAGAGCCACTTTGAGTCGCAGAATACAAATAAACAGTAGTAAGAACACAGACAGGTATGGTTTTATTATGTGGAACAGTAAAGCATGCAGTGAACCACTAAGGCCAAAGTTACAGTCATTTTAATTCACATGAAGTCAAAAGTGCTACTCAGACAGTTTTATCCGTCCTTTGCCCATGGCTACTCATGTGGCAGCACCAGTTCATGTAGGGCTGTGCAAAAGAGACAAAACCAAGTTTTTATCTGGATCAATTCCAGCTCACTGCTAATGCTAGCATGAAAGATGTGATTGCAAAAAGCATCCAGAAGAAGCAAATGAGAGAGTGGCAATGGAATCCTACCCTCTCACTACAGGCCTGACTGATCTGATCCTGTAGCCACCACCAGCTGTGTGTGTCACACCTGATCTAACATGGATTGCTGGTGAGCTGGGCAGTCGTGTCTGCTTTCCTCACTCCCCATGTGGCCTTGGCCCTCTGTCCTTGCCCCTGGCTTGCACTGGATCAATTGGTCTTGGAGCCACAGAGCTTCTTGGTACAGTAGATTTCTATCAGATCAGAATCTGGCTCACTGTATGGTTTGATAGCTGCAAAATTTGATACAAGTACTGAGGACAGAAAGTGGCAGATTTCATGTGAAACTGCACCCTACCATCATTGTGACTAGGGAGACATCATTATGGATGGACATTCTAATTAAAAAAAAAAAGTAATTATAATCATGTTGGTGTAATTGAAAAGAACTTTTCTGTTTTAATTTTCACGGCATTTTCAGTTTGACAGATACTTAAAACATTCTGAAAATTGATTTCATTCTGTATTTGATGAAAAAAATCCTGTTGGCCCTATATTTTTTGTTAGTGAGTTCTTTCTTTTTCCAGCTTTCCCGTAAAGTATTGAAGTGAGAGCATTTCACCCAGGGTCTCTTTCCTCATCTGGGTCCCTTCTCATTTGGAAATGGGAAGAGCAGGGGAATGAGAGGGGGGATGGCAATACTTTTAAAATTCATTTAAAAATATAAATATATATATAAAGCTTTTCAAACATTTAAGAGGACAAAGAAAGGTACACCTTCAACATCCGAATGTTGTTCCTGCTAATTTTCAGGCACTGTAACATGAGCTTCTCAAAGCTCCTCTATTATTTTCTAAAATTAGCCTATTTTCTGTTAAATAGTTTAAATATGGGGTTTCTGCTATTTCTCCCTATAACTGTCACAGTGTAATACACATAATGAATGATGCAGTGGAATCTTCTAGCTAGAAGTCTTCTTCATGTTGGGACTGGAGCAATTCAAGTCTCGTGATGATCTCTGGTTTATGCATCGTAACAATTAGAGCAGATTCCCTCTCCACTTACTAGCAATAAACTCTCCAAAACTGAGTACGGCCAAGCCAGGTTTTGAATAATAATAATAATACTACTAAAAAAAAATGTTTTTCTCTTTTTCACATGGAACAGGTCATTATTCTGAAGGTCTGGCTCATCGCTATGACAGCATGGAAGAAAATCTGCTTCTTTTTCAGAATCCTGCAGCTCCAGGATTTGATGCCAGTTCTCAAGAAATACTTGAAATTTGGACTGACATGTAAAACATTAAATTAGCACTATTATCTCTTAAACATTTATACCTTGAAATATTTCTGTCACGGTAAGCTATGAAACATAATTAATTACACAGAGACTTTGAAGGTCTAGTTCTAACAGGGACTGTTCTGAGGACTCTACCATCACTTAGGAAGGTAAAATCTCTCTGACTTGCAAGATCAGTTCACTTTCTCACATCTGTTTTCAGGAACTTGTGCTTCTTGCCAAGCAATTGATGGTCACAGGTCATAAGACTGGCCTTCATCGCAGTCTGTCTGCTCCCCAGCCACAGAATGAGATCAGATCTGTCAGTTCTTGCTTCATGTTTCAGGCAAGATGCCAGTATTATTGCCATATGCTGCCAGCAGGGGACCTTAACAAAGACATGTCCTGGTGATTGTTTTTACAAAGAAAACTATATACATGTCTTGATGAAGTGAAACTCTACCAGAACTGAATGCCTTCCCTTTTGCAATAGATTAGATCTTCAATCATCTCGAATCCTTAAAATAATTTTTTTCAAGAAAAACCTTCATAATTTGGCAAAACCAGATTAGTTTCTCTAAAATCTGTGATGATAAAAGACATCTTATGTGTCTTTGATGCACATTGTGCTAATCAGTAAAATAATTAATATTAGAAAAAGAAGCAAATTGATTCCTAAATGTCACAATTACATTTAACAGAGAACATTAAAAGCAGTTATTTCCTTTCTTTATTGCTTACTGTTTTCATTATTTCATTATAATTTTTCATACAAATCCAAACCAGGCAAGCTCAACTTCTTTTGTTTACAGATAATAACTAAATAGACTTTAAAAGGAAGCTATATAAATCCCTTCAGTATAATTTATTGAACAGCAATTCACAATGATTTTTGTCAGTATAGCTGAAGCATCTTTTGTCCTCAGTGAGACCAAAATAAGATTGTATTGGAAAAGCTTTATGTGAGAAGGGTCATCGGCGCTCATGTTCAAAGTAATGATTCTTGTAAAATTAATTAACTTTTTTTTTCTTAAATCAAAGCCCTTAGAATACTTTCCATTGGTAACAGCAGGTCTGTGCTTTTTATGTTCGTTGTGGCAGATGTTCTTTACATCCCAGATTTTTTCAGAACACCAGAATGGTTTGATGGATGAAAGACTGCATCTGGAAAAAGTGTATCAGTCAGTGTCATTAAAAGCCTGAGCCAGAGCCCACTGAAATCAGTGGGAATCACTGCCTTATGTTCACATTTTTCATATCTTGTTAAGAGGGAGTAAGTCTTGGTTATTAAAAAAGAATGGAATGTCATTCTGTACTTGCATTACACAATTTTCCAACAATGAGGAACAAAAAAGTTGTATTGATGGAAGAATCTGTCATTGCATATATAGATGGCTGGGTTTGATACCATGAGGTTTACACAGCAACTAGCAGGTGGCAAACCCCCTTGGGGAGTCTGGATAGGCTCCTAAGAAGTGCTGGGAAGGGGTAAACTGACTCTGGTGCTCCAGTACTATTGATAAAGGGGGAACATTTAAGCAAATGGAGAAGCTAAGTAAAATGCTTAATGTCTTCCATGGGAAGAGGTGGAAAGGCAGGTTTTTTACTACCTTGATCGGATAATATAAGTAGGAAGAATGCATATTCATCATGAATCAAGAACAGTTTCAGAATAAACGGAGTCAGAGTACTTTATCTGAAACTCATCTGAATGAGGTGTCAGGGAGCTGCAAGACAGCGTTGCTCTGTAAGGAAAGGTGAATGGGGAGCTGGTGCTGACAGCAAGGCAGAGTGCCAAGACCCAAAGAAAAAGAACAGAACAGGTCTGGTGATGGTTACCAGGGTCAGACAGCAGTTTGAGGACTGCCAGGCAGGTACATAGTGATGAGGCAAATCTATGGTCAAGCCTGGATCAGGAAAGATCCTGCTAAGATCAGGAAGGGTGATGGAGTGCCTGTTGGTGCAGGTCCCTAATAAGGAGTGACATTGTGTGATTTTAAGTTTGACACTTTAGATAGTTGTAACTGAGTCTGAGTTTAAACTTGAGACTCTGAAAGAGCTCACAAATGCACAAGAACACATGGCTCTTAAATCGTGATGCTGCTGAAAAGAAAAACTTGAAAGGTAAACCCTCCAGTAAAGGGTTGGCCAAAGGATCTAAATACTCAGGTAGAAAATGGGAGACTGACTGTTACTTAAATGAGTTTCCAAGATGGAAACAAAACAGAAGTACACATGCTTATAGGCAAATGCTAGAAGTTAAAGAAATAGGATTAAGGAACAGGAATGTCCTCCCTTACTTAATGACATAGTAGACATTAGAAACTTGGGAAGAAGACAATCAGTGTCACTCTCTAGTATCAAGACAGAAAATATACGTGAGATGGTGGAATAAACTGTGCCCAGGGCAAAGGCATAGGATGAATTCAAGAAATCACAATCAAATAAAATTAGCAAATTAACCACCAAAGCAAGTTTGCATGGATTGAAGTTGCAGGCTTGAATTGGACAGAGGTCTTTCTTAACGGGTCTTTCTTTATTGTGTCTTTCTTAATAACCACCCAGAGATGATGGCAACACAGACTGCAATATTTTGAGAAAAAAAGAGAAACATAGCAGTTCTACTGAGGGTTTGGTTACCCCACTTCAGAATGGGTGAATATGATGTCCCTCAAGCCTGTCAACTGCACCACTCATCTTCGTGTCATCTGCAAATGTGTTGAGGGTGCACTTGATCCTATCGTCTATGTCATTGATGAAGACATTGAACAGCACTGGGCCCACTATGGACCCCTGAGGGACACCACTTGTCACCGATCTTTATCTGGAAATCGAGCCATTGACCACTACCCTCTGGATGCGACCATCCAACCAATTCCTTATTCACCAAACAGTCCCCCCAACAAATACATAACCAATTTAGAGAGAAAGATGTTGTGGGGGACCGTGTCAAAGGCCTTACGGAAGTCCAGATAGGTGACATCTATAGCTCTTGTCGACCAATGTGGTCACTCCGTCATAGTGATCATAGAAATGACTGAGAAAATATGAAAGGAAGCTGAAATCACTTTCAAGCAAAGTCAAGGAGACTGCTTTAAACAGGATGGAATCCTTCAAACTGTATTTAAAACAAATTAAAAAGTATCATAAGCTCTAATAGATTAAACATAAAACTATGATCAATTAGGTAGAATGGAAAAAGAATTTGAGAATCAACAAGGTAAAAGAATAAGATTTTGTACTAACTCATATTTCAAACACAGCAAAAAAACATGCCTGCATGCGTTGGGCCAGTGGGTGATTTGTATGAAATGTGTACATAAGGAGATTAATTCTTTTCATCAGTATTTTCTGTGGAAAAGAAATTAAGATGCTCCCATGCTAGAATACTATTTTCTGGGGGAAGAGGGCTCAGCAGACAATCTGTCTGAATTTGAAGTTGTTGTGGAAGCAGCTACAGATAAAATACTGAGAAAAAAAAAAAAGCTCTGATGAAATAGTGGGAAATCACAACTATCACAAAAACTCTGAAAGAACTCAGGTATGAAACATTTCAGTGACTAATGGTGTAAACTCTTACTCGACTGGGCAGTAAATAAAATAGCAGATGAAATTCAATCTAGATAAATGCAAAGGAAGTGAAATGCACTGCAGATAAATGTAAAGAAATCAATGCTGCTGAGGAACAGCAGCCCTAGCTTCACAAATAAAATGATGGACTCTTAGTTGACTCTTTCGGCTTAAGAACAAGACCTTGGGATTATGATAGCTTTATGGAAGTGTCAGTTCAGTGCAGTCAATAACTCCATGACCCAAGGAAAAAAAAAATCTTAAAAATTACTAGGAAAGGAATAGAGAACAAACCAGAAAACATTATTATTCAAATGAATAAATGCACTACTTGCTTGCGTTTCAGTGCTGTCCTCTCATTACAGAAAGACTATATATAAAGATTGGAAATGATTCATGGAAAGAAAACACCGGTCATTGGAGAACTGGAAATCTGTCTCAGTCACACTATCAAAAGTGACTGTGTCAGCTGGGATTCTTCAACCAAGGAAAGAGATAACTTGGGAGGTATAGCAGAAGATGACAGGAGCCAGATTCAAAATAAACAAACCAAGGTTGCTTTCATACATAAGGGAGAAGATCTGTGGAATTCTGTGCCGAATAATGTGATAATAAATAACTCTACATGGGTTACAAGGGAGAATGGACAAGTTCTTAGAAAAAAGATTCTTAGAAGAAAGACTCACTACAGATCACTAAATGGACAAACCACATCAGGAGCAAGAATTGCCAAAGTTGAAAATAATTGGAAATTGGGAAATCAGTAGATAGTATCATATATACTTGCTCTGTTCCTGCTTTTCTTTGGCTGTCCACTTAGGCTATATAGACCCTTAATCTGAACAAGTACAACACCTCTATAGTCTAATACTTTTATAATTATTTATTGAGTATTCTTATGTCTTTATACAGTGGCCCAAATTATTTGTACTTTACAAACTAAAAGAATATGGCTTACTTGATGAGCTCACTATCTGAATGTCACATGATAAAAATTATTAATATTTCTTCTATAGCTTTTACGTCTAGGGGTTTTAATCACAGCTCAAACTTCTGCCACACCTGAAATAAATCATAGACAGAAAAAAGTACAAAAATGGAAACACTAAGTCTGTCTTAAATGGATTGGAAATACAAGTATAGAACGAGAAACAGCTATAGCAGGGGAGCACAAGTAAACTGCAAGACAACATGAGAGACAATTTGCTTTGGACCTTAGAACAGTTTTTGGGAGCATGGTGGTAGAAGGCTATTTTGATGGTATTTATATGGAACACATTTTAAGTGTGAAAGATGTCTTGAAAAAAAACAACACAAACTGGTCTGAAAAATTTAACAGAGACCAAGAGATCAACACATTGTGTTAAACAAATTTGTATGGCAAATGTCATCTGCTGTAAAGAAATGGCAGAAGAAGGAGTGATGTGCACTGAAATCAAACCCAAGAAATTTATGACTGATGCGCAGAGGCAAAACCACTGTAGGGATAAAAATGGAAAAGGAACATGATAGAATCTAGGAAGAATCATTACAATAGATATAGCAACATCAAAACTGCATTTTTTAAAACCAGAGAAAGGAACATTGATGTAAATGAGAAGGCAGATGAGCCTAGACAAGAATTTTAGCTGAATGGGCAGATAGGAAAGCTGCATGTGAGGTATGTTTTGCATTGAATCTTTCAGACATAACTTCAGTGGCAGGATCTGCATCGAGGTCTGTGTTGAGGATGATGTCCTTCATAGCATATGAGCAATAGGGGGTGGTCTTATAGTGGCTGAAAAGAAGGTAGGCATATAGAGCCAAGGTAAAGGTGGGAAGATCCCTGTTTTAGCTCTATCAAGCTGGAGCTTAGAAAAATCTACAAAACTACATTTTTTCTTAAGTTAAAATAGCTGTTTGATTAAGGGTTTGCAGGACTGGAACTTAACACTAAGTGGGGAAGAGAGGGTATGGATGGCAAGAGTTTGCCATCTGAGAGCACATCCATATGAGCACAGATACCTTCGGTGAGACCTGACTGCAATGGAAATACAGTGATCCATCTTTCCTAATCCTTGAGTTTAACACCTGCATCCTGTATCAGGAAATAAAAAAGAAAATAGGGCTCTTCTCTGCCTAATCCTAAAACAAGACAATTACTTAGCATGACAACTCACACTGAACTAAAGATATAGTTAGCCCTAATATCAATAATTCTTAACCTTTGCAATCTTCATTATAGATATTTATTTAATTCAGAAAGCTCGTCTGTTGAAGATATATGCTGGGTTTTTTTACTTTTCTTGGCCTCCTTTACAAATGTGTACTGTGAAAAAAAGAAAGAAAACCCCAAACAATAATTAATGAACTGAGACAGAGCATGGCCTAAGGAGTGAAAGAAATACCTTAATATCTGATGGGAACATTCCCTGGCAGCATTTGACTGCATTAGACCTTGTAGCAGTCTGCAGTTTATTATTTCAAAGTCCTATTGATACTGAATTTCCTCCCTTTGTAGTTTGAAACAGTAAGGACATCTGATTCAGTCTTTTTATATTTTACCATTTTTCTCTTTACTATTTTACTAGACAAAAGAGCAGGGATCACTGAGAGAGGTGCTTGCTGTAATGGCACAGTTAAAGAGTGAAAGCTGGAACACTTCTCTTTGGAAAGATATTTGAAGAGGTCAGTCTCTCTACTACAGATGGTGATGTTTTGATGGACAAAAAAAGAGTTTGCTGTTTGGATTCAGACAGGTAGGTCATGGCTTTAACTGCTCACTGACAGGAAAAAAAAAGTAGCTACAATATTTCATACTATTATTTCTCCATTCACAGTTGATGGATGAGTTAGAAACACACTTGAGTTTATTCCCTAGGTGAGGAAATGTTGTATTATTGTATTTCTTTCTTTGAAAACACAACACTTCGTTTAAACTAAGAATGGTATTTTTAAGGTAATTTATGTGAATGTGGCTATATTCTCTGCTGACTTGCTATTGTGTAACTCCTTCTAAAATAGTCTTTACAGAACCACAAGAAAGATTCTTTTTTTTTTTTTTTTTTTCTTAGGGCAAAAGTACAGTCAGGATATATTATTTCCTCTTTCTCTCCAGCAGTTGAAGAGCAGCACTGAAATGGGGATTCAGACACCTACTCTTGCAACAGTCTGTGCACTGAAGGCTCGACCTGAAGAGAACCACTGGAATGCTGAGATAATTGAAAGACCTGATAGGCTTGACATGACCTGATATACTGAAATATTTCTAGGCTTTTTTTTAGGCATTGTGTTAGTGATGGAGGTGCCATGACATTTTCATACTAGATGTATTATTTCATCTCTTCATAATTTTGCTCTAAAATGATCTTTTAAGATAATTTTGTGTATGTTTATGAAGGTAGTACTTAAAGGTGCTATACAGACCATACAATCTGTTTAATGGATATAGCAATGTCAGTACAGTGCCCAGCTCCCAGCCGTATGCCACTAATACCTCATTTCTTTAACCAAAAAGGCAATTGAACATTTCAACATCCTTGATTATGTGCTGAGATTGGCAAAGGCCTTGCAGAAATAAGGGGATCAGACATTGTCTCTGAAGGCTTTATTTTTTAGAGCATGAATTCTCCCATCTTTTCCTCTTATTTGAAATAGTCTGACTCTACTAAAGGAGGTTAGCATCAACAGGATTTTTCATAGCCAGAAATCTCCAAAGACTGATGATCAAAAGATAAACTACTAATTTTTATTCATATCTGTGCTGTATGTTTTATTTACTTCTAATTACTAAATTTGCAGGATTTGTTGGTAAGCCCTATGTCTGTAGAAACAAAAGCATAAATTTTAAGTACTTCACAGTTCTTTTCATTTTGTTGATTTTGTATTTCTCTGCTGAGGAATGTGGGACAAGTATGCAAGCTGACTACAGAAGATAAAAAAAAAAGAACGTGCATAATATTTCTAGAAATAGAGGTAAGAGTGAATAATTCCTTTGGAGAGAGTGGAAAAAAGGAGAGGAAAACTAAGAAAGATTTGAGACAACTAAGACAGACGGGCTGAGAGGGCTGTAGTAATGGCACCGAGTACAAAGAGGGAAGGATGAAGGAGAGTTTGGGCAATGTGAGATGTTAATGAGGAGCAAAGGCAGGCAGCCATTAATTAACTACTTGATCACCTATTCTTGCCAGAACTGTATAGATAGAAACTGGAATAATACTAGCGTTGCAGGCTGCCCCAGAGGGCTGAACTGAAAGCCAAACAGCCTATTCAGCTGCTATACTTTCATGTTTAAAGGAACTGTAAGTTCTTCCAGTGCTCTACAGGGTATTCCCCTCCCCTTGTCTGTGTTAGGTGCCAAAAGCCCTCACTCTTTGAAGCTGCCTACATAAAGCCAAATCTGGGGTCAGTTCTGTTTACTTTTCCTTCCCCTTACATAGGATTTGAGTTGTCCTGCTCATCAACATGTATGGGACAATATTAAGGGCTTGTCCATTGGCAGGCAGGGGGTTCTGCAGAATTTACTGCTGCATGTCAGCATGGATCTGCAGATCGAAGATATGTGAGCCCTGCTACTTGTCCTATTAAGACTGAAATTGTGCATGAAGATAAAAGTAGGATGGGGATGCCAGTTACAGGGAAAAGAAAGACCCTTAGGGAGTGAAAAGCTAAGACATATGCAACTCCTACTGGAACAGGGAAGCTGATCAGAGTTTTGAAGGAAAGGCTAGACTGCATGGGCCAATAGCTTTTTTTGCACAGGGCTGGCAAAACCAGATTCAGAAGGAGTTCATTGTGCAGTCAGGCTGCCTGTGTAGCCAAAATATTGGCAGAGGAAACAGGAGGTGCCAGTGTGAACACATCAACTATGCATGTGCTAATATGCTACAAAAAGCCTAGGAAATGCAAGCACAGAACGAACACAGAATTCACGTATTTCTTTGGAATTTTTTGCCCTTTCAAAATTTTCAAAATATGAAACACAGAAAATTATTATCAGAAATATTTCAGATGCATAATTACAGCATACACCAACCAGCCATCTCTGTGCTTTATTTGAGAAAAGAAGACTAATAGACCCGTAACACTCAACCTTGTCTTTGCCATACAAGAGGAGTTTTGGCTCTGGGAAGGTTTGTGTGGGTGATACAGAGCTATGCTAAATGTAGTGCATGCTCTTGTCATGGACTGTATACTTGCCAAAATTTACTTTCCCACCATGCTTCACCATAGAACTAGTTTGACACTACTTGCATTTATCCATTGTTAATCACATATCTCCCAATAATGCTCTTAACATTCTGTTGCAAGCTTTCATGTTTAGCACTATTCTTGGTCCTCAAGTTTTGTAGTCTTACCAGTATGTCAGAGCATCAAGTCTTTAAGATGTCCCTGTTCTTCTATTTATGAAAACAAGCTTGAGGAAAAAAACAAAACCCAGATTAGTCCCTCGGTATTTTTAAACAGCTCGTAAAACTTTTATGCAGCTGGCTTATTTTACATGGGGGACTGGCACTACTGGGTGTGCACAGGTGCTGAAGGTGCCTTTTGTGACTGAGAAGGCAGGACTCGTTTGCAAAAGGCAATGGTCCTGCGTTGCTCTACTTTGCTGTCCATCTCTCACTGTTAGGTTTTGTGCTTAGCTCCTGGATTACTGATGTGGTCAGACAAAAATCCCTGGGTTTTTGTTGCGGTTTTTTTCTTTAATTATTTTTAAATTTTTTAAAATTTTTTACCCATTTTTACTTTTATTTATTTATTGTTTGGTTTTTTCCCAAATGCAAGGGCTTGCAATTTTTCAAGAGTGCAAGAACAAGCTTGACACCGCAACGTAAGTCCACAAGGTACTCAGCTCTTCAAATAGTATTTAAATAAAGCATTTTTATAATGCTTCATTGCCACACAGGGAAGAGAAGAAGCGCCACTCTGTTTTTTGAGCTATTTCTTTACCAAATGAGATCCTGAACAACCACCCCCCTGAGAATAAATGGGTCTGCACGGAGACTTTGTGTGAAGCGCTCCGTGCTGCTGGGAGTACCCGTATCCCTCGCCGCGGAAGATCCCAGCGCTGGCCGGGACACTTCGCGCCCTCGCCCCCGCTGGCGGCGGGCAGCAGCGGGCGGACGATGGGTACCGCCCCCTCCGCGGCTTCGCCTGGCGCGGCGCACGCGCGCTCCTACCGCGCCTGCGCGACGGGGCCAAGTGCGCAGGCGCAGTAGCGGGACCGGCCGCCGCGGGCGGGCGGGCGCGGGTCTGCATCCGGGTCGCCGCCGTGTCCATTGTCTGGGGAAGGGGCCCGGGGCTCGGCGGCGCTGCACCCGAGGGCCCCCGCCCGCCCGCCGCTCACCCTCATAGGCTTTAGTAAGTGATCCTCAGCGGCTCTTCCCGCCTCTGTCCTGGGGGAGATGCCGGCGTGCTCGCAGAGCGCCCCTGCCCCCGGACGGGCGCAGCGAGCTCCGTCCCTCAGGCTCCCTGCGGCCCCGGCTGCTTTTTCCCCGTGCCTCTCCTCGCTGGCGCTGGTGCATCATACCAAGGCGCTGCGTCTGACGGTGCTTGTGGCTCCGGGGGCCTCGGGCGACCCCAGTGTCTGCCCAGCCTCCCCCGGGGTTCATACCGGTGCCCGGGGCTGCGGGCAGCCCGCGATCCGCAGCCGGCGCGGTGCGGTGTCGTTTCCCGGCGCCTGAAAGGAGCAGCGGTGCTCCGCCGGCGGGCAGCTCCCGGCTGCCTGCTGTGGGTAAAGCGCTTACCGCTGTGCCTGCCGCCGCGCCCCTTCTCCCTCCTTCACGTGTGGGAATGAATGTCTCCGGGACCCCGGTGCCGTCTGCATTGTCGGCTGCTCTTCTGGCACTGTGGTGGAGACTGCCGCTGCCTGTCACGGCCGTTCTGCCTTTCCTTTTCATTTAAATGTCTTTAACGATGCTGAATTCTCATCGCCACCTAGTTATAATACTATGTTTGTTTGTTTTTCCCCTGCAGTGGACCGCAGTTCGAAGAGGAGACAAGTGAAGCCTTTGGCAGCTTCGCTGCTGGAAGCTTTAGATTATGATAGCTCTGATGACAGTGATTTTAAAGTTGGAGATGCTTCAGGTAAATATGTTTCCTCATCTCCTTGGTTCAGAATTATTTCATTTTTATTTTATGGTTGCTCATTTAATATCATGTGGGAGTCAGAATGCTATTAGTGTACTGTTGGGACTTGGAGCCACTTGAAGTTCACTGACTTGATTGGATGACTGGGAGTTCTTATGCTGCAGATAAGAAATAACTAATAAAAAATCCATGCAATACTACAGTTGTAATTAATTTTTTCTCTGCAGAAAACCCATAACTATTAAGCTAGTTTTGGCAGAAGAATTTGAGTAGTTTCTGTTGCTTTTTGCATTTCTTCAATGTAGAGATAATTTTTGAAATACTCATTGCATTTAGTATTGAAATTCCCTTTTTGTTTGGAATCAGTCTGGATAATAACCTTAAGCAGAAAGGTAATCTGTTTGGGTTTTTTATTATTTTTTACAGTAGACAAAGTGTCCACTCAGATAGCTATGCAGAAAGGTGTACGCATTTCATACTAGAAGGAAGCCTTTGCCTTAGAACGTTCTTGTTCTGCAGTCTTTTCAATGTGTGCAGATTCCTGTATCTGCAGTGAACATCCTCAAAAACCGAAAGTAAACAAGGTGCCAAAATAAAATTAATAAATTCAGGTATATTGGATGGAAGGGAAAGAAGGGACAGGACCATGTTTGTGAATAAACTGCCCATTGGATGTTCTGTGGGGACATCAGGGAAATAAAGATGCAGAACATGCAAGACACAAGGGAAGCATTATGACAGCTTGCCAAATAACTTCACTTACAGTTATTCACAAATAACTTTTATTTCTGCACTGGAGACACTGAGCTGTGTTTCCATGTCAATGTATTGTGCAAAAATATTCCCCATCTCCTTTAAAGGGCTTATTTTTTAACATCTGGCAAGCTCCTCCTTATTAATGAACTTGAAGAATGCTTAATAATCATTTCTCCAGCACTGGTTTTAAGATACGTCCTAATGCTCCTTCCCTGCCCCCAAACTTAGACATTTTTCCCTTGGTTGGTCTGGTAGAAGCAAGAAGCAGGAAGCAATGACTTAAGAGAGTAAAACTGATGTCTTCTTGGATATTCCATGCTAAGGTTTTGAGGGCCTTGTTTCATTTACTTTTTTTTCAATCTTTTGGGGATTTTCAATCCTTTATTTGAGTAAGGGCACTGCCTTTTGTAAAGCTAATTTGCCATTTCCTTTGTGTTATACAAGTTAAATGAATAGTTGCAGGATATTTGAAACAGAACATCTGTGCTGATTTAAAATGAAACTGGTGTAACATAACCGTACATTTGGTGGTACCTGGTCCATTTAAATTCGGATTGAAATGCTGAAATAAAGTTTTTTACACACACACATATATCTAAATAAAGTGGATAATTTTAAAGTTACATATGTATGTAGAATACGTATGTGTATACACAAGCAACCCTACTAGACAGATTCTGGGTTGTTGCTAATAAAAAACAGATTTTCCTTTTTTTTTTTTTTTTTTTTTTTTTTCCCCCAGTGTGGATTCAGCCTTCAAAGCATAATGTGTATTTCTGTGGTACAGTAAGGGATGTTGCTCTTTTTCTTCTTTCAGTGACCATAGAGGTCTCTCCATGCTCAGCCTGTTGCAAATCAGTATTTAGTGTATATTTGAATTAAGAATTTCATTGCGTAGTTTGCTTACAAAGGGAAATAAATGTGACAGAAGAAAGAAACAATCTTTCTACATGGAAAGTGACCATAAGTCAAATTCATGCACTCAGAAAAATCCTGGAAGTATGGTAATTCTACAGCTCTGCAATATTTCTTTATTTGATTCACAAATGCACATATAGGTGTTAAAAAAAATGAAACAAATTTGAAAGTTAAAAGTTAAAGGACCATTTCAATGTGGAATTAAAAGAATTCTGCAGTTGTTTACTTTCTGTTGATTATCTTGCATCCATATGTATGAGCTGTGGGATGTTAAGTGAAATGTACTAGTAGACAATATTGTACAAGTCTATGAAGACTGAGCCCTGACCAGTTAGGCTTTTACAGATGTTCATTGTTCTGTCAGATTTCTGGGAATATGAGCTGCAGTAAGGATTTGAGAAATTGGTATTGAGTACTTTCAGGAAGGAATCAGCATTTCTGATTTTTAAATTTTTTAAATTTTTCTTTTATTCAGAGTCCTGATGTCTTGATAAATTTTTCACTACAAAAAATATTTCTAACCACCTAACCTCCCTGTCCACCGAAAAAAAAAATTAATAGGAGATACAACGTTTTGGCCATATTTATTTTCTTTTGGATTTAGGTCACCCCAACAGGCGATTACTACCTCTTCCACTTTAAAAATCTCATTGCTCTGACATCTCTTTAGGGAAACTGATTTTGGATCTGTTAAACTCTTCTAAATTTACTAAATGTAAATTGCTTTCAGGCCTGTGGGCTTTTCATTATGTTAATATTGAATGAAGTAAATTTTTAATGGCTTCTCTGTTTCTACCTAATAAAAAGTAATAATGCCATAAAGTACTGTATTTTTCTGGTTTTTATAAACATCTTGAAAAATTTGTTTCTTAAGTAGGAATGTCATAAGTAATCTTAATGTGGGATACAGCAAAAAAAACCCTGTCACTTTGGAGTCAAGAGTGTATAAATATGTGACTTGAAATGATGGTACTCTAATATACTCAGCTGAAGTTTTTTAATAATATGTTTCACAATATAGAGCAGTTATGTAAAATTTTGCTTTTAATGTAACTAGAGCATAGTTTAATTTATTTATTTTTTTATTTAATTTTTTTCCTCCCTTTAATGAGAGCAGCTGAAGATATACTGATGTCAGAAATCAGTGTATAGTTGTAAAGTAATTCCCATCAGGATTTGAAAGCAAAGATTGACCACTGTTCTTCCCTCTCATCTTTGAGGTCAGACAGTTTTGGTAGCTTATATACTGATACTGAAATGATGCAGAGAAATGTAGTATGTTGCCTGAACAAGAATGATGTGTGAATTTAAAGACTGGCTTTCTGTCTCAATGTAGCAAAGAAGAGTGTAGCTGAATGCTGCCTTGAAGAACTGAATTATGTCACCACTTCTGCTGCAAGTCTCATAGACTCAAATTTTTAGAGATGTTTGTAAATATTTGGGTTTTTTTGGTGTTGAGTGTGGAGCCTGACTTGCATACCTATTATGTACTCTTATTGCAATTGAGGTCAGTAGGAGCTCTGTTTCAAACCTGTAATGATTTAAATAAATGCATATATTAGGTATTCTGAAAAAACTGTGACTTCATCTAGAAATAAAAAGTTGCAAATATTTTCATATTCCTGTAATTTGTTTCCTCTTAGCACAATGGAGATTTCCACTTTTACTTTTCTGTACAGGATATTGCATTATAAAGAAATGTTTGTGAAGGGCCAAAACAATGTAGTGATAAACACTACTGAAACATTGATGAAGAAACAAATACATTTATTTTTGAGAATAAATTTGATATTCAACAGAAAAGCTGTAGGGTGTTTTTGTAGACAATGAATGTAAGAGAAAATGTTGAATAGTGAATTATTAATTAACATAATTGCACAATCTTAATTGTTACAATCATTTCAAGGTTTGACTTTCCAACTGTCATGTGTAGTCCCTCAGAGTGGAATTCCCAGAGGAGTAATGTAATATAAATCTAGGCTTTCATTCCAGTGTGTCTGGGCAGGGATGACATTATTTTCCTTTGTTTTCCCCCTGCAGTGATTCTTTGTGCCTTGTCATTCCAGTTTCTGTCCCTCATGGAACCCAGTGGTGTTCTGCTTATTCTGTCAGGCTTGAACAGGGCTTTCATGGTCTCCTGTACTCTATTTTTTCTTGCATTTCCTTTTTTTTTTTTTTTTTTTTTTTTCTGTGTGTTATGTCCATCTCTCTTGTGTATTTCCTGCCACATGGAGAAGGTTCTCTGTGCTTTATGAACTCCAGCTTGGTGGGATGGTCTGTTTGCAGCTCGGCCAACTCTGAGAGTCTAGATATGCTCAGTGGAGCTGGGATTTTTCAAGTGTTTCTTGAGCGTACACGTGTAACAGTGCTTGAGAGACTTAGACTTAGCATGTCCCAAACACATGTTCAACTGTCTCCCAGATGTCACTTCCCTTTTACAAGATGTGAAACTCTTAGGTATTTCATGGAAAAATATATATTCTAGCTCACTATTGATTAACTTACATTGGAATCCAATTTTATGAATTATTTAGGACTGCAGTACTTTATCCCAAACAAGTAAAGCTTAATAATGTCAAAACTAGGAACACTGGGAAATGTGAAGCGAATTCAGGAGGTAGGGTAACCAATTCCATCTGCGTTAGAACATTGTAAATATGACAGTTCCTAATAACTCAAGTCCAAGTTGGCAACTTCTAGTTTTGAGTGCTTTTTCTACTTGAATAGATAGCTACTGAAATGCTGCATGATACAATCACTACTAGAGCAGAAGTGAGGAAACTGCTTACTAAACAACTTTTCTTTATGTTCCTCTTCCATCCTTTTTTCTGTTAAACTAAATACTTATCTTCAAAAAAGTGTAGTCACGGATCAGTGATCAGTTTAATTTCCTACTCTGTCTAGTTTACATCCAAAGTTAATACTGATTAGATCCTTTTTTCAAAACATTATTTGAGAGATGAATTTCTCTTCTTAAAGTAGGAAATCTTACTCTAGGTTGGTTTTGGTTTTTATGTTCTTATTCATGTTACTTTGGGCAGTTAGAGTTTTAATTTTTTAACTGCCAGTGTTACCAGTGCTGGATTGCCAGTAGTCTATCAATGTTTAATCATCATACTCAGCAAAATAGTATAGAAAGCCATTGGCATGTATCCATCTAACTGATGTTAGATTATTTTTTTTTAAGTTATGTTGGAAGTGAAATATTAAGCCTTTTCAGTTCTTTCTTTCAATATAGTTATGTTTGTCTTAGCATAATGGACCTTGGTGGCTTTAGTCTAACAGGCAAAATTGAACAGGTTTTTACCAGTTATACCACTCTGCCTTTGGCAATCTAAAATTTTGTATTTTCCATATGTGATCTAGGGTTTCCTGCTTATTTTTACATCTAGTCAGATAATTGTCCTATATCAGAACTTTCTAGTAAGTTTGGAGTCTTAAAGCTTATTCATAATTTCTAGATCAGATGTATAGGAAATATAGTAATTTTTAAATGTTTGGTATAGCATGTGCGCAAAGGAATTTTTGTGACTCTGGAGCTATTCTTGTAAGGAAGCTTATGGGCAGAGGCTGTTGTTGACAAATGCTTTTTGCAGTGCTTTCCACTTTCCCTGTCTGTCAGGATACAAGCAGCCTGGCTGAGGGACAGTACATGGTGTTTTAGCAGATACCGACATAATTTCATGTAATCATGTCAAAGACTTGTTGTCCACCTTGTGACTGGGAGAAAGAGGCTAAGGGACCATTAGACAGGGTGATGGTGATCAAGTGTCTTTAACCTTCAGAAGTATTAACCTCACCTGTATCCTGGTTTTTGTGTTTTGTTTTTGGGGTTTTTTTTGTTTGGTTGTTTGGTTGGTTTTTTTTACTACCCTCGAAAAGATGGTGTTGAGAACCACACTGTGGGCTGGATGAGTTTTCACTTGATGTCTGTAAATTTATTATTGAACAATATTACTTAGTAGGAATAACTTCAAACATGGTAGTGATTTTCTATAATGCATGCTCAGTTTTTCAGCTTTTTTTTCACTCCTTTTCTGCATTCCAAGATTCTGAATTGTATTCTTTGTATGTAGCTCTGAGCACTTGGATAAAACTTGACCAGACAGGACTCAATACAAAGAAAACAACTTTTCAAAATGATTCTAGGTGCTTCTCTTCTGCTATCTGGAGCTGGTTAGGCTTTGTTAGTGGAAGAGGCAAGCTCAAAATCAAGTCTGTGATTTCCTTTAACTATCTTATCCTTCAGACTTCACTTAAAAAGCTGCTTTATTGCTTGTTTTTACCGAGCTGCTTGTTAAGGTAAATACCACATTGAAGAATTGGCCGGTCTTCTGTGAGTGGATGGCCACATACTTACACAGTGTAACACTTACTCTCTGTATACATGGATATTCTTAGAATGTAAATAAATAAATAAAAACAATCACAGAGTACTGTGTTTAAAGTTGCTTGTAAAGTAGTCCTTCAGATCCTGGGAGAAATTTTTTAACTGCTGTAGTGATTTCAATAGCTTTCTGGTGAAGTCTTGTGCACAGTACATATTATGCAAGACTCCACACAATGTGGAGATCAGTAGTTGCTTGTTTATTTATATTACACTTTTTTTTTGTACGTTTATTCTGGAGCATAATGTTCTGTCCTAGAGAATTCCTCTCAGAATTATCCTCTTTGGATTTGACTGCCACCTGCTGTTGTACTCAGTAAAGCTAAAGATACAAGGTGTACAGAAAGAAATGATGCCTTTTTCACAGCTGTTATCTCTGATCTTTGTTCTCAGTGGAACACTATATTCTTCACTATTTGATGGTGTATCTGGCCCCATCTTTCACTGAGAGTAGCTTGACTTTTCTCCCGTAGGGAATGACATGATACAGTTACCAGTTTGAAAGAGCTATTCTTTAAGAATTTCTTTCAAGGAGAAAATTGTATACTGCAGCCTCTTCCTAACTGAAAGTACATCTGACAGAAGAACACCTGCAAAAATAGCGGTTATCACAGAATAGCTCTTTCTAGGAAAGCACCTATCATGGGGGATGCATTCAGAAAGAAGAGGAAGGTAGGTACTATAGGTATCTCTGGTATACATGGGTGCAGAAAGGAGAGTACAAGACATAATGTAGGCAGGAGGCAGAGAATTTGAAGGAGAGAAGTGAATGAAACTAACGTTTATTTGTTCTATGCTTTATATTGTTTGCAAGGCATAAAGCAGCTAGGGAGTATTCTCAGTGCTGTAGTACTCATGTAGAAGAATCACTGCTGGCATTCTAGAATACTGTTATATGATCAAACTATACCCAGACTAAGATTCCCCCCCCCAAAATGAAGTGGAAGCTTAAATTTCCAAGAAGTCTAAGCATATTTAGAAATGGAACAGCACAGTTAAAGCATCAAAAGAAATTATTGTCATGGTGTTATGGTGGGAAAGTGAAACAAAAGAAAATCATAGAAGGTAACTTAAAAATCCAGTTAAATTAGTTTTAACATGGCAAACCCCTATACTACCTTATTTACAGTGAGACAAGTAGTGTGCATTGACTCTCAGAACCTGTGGAATGAGATACAAGAATACATTTTGCTTTTAAATGTAGATATGCCATTTAATCTGTAATGTCTAATATAAGAGTTTACCTTTAAGAGATATGTTTAAGGTGTGGGAGTTGGCAAATACCATAGAATGGTTTGGGTTGGAAGGGACCTCTAAAGCTCATCTAGGCCAAACCCCTGCCATGGGCAGGAACATCTTTAACTAGATCAGGCTGCTCTGAGCCCCATCCAACCTGACCTTGAACATTACCAGTGATGGGGCATCCACAACTTCTCTGGGCACCCTGTTCCAGGGTCTCACCACCCTTGTCATAAAAAGGTTTTTTCCTTATGTCCAATCTAAATCCTGTTCTTTCAGTATTAAACTGTTCCCCCTTTACCTATCACTACTGGCCTTGGTAAAAAGCCTCTCTTTCATATAAGCCTCCTTTATGTGTTGAAAGGCCACAATAAGGGCTCCCTGACCCTTCTCTTCTCTCGGCTGAGCAACCACAACTCTTCTCAGCCTTTCTTCATAAGAGAAGTGTTTCAGTTATGTGGCCATTTTCGTGGCCCCTTCTGTGAACCCACTCTAACAGGTCCATGAATATGTATCCAAACAAAGCTACTGTAATTTAAAAATATTATTTTTAGATTGCTTATTAATTAATACTGTTTTTTATTTCCTAGCTATGCTTGTAGAGTGTTCTGTTTCAAAACTTCTGTTAATGATGTTGTACTTCCATTACTACCATTAAGGCTGCTAGATTTACGGAAATGACTGAATTACTCTTTTCTCAAAAGACTGTACAATAACTTGTGTTACTGAATTCTTGTTTTTTTCTGTCTCTCTAAAGGTTAGAACATTTGCAGGAAATTTTTCTCTTGCAAGCCAACAGAAAGTAACCGTTAAACATTCCTGATCAGTAGTAGTAGCGTTGATGGATTTTTTTTATTGATAATTAATTTTCTTACAAAATACTTCTACATTATGTCAAAATAACTGAGTTACTGCCTAGTCATAGCCAGTATTCTGTGGAGTGGAAATAAATGCAAATGCCACACGAAGTGTGTAGCACACAGCCCCCACTGTTTGTTTCTTTGGCTTTATACAGAGATGGATATGCACAAAAATTCTCTGTGTAAGATGATATAGAGTGGTGGGGTTTTCTTTTTTGTGGTAACTAAATTAAGGATTATTTTAATTTGCAAGCATCAACGTGTTTCTTCTTTGTATCTATGTGACAGTGCATCAGGAACTCGGTGATGGCTCTGAACAAATTTAAAACTGTAGCCATTGCCTAATTGATAACTGTGTTGAATGAAGCAACTTTATTATTTCTTGATAAAAAATATTTTGAGTTTTTCTTCATTAAAACTAATACTGTAAATGAAAAGTAGTAGGTGAACATAAGATGGTAGTCAAAGTGGATAATTTTAATAAAATTTAACAAATCCACTTGTCATCTTAATTTTTTTCATGCAAATCCTCTTCCATTCTTTTCTATTGTATTGGCTAGCATTAATTGATAGAAATAGTGACTACACACGGAACAGTGTCATGAGTGGTATAAGGTTAGAGTTAATGCATTGTTGTGCAGCTGCGACACTGAATGAGGCATAATTTATGTAGGATTAGTAAGTGAAGTAACATTGGAAGTTAAAAGATCCCCCAAACCCAGAAAAACAAATATGTACTAAAAATGAAGGTATGGGATCATCCACACTATTGTGTCTGTTATGTAAAGCTCTTCAATTTGTAATTTTAAACTGTTCTATTGGATAGCTATTTTATTTTGAAGATTTAGAAAACACTTCCAGAAATTAAAAACTAGAATGCTCTTTCTTTAAGATGTGACTTCACATACTCAGTGCTACTATTTAATGTGAGCTGCAGTTCAAAGGAACACTTAATGTTCATTTAATAAATTCTGCCATCTTTTTTTTTTCCCCCCATCTTAAAATGCACTGATGTTTAACAGATTCTCAACATACCACTCGAAATAGCAGTATTTGGACACCAGCTGAAAAAATAGGTGGAATACCTTATGAGGGAGAAACATGCATCATTCTTTTGTTTAACAACTTGCTTCAAGAGATTTTATTTTTGGGGGTACGTTTGTGTCAGATTTTTTTTTTAAAATTTCATATGCTCAACAGATTCTGAAGGAAGTGGTCATGGGAGTGAAGATGCATCAAAGGACAGTGGTGAAGGTTCCTGTACTGAATCAGAAGAAAATATCTTGGAGGAGGAACCAGCAGAAGAGAAAGTAGAAGAGCAGCAGCCAAAAAGCTCCACTGAAGAAGAGGTCACGACAGCAGACAAAGAGGTGATTAAAACTGAAAAGAAAGAGCAAGAAGATGAAGAAGAAAAGCCAAAAAAGAAGAAGGAGAAGGAGAAAGCAGCTGAACCTGATCCTGTGGCTGATGAGCAAACAAATGAACCAAAAAAATGGAATTTACGAAGGAACCGACCTTTGCTGGATTTTGTATCAATGGAAGAACTGAATGATATGGATGACTATGATAGTGAAGATGACAATGACTGGCGGCCTACTGCTGAGAAAAAAAAAGGAAAAAATGCATTGCGAAAAGAGGGGAGTGATGGAGATAATGAGGATGATGAAGATGATGGGAGCGGAAGTGATGAGGATGACAATGATGAGGAAGGTAATGAAGAAGATAATAGCAGCACAGCTAGTGATGGAGGATCCAAGAAGAAAAAGAGTAAAGTTCTTAACAGGAATAATGCAGATGATGAGGAATTGACAAATGATAGCCTGGCTCTTTCACAAAGCAAGAGTAATGAGGTAGTGCAACCAACTTTCTATAATAATTATAACTGTTGACAAATGGAAACTACTCCCCAGTAGCTATTCTGTTAATTTGAAGTGTTAAACTGATTGGCTGAAATTGTGTTTACTGAAATAAGTGCAGCAGCAAAATTGTGCTAAATAGGCGTTTTATATTAAATAACCTGACTGGACCATTTGGCCAAACTAATGCCACTAAAGTCAATAGAGACACTTCTCCTGGCTTTGTTTTGGAGGTGGGAGGGGGGTATGGTGGTTGGGGATGGATTAGTCCTAAAGCAAATGGGAGGTCCGTTACGCAGATCAACATATATTAGTAAGACTTCTGGTTTAGCATAAATGTAGCATACCCCTGTCATGCTTTAAAAGTTAAAAGCATTTGTGATGTATTCATAAAATAGCTAAATGATAGGTTATTCTTTATGCTAGCCCTTCTTTGTGACAAACATTGAAGTCTGAACACTGAAGTTCACTGATAAAAGAATTCTAAGTAAAGAAATATGCACACTGACTTTAAAATCAAATAGGATAATCATAATTTATGTTGGGTTTCCTTATAATGCTCACAAGTGAAGTGAATTCTTACAGTACTAAAAAGCATTTGGGAACTATTATTATATTAAATATCTTCTGCTTGCAGAATGTGAAAATTATGTAAGTGTTTAATAATGCACCTTTTTTTCCCCTATGCAATTGCAGTTGCCTGGAAGGTTATGTTTGTGGAAAAATTAAGATACTAGGTTGTCAGGATGGTTGACTCTATATCCCACAGTGGCAAAATTTTGAGCAAAGTAAAAAGAGTTGCTGTAAAATCTACATTCAATTTTCAGGAAATAATTGCAATGTCAACATAACATTTGATAAATGATAGTGGTATTACACTATTTAAAGTTCTGCTGTTCCATTTAATCTTTATTTTAATTTGTAAAATGACAAGGAACTGAATGGTATTTGGAAGAATCAGTTGTCACCATTTCAGATACTTTATTATGTATTTCATATATATGATTGTAAATGAGCTGCGGTGTTTGAATAGCTAGTAATTATTGTGATTGGGAAAAAAAAGCATATTTCTGTTTTTTTGTTTGGTTTTTGTTTGTGTTTTTTTTAACTTTTTTTTATAGGCATCTCCTTTCATTGTCTATCTCTCTAATTCTAGTGTTGTTACCTATATTCTCTTGGCTCAGGAGCTGAAAGTGCTCAGTACTGATGATCAGAATTTCCAATAGAGAGAGGCACTTTTCTTTCAGAGTTGTTTTTTCCCTATATCAGAATGGAGATGTGAGTCTACATTCTTAGGGTTATATTCTTGATTATGTCCATAATTTCCATTGACTTGAAAAATTAGTCTTGTTTCAGAAGCTCAGAGCTGTTTCTGATGTGTGTCTTTTGTGAACTTTCTTAATATGCATGGACCTCAGAATCCATTCTTGCTTTGGATTTAGGACATTGATCAAAAGATAAAATCCAAATCTGAAGTTCAAATTATAACTTTGTAACTGATAATTTATCTTTAGTGCATGTAAGGCAAAATGCTGTTTATAAATAGAATAAAAATATAGATAATAATAATAAAAATAATATATATATAAATAGACTTCAAGAAGTCTTACAACAGTGTCTGTAGACTGGATTGGAGACCGTAATTTTTAGATTGATACTCCACTGTATTCTGACAGTATACTGTCCACTAATACAATATTTTAAAATAGTAAAAAAAAATTAAAAAAATCTTCTGTAGCAGACAGATCTAGCAGAAGCCAAGTTCTTAGAAAAACTGATGTCCTAATGCATAATTAATTTATGAAAGAATGTTCAGGTAATTAACTAAACATATTTTAGTGTCCCTAATATGCATTCTTCCTTCCCTTTACCTAATTTTTGTGGGTGGATGTTTTAGGGGGGTGTTGGGGGTGGGTCCTTTGGATTTTGTTCCTGTGTGATTTTTATATTTCTATATTTTACAAAAACATCTTGCGGTCTGCACATGCAGTGATTTAACCTGTGCTGTAATGAAATACCATGTGCTTTTCTACTGTATTAAGAACAGCATATAAACTTAGCTTTCTTTTCGAAGGTCAAGCATCGTTTGTAGTTAAATGGTGCTTTTCTGTTTTTATAATTGCTACCACTTTATGGGATTCTGTTCTCAGTGAGGTGGTTATTTTATTTATTTTTTTATTCCTTTAAAGTTAGAAGTATATAGGCATATGGCTTGAAATGCTCACTTTCTTCATTAACATTGCAGAAAAGGGAAATTACATAGCAATTCAGCTGAAATCCTTTGCTTCACTTGGGTAGGGAACAGGACTTGTTCAGGAGTTGGCAGTAGTTATCATCTCTGTGTAAAAGTTCCGATGCTTTAGGCAAGTAGGATCAGATTCTGAGATGGGGGCTTTCAGTTGCTCTCATTGACTAAGCAGGGGGGAGCAGCAGACATTCCAGGTCACTCCTTCTCCATGTCTGCATAGAAAATTGTTATTCTGCTGCTCTGTCCCATTGGCTGTCTTCACATAAAGTAAACCATAATGGATGGGTATCCTAACATAGATTCAAATCTGATGCCCTTACATCATAGCTTGTTTCTTTTTTTGCCCATGTTTGCATATGTTCTCACTGCATGAACACGGTTTTTTTTTGAAGTGTTGTTTTTACAGTGCGATTCTGTTTATTTAATTTAAAGTATAACAGTTTGGGGTTCGTTTTTCTTCTTATTATGAGACCTTGGGCTTCTAGAACAGTACAGATCACAAATTTCTTTTAAACTTTCATAAATGAAGCCAAATAACAGTTTAAATCAAAGATATTGTCAGAAAAAGCTGATTTCTGTAGGATTGAGATACATCTGAAAAAGCTGTGCCATTCCACAATTAACCTGCAGAGTTTAGGGTGTACGTACTGCCATTTTCCTATCTGTAATGAGAATGGTAAGTTAAATGTGGGTATTTTGAGTAATGACAGGTCATAGTATTTTTTTTTTTTAAATGTGCAAGTTTACTGGCGTTCCTCAACGTGCCTTCCAACTTGGTCCTAAGAGGAGCATGTTGGAAGAAGTGATCCAGAAGTCTGAACTCTGTAGCAGAGAATCTTGTATTTTTCATAGTGTTGCCTTCCTGTAACCACGCATGTCCCTGGCTATGTAGTATTTCATTTTTACTTCTGGATGAGGTGGTTTTTCTGTTTGTTTTGTTTTTTATAGTAGGTCATGTTTTCTGACATTGTTTAGAGCAAATGAATGGGAGATCCAGAAGCCTTTCCTAAGTGCTAGAAGTGCTTGACGTTTCCTAGGTCAAAAACATGGTAACAAGTCACCCCTATTACTGGAGGTCAACTATTTGAGCTCAGCTTTAGGTAGTAAAGTTATTTTACCACTTTACCTGCCTGTCCAGATAAACCTAAAGTACAAAGAGACTTCATTAGTAATTCACTGAACGTTTTCTGCAGAGACTTACTGTATTAGATTGAGAGGTTGTCATGAAATAATTGTGAGAATTTAAAAAGAATACCGACTTCAGGTAGCATTCATGTTGCTTTTTTATCTGCTTAGGCTACACAGTCACGGTATTGAGGCTGTGTTTTGTGTCATAAATGGGGGGTTAGAATGAGAGAAAGATGTTTGGGAGGGTGTCTTACACCTTAATTTTTAAATTTTTTTTTTTTCTAGTATGCTACCAGAGCAGTTTTGGGATGCTCTCAGATCTCTTAAATTTTGAATGGATGCCATTTAGGTTTGAACTGTTGTAATAGTTTTAATACATTACACAGTTTTGTATAGATGCATATAAATTAGCTTTATGACAAAATAGAACTGAGTTAATAATTTGTTATGTTTAATGTAAGTGGAAACTTGTCAGGCTTGTGTTAGCTGCTTATTTTCAGATTTTTCAGATCCATGTGATTTGGGGTTTTTATTTATTTATTTTTAAATTATTTTTGGAAGGTGCAGATTTTAACACAATGAAGCAACTTTTCTGATTATTGGGATATTTGAAGTTCACCTTTTTGGCCTTGGAGGTTTTTTGTTTTGTTTTTTGTTTTATTTTTAAAGGGTTTCTTAGGTGTGTGTGTTTCTTCCTTTTTGTAGAACATAAATATTTTAAAGACATATATCTTTCTATCTGAGGAATTAAGACCTTTCTCCAGCCTTTGAATCCTAACAGATCTGTAGGTATATTAAGATAAGATTGTATCCATCCTTTCTCCCAGCTCTTATATTTTTGGATGAAGTGTTTGAATGTTTTGACAACAAAAATGCTTTTAGTCGTGTGAAAATAATTTTCTATTTTTTTTTTCTTTGTTCAAAAATTGAGCAAATAAGTGATATTTCATTTGTTTTAAATAAAATGAAGTTCCTGGCATAATCCATGTTTCTTCATTTTTCAATGTTAGGACTCACTGATCCTTGAGAAGTCTCAAAATTGGAGTTCCCAGAAAATGGACCACATTTTGATTTGTTGCGTTTGTCTTGGAGATAATAGTGAAGATGCTGATGAAATAATCCAGTGTGACAACTGTGGAATAACAGTGCATGAAGGTAATACAACCCTTCATTCTCACAGTGGGAGGAAAGCATATGCTTTGCTTTTAATAAAATTTTGATTTTCTTTCTTCAAAAAAACCCAAGCCTTTGAAATCTGGCAGGTATTTTTGTTTTTTTAATACTCCATGGATCCTTTTTAGTGGTGAAGCATCCAGCTTCTGCTTTAGCAAAGCAAATATAAGCAACTCCTGGACAGGACATGGTCTGCAGATACCTATATAATGAATCACAGTCTGCAAATATTGGAGATATACATTGTATTTTCAGGCCTTTAGGATATTATATTAAATGTATTTTTGTCTTACCTATTTCAGTATTTTTGACTATGTAATTGGGATACAAGATCATGAGAACAGAAGAGAAAAGAATTATCCATGACATTTAGTTTTAAGTGAAAACAGCTAGCCTTGAACATTCTCATGATTTTCACTGACAGTGAAATGGGGAGATTTTAAAGTTAGAACATACTCAAATCATTGTTTTGATAATTGCTTCAAAATCTAGTCTGTGTGTTAAAAATGTAGGAGGTCTGATTTAAAATAAACGCTTCTGCAATAATTCTGAGGTGAGCGTATGGAATTTTAACAGTCTTACAGGAAAGGTGAGTCTGTGCTGTGTGGTATTCTTTCTCTTGAGGATGGAAGGGTAGATACTAACACAGAGAGACATGCATATCCTGGGTTTTCTTGTTTTTTCGGTGTGGTTTTTTTTGACATTTCTGATATTCTGTGCCTTTTTAGGGCTTCCTTATTTTTTTAAGGTTTTCTGGGGAAATGAGATGAGCTACTTCAATCCCTGAAATTTGAGGAAGGTAGGCTTTCACGCTTCAAAAAAAATGAAAGACATTTAATTTATGTGATTTCATTTTAGTTTTTTTTTGGTGCTGTTTAGCATGTCTCTTCAGATAGGAAGTGCTTTCATTAATCCCCTACTCCTACTTTGTTTTCTCATACCAGATTAAAAATTGTTTCAAACCAGTATTTTTCATGGATTGAGCTGTCATTTAATTCTTTGCTTAACATCAGTTAGGATACCGAGGATGGAATTTCTGTTCTCAGATTCAGGTGCCTTATGTTAAATGTCAACATCTACTCTAGCTCCTGAACTCCTGTTGCAGTCCTTTGAAGAGCTACTTGGTACTGTCATGGGAATTTAGAGAGCAGTTTAGTTGACCCAATTTATGATGACCTGAATCCCACTCTAGGTGCCTTTGAGAGGCTTAGTGAGTTCTTCACTGACTATTATGTTTTAGACTCCTACATTTAGGTGTCTACCTACGCTTGCAGAATGCCTTCCTTAGCATCCATGAAGTTTTTGGAAAGTAATGTGCAGAATATATTTGATTTGAGATGCAGTGGCTAAAAGTTAGCTTTACAGAGTCTTGATAGGTTCCATGCCCCCACCCCAATCGAATATTAGCTCATTAGAAAAGAAAAATGCTTATTTTAGAATTCCCCAAACATTACATACAGTCAATACGTCAAAACCCTAAAGCTTTGGAGCTCCCTGAAAATTCTCCTGTAAGATTTATTTAATGATTGTACACTTAGTCATGTTAAAGTGCAGAATGATTATGATAGAAAAAAGATCTTCTGAGATTTTAGAATCAAATGATGGCAAATCTGGTTTTTATTCCAGAGGAGTGTGTTAAAAATCCCCAAAAGATCACTTCCTTGTTTTGTTTACCAGACCTCTATCTGGTAAAAGGTAGGCAACAAAGATTATAGCTGGCTTTTCTCACAGGAAAATAGTTCCATAGTTCAAAAGTCACTTGAATTTTAGTAGTTCAAAATCTGTCTAAAAGTAATTACTCCCATTCTTCTTTTTGAAGTGTTATAGGCAAAGATTCCCTATAGTCCCACTGATATAAAGAGTACAATGTATAAATATTTCTTCAGTTGTTATTGCAACAAAGTAAAATAGATTAATTCAGAAGATTTGAATTGCTAGTTTGTTCTGATAAGTCCTATGTTCATGCTAATTAACTGTGGATGTTGGTTAATTTTTCATATTTATGCTTGACAGTTTAGCCCTTTACAATTTATTTTAATAATAAATATGTAAAAGCATATGTAAAGCAGTTGTGAAGTTCTGTTTGAATAGGTGAAGCCTTAGAAAAAAATAAGCAAGCTGTATAGGTGAACGTAATTGTTGACTGTCATAAAAATGTAAATTTACCAGGTAACAAGCTGAATTTCAAGTCTATGGTAAATGGAATTTGGAAGTTTTCTTGATGTTTTATCTGTATATTTCCTTGCTGTATATATATATCAATTTGTAAATATATGAATATAGTTTTAAGTAGAAGTGAGCATTTATTGCAGTGTTGTTTTTTTTCTCTATGACAATATTTTACAATGATAAGAGCGAGCCGGTACTATTTTAAATCTGATGTTTTTCAGTAATTTATTTGAATAATTGCTTGCAGCATATCAACATTTTATTAAAAAAAACTTGGAACTTTTGAAGCTTTAGTTTGATTCAGTGATCTTGTATACATATGTCCAATAACTTTGGAGATTTCTGCACTCCTTCCCTTTCTATTACTTCTGAATGCTTAAGAAAGAAGACAGAGACTGTCACAAAGAAGTTGCAGTCAAAACTGAACTGCAATGGAATTGTTATTTTTTGTTCCTGTCGGCTTAATTCAATGCAGGTGATTTCCAAAAATAGATTGAGAAGTAACTGAGCACATAATTACTATCTAATCATGTAAACATTGCTTGCAACCTTGAGAATTAATTCTTTTACATTAATTGAGGCAAGGTTTACTCTTAATGTCATTGGCTTTAACCTGTACCTTACAACTGTATGCCCAGGTTGTGGATAGAGGCTGTATTATAAGAAGTCCTTCATACCCTTACACAGCTGCTTTGTAGTTTGAAAAAGGTTTTCCAGTGTGAGTCCATTTTGTAAATACATTGGAATCTAAAATTTTTTTCTTATTTTTGCAGGCTTCCTTTAGTAGGCACATTACTTTGGCTGCAGACACAGTGCTGCATCCTGAAATTTGTTCTAATATTTGAGCTTTTCAGAAATGCAGTTTCTAGCACAATATTGGATGAAGAGGCTTCTATTTATGAATTGAATAGAAATCGATGCAGTTATGTTTTCCTGTGTGTGCCTGCAGTTGGGAAGAATAATATGCCAATTTCCTGTGAAGTAATTTTGGTACTTAGCAGTTGTCTTTTCCCTAGAATCTCAAACTCAAGATGCCTGTCATCCTGTAATGCCGAAACACAACTGCTGGAATACCACAGGGTTTCTCTTTATAGTTTTTGTATGCAATTTCAAGATGTATTATAAATTGATATGTTTTCTCTACTTTTCTATAGCACTGTAGATACTTATTTGGAATGAAGTGCACTCCTTTCACACCTTGCTGGTATCCCACGCAGGGAGCCACATAATGATGATATTGGTGATTTGGTTGTTTTTTCCTTGATGGCCTTATTTTCTCTCTCCTTATTGACTATTACAAAAACTATTTTACTTCACAGGGATGGATCTTGCACCCTTGGCTTGCGCTTTTGTGCTCTGCTGAAGTGGAAGTTTCTTTCTACCACAGAACCTTTCAGGTGACTGGAAAAGGTTTTTCTATGGTGGCCACCTCTGTATTTAATATGAAGTTATTCAGTGGCTGTGAAAATGCTGCCCTTGAGTCGAGCCTACATTTTCTGCACAGCAGGTCTCTCTTCCTTCCCTGGGAGGGCTCTTGCTCTACTTGCAGCTACTGGTCAAAGGGCAGGTCCCATGCAATAGTGTGGCCCCATCACGTGAAGGTGAGCCTTCCAGTTGCAGTCCCTAAGTGGCTGCATGCCAGCATGGTTGCTGGAAAGAATCTGTTACCCTTTTTCAGAAAGTAAGCAAATGCTGTCTTGCATTTTAAGTCAGGCAGGGTCTAGAACACCATTCTCCCTTGCTTCAGTAAGTTTTGGCTTTCCTAGCATAAGGTAGCTTATCGCTGTGCATGTTGCTCCATTACTCCTGCGCCTGGGTGTTTGGTACCTTTTGAGTGCCCGGTGCAGCAGCTGCCTGTTGAGTCATGATTTGTACTCCTACTGGTTTGCTCGCTTGTGTTTATCAACTGCTTCGTGAAGTATTCTGTGGGAAGAGAAGAGGAATAACTCATTGCAGAGCAACCTTGCCAGTGCTCATGTGCAACACAGCAACATGGCCAAGAGTTAGAGGGGGATTCTGATTTAGGCCTAGAGTCACGGGCTCTTCATAAACATTTTTACTTGCCTTATTAAGAGGTTTTGTAATGACTAGAAATTCAGTTTCCTTCCCATTGCAACTATTTGCTGTGTGATGTTTCTATCAGCTGCACGGCCTACATCACTTGTCCAAAAGCTATCTTTGCTCTGCAGACAAATGTCCAAAAATCTGTGAACTTTGTGGAGCAAATAACTGGTTCATAATGACAGAAATCTGTAGCTACCTATAAAACTGCATACATAGCATACACATAATGATAATTTAATACCCATTTTTATACTTGGCATTCATCTTTTATGTCTAAACAGCCTGTAATTAATTAAGTCCATCAATTAAAAATCCTTTTCTTTTTCAAGAAAAAAGAAAAGGGGGAAAAGTTCACATTGCTAGGGAAATAGTCTTTCTTACTGAATTTGTAGTAGTACAGTTGCTTTTCAGAGTGTATACTTCTGTGTGGAGATAATTCTCATTTCTTTTTATCAAAATCTTCCTCATTTCGGATAAATGCTTTTGTGGTAAGATCTTGTAATAGGAGAACACCCCCAACTTTGGGGTCAGGTTTTTTGACATATTGATTGCAGTGTGTCTGAAGAAAATGCATTTCATGGAATGTGCCATAACTATTGCACTTGGGTTAGTTGCTGTGAATTAAGTGAAGGGAGTTCTGTGTTTCTCTAGCTCTTTCTTTTTCCATTCCTTCTATTTCTTAATTTACTATGATGTATATGGCAGGGAATGCAATTTCTCTTGCTAGAAACGATAGAGTAGTTGCCAAATTCTTTACAGTATAGCAAAACATTTCCCATTTTAATTTTGCTGCTTACTCTGATCTGCTGCTGGCTGGTATGAAAATCCATTTTGTGGAATTTTGTGCTATAGTACTGTCCATTTACCAAGGAAAACCTGTTCTGAATTTATGAGGCATGAATTAATGTCTTTATTCAAAACTGTTCTTCCAGTTTAAGGATTGAATGCCACATAGCTTGAATACTGTGCTCTCACAGCATTTAATTTTGCAAACCTACAGTTTACCTTAAAGTTCATAATTCAAGATCTTTACAAGACCACGTTTCAGAGTATGTGTAGATGTAATTATATATGTGTTGTTTTGAAGGAATAAGGATTAAAAATAATCATGTATAAATGAGTGGTAAGTATAATCAGGCAACTGTGTCAGAATGAAGGTAAGACAGTTTGGGGAAGTCGCCATTCTAATTTTAGAAGACTGATGGCACTTTGGTTAGAAAAGCTAATCTAATCACGTCAAATTGGTGAAGAAGCAGAAGTGTTTGAAAGAAACTGATTTGATTTTGCCACATCAATTGATGGCAGTATTAGTGCTTCTATGGTGTTAGGTAATTTTTAATAAGTGCATTTAGGAAAATGTTAACATGTTACGGAGTCTGAAAAAAATCATAAAAAGCTTAATTGTTCATCAGCTCTGATATCAGTGGGCTGTGTGTTTATACATTAATGTAATTGCTTAAAAGAAGCTTTACTGACATGTATTCAAGATTCTGTTATTATAATCTAAAATACTACTTTCTCAAGTGCTACTTAAAGCTGATACCACATTCTAAATAAAATGAAGTTACCTTATGTGTGAGCTATACAGTATTTTATATACCTAATGAAACTTGTTTGTGAATGAACTTCTGCGCATTACTTGTCCTTTGATTCTGGAATACTTTTATTATGAAAAAGAAATATTCTGGTTTTTGTTTTTATTTTAATTCTTACTGATGAGCTTCATTCTGTAATGGAAGACTGTATTTCTTAAATGGTTCCTACAGTGTTACTGATTATTTCCTGAATGCAGTTTTATTCTATTACGCAGATCTCTGTTCTGTCACTAGGGGATTTAGAGCACTGTTGCTATTTTATTACAGACAGTGGGTAATGAACCAAAATAACAAATCATGTTGCTATTTAATTGCAGAATTCAGTAATTTAACTGTTCTGCAAGCACAAATGTTGACTTGATCACTGTATTTGACAAATAGCTGAATTTAGTATTTCAATAAAGTCTCTACTTTGTTTTAAGTGTTGACAATGAAATTGTATTTTTTTCTTGCCGAATAACAGATAAATGTTCAAAGTGTGGCATAAATACAGTTTTGTGGTGGTAAGCTTTAAGATTTTCGTTTGTGTCATTTGCAGTAGTAATACTACTACTCTTGTGCAATATTTAACAGCCTTCTAAATCACTTTAAAAATACTGGTTTTCTAAATTTGTGGTGATTAAGCATGCACAGACATCTTAAAAATCATAAAGAATCCAGTGGATATACCAAAGAAGAACGAAGAAACTGAATTACTGAGTCTAGCTGTAAATTAAAACCAGGTAAAAATGAGAATGCTTTAAAAAAAAAAAATTAACATACTTGATCAATCACTAATGTCGTGTCTCAAAACTGTCAATCTGTGCTCTGCAAAGTGTACATTTTGAAGTTATAGGGCTTTTAAGCTCTGTCCTACAAGCCCTAAAATATGCAAATGGTGTTTTTTGTTTCATGTGTATATTCTCTTAAGTTGATTTGGATGCTGAATGCAAAGTGTCAAGGTGAAGTGTATATATGTTGACTGGATACAACTGGCATAATCAACCTCTAAACCTGCTCACCCCCACCCACTAATGTTCATTTTCAGAGTAGGGAGGAGAAAGATAAGAATATCCAAGAGAAGCCTGCAGATGATCACAAATCCCAAGTGCTTCTTCATTTAACTTGAAATATGTTTATTTGAAAAAATGCTTTGAGTTTTTCTCAGTCCTTGTTGTTTACTTTGTCTTGTTTTCTTACTTTCCGTCTTAATGGATAGTCTGGAAGAACATCAAGTGTTGCTAAAGGAATAAAGTAAACCAGCTTTTTTCTTCTTGTTTTTCAGTTGCAATCTAAGACAGTCACATAAAATAAGTCACTTCTTATAATCTCTTTAAAGTATAAATTTTACACTAAAGATAATATTTGTGGAAATATTATAAGCTTTCTTGGGACTCTGTGTCATTCCTCTGAATGTACACATGTATGTTTCCTGTTGAAACCATAACTGACAACTCTGTGCTTCTGCAGGTGTTTTATATTAGTCTTCAATTTTTTTGTGTGTGTAGGTTGCTATGGTGTTGATGGAGAAAGTGACTCTATCATGAGCTCAGCTTCAGAAAATTCCACGGAACCTTGGTTTTGTGATGCATGCAAATGTGGTGTCACACCTAGTTGTGAATTGTGTCCTAACCAGGATGGGATCTTCAAGGAGACTGATGCAGGCAGGTAAGACTGAAGAAGTGATGTTTTGAATTTGATGTCATCTTACACTTAAAATACTTCATTTTGCCCTAGTCTGTTCCTATGGGAGACAGTATCACAAATTAAACCTTTTTGTTGATATCCTCTCTCTCTCGCCTCACTTTTGAGTAGAGTCAACACCTAATTTTTTTTGTGCTCTGCATGGCCATTATAATACTAAGAAAATGTTGTCTTTAGGTGAATTAGAGCATGAAGATTTATGGATTTATGAGCAAAATATGTACCTACGTGAAACAAAGATCACCATTTACTTCAGGGACCGATAAATCCTCTTTCTTCAGTATGAAGTTACTGTGTATTGTTATATGTTTATAGATGTCTTACTGTATATCTTAGAAGACCTTTCTTTGTTTCCTTGAACTACTTTTTAACAAAAAAAAACATACTAGTGAAGGTTATGGGAGTCTTCAAAAAGAAATGTTTTTTTTTTTTTAGTTTACATTTAAACAAAAAGTATTCCTGTGTAGAGGAAGTTAATATCACATAAACTCTTACTCTGTATTTAGACATCTGCAAGGAGGGTGATGGCATGTAAGACTTCTGTCACTTAACCAATGGCTTGAACTATTGACAGCAAGGACTGAGGATCAGAAACTTAGAGAAAAACTGTGTAGTTGTTTTGCGTTTGCTCAAGCTTGGAGGTCGCAGTAAGAAGAGCAGAGTTTGAGACCCTTGAGCCCCACTGCTGAATAATAGTACTATGCTCTATCAAGGACAGCTGTTTGTTGTTCATTTTTTTTCATTTGGCTGGGTTTTTTTTTTTGTCGTCTGTTTGGTTTTTTGTGGGTTTTTTTTTACTTTATAGTATTACACAGACTTTACTGTTGCTAATACTGCAGTGATCTGGTCTTGCCACCATTAAAAGCTCAGTAGGGCCCAGAATGATGTTTTGGAAGGGTTTTTTTGACATACTGTATTATCTGTCTTCAGAAAAGTAAATACAGTACTAAAATGTCATACGTTGATTCAGGCTTTGTGAATTAAATTGTACGTGCCCTTACATTTCTCCCTTAGTTTGCAGCAAAAACAATTTGAGTTTACATTGGGCATAAGGAGATAATGAAGGTATTCATAACACTGAATGCTGATACTTGGATGCAGGTGCTAGCAATAACCTTGGGAAGCATCTACTTTTCTCCAGTGAATATACATTGAGCTCAACTTATCAATTTGTAGCTGAGATGCATTTTAAAGATATACCTACAGCATGTAAAAGGAATCTTTTTTTTTCCTTCATGTCTTCCACATGCATCTGATAAAGGGGAAACAATGAAAGTAAAGTAAAATACTGTGCTGTTAAAAAAAAAAAAATTACACAAGTGAGTCAGTATTTATAGTGAATGATTTTGCCCTTGTAGAAGTAGTTGTCCTTCTTTTTAAATACTTCTGGGCTTCAGGTCCTCAGTTTCTGGTCTGTCGTAGGTTCAGCAGTGTCTGTGCATTTCCTGTATAAAGCTGTTACACAATTAAACAAATTGTACTTTGCAGTTCTGTTTTCTAATTTAATAATAATGCTGCTATATGGAAAAACAACTTCAGAGGCTAAAGAAAATTGCCTGACAGTTAGGAAATGTGAGAATCAATATCACCTAGCAAATTTTATTTCAGCCTTTTTATTGCTGTATTCTGTAGGGCAGTTTAAGTACTATATATATTATTTCCCATATAACTGTAATAGAAGCTACAGTGAGCATTTTAAAAATTGCTTAAATTTCTTCTTGTAAAATAGTGGTATGCTTTCGGTTAATGTGGAAGTGTTTTCTCTGACAGTAGTTCTCTGTGCAGAAGCACATGCCTGCATCGGTGATTGTGGGCATTAGCGCAATAATTTATTATTATGATTGTGTTTTTACTTGCTAGATGATATGATATGGATATTGTGAGTAACTGTAAGTTTTTTCTCCCAGAAGTACTAGAAAAAAGTAATACTAAGTACCACCTGAAAATTCCCGTATTCTCTTTCTTTTTATCTTTTATTTACAAATATGAATTCTCAAGAGTAATGAGGCATTACAGGCTAAGGGTAGGGTCTTGAGGCAGGCAATTTCTGTTATGTTTTCATTGTACTCAGTAAACCGCAACCCAGTTCAGTTCTGTTCTTGAAATGCTATCAGAGAACTAGCACTGGATAACAGAATCCTTTAACTCCCCATTGCCCTTCATCCCCTTACCACCTTTTAAAAAGAAAATTGGTTCTGGAAATTACAGAAACCAAACATAGTTTCTCTTCCTAATGAAGTTGGAATAATTACTCTTGTTCCTATGTGAAAGGTGAATTATTAGAGTAATGAGGTGCTTAATTTCTCAGCAGAAGCCTTTTCACATTAACCTCTCAGTTTCACAAGCAGAAGTGTGAATTTACGAAATTTTATTTCTCAAAATGCTATTATCCAAGAATATGAATTCTGTTGTAGTTTTGGTATAAAGTTTTTCTTCCCTAATCAACATCTGTCATCATTGCTCCAAGCTAAATGGATGGTAAAGTAACAAGGAAGATTATTCTTCTTTGATTACCCAATTTGTCTTAATTACAAGCTTCTAAAACATTTGCTGCTAAACAAATGAGCAGGAAAATATTTAGAACTGGTATTAAAAGCAGCTGAGATTGCTTCAGCTGTGAACTTGACTGACTTGTGTATGTTTTTTAATAGATTCAGGTCTGAGTTCGCATATAGGTCATTAAAGAAATGAGGCACTTGTGTGCCAATCACACTGAAATGGCAGTTTAAATCTGTAATACTGTAATACTTGGGTGACATGTACTAAAACATTTTGAGAAGGTCAGTATGAAGCAAGCAGCCAGCTGTTGGGTTTATCATAGATAAACTCCTACAGAGTGCAGCAGCATTTAATACACCAGTGGAGCAGGGAAAAACTGTGCAAATTAAATTGAGAAACAGCTGCTTGTAGAAGATATCTATCTTTATATTGAACTTTGGAAGGTACATTTAGGAGGCCGTATTAAAACTTAATATCAAAAATCTCCAACCAGAACCTTGGATTTTTGTTAAGAATAGTAATTGTGGAGATACAAACTTCTGTTTGTATAAATTTGTTCTGTATAGCATTTCTTAAATCAATGGAAGAATATAGAAAAGAAGTCCTACAGAATTTAGAAGGCTTTTATTTACAGACAAGCAGTCTATTTCAAGGTTACAGGTCTCATTCTGGATGTGATATTTTGCTTTTATAAAAGGAAGTATTTTGTTTCTTTTTGAAAAGAGTCTTATATTTTTGCATGTAACATTGTACTAAGCTGGGGGTTGTGCTGGCATGCTGGTGTATTTATACTGTAATAAAAACAGTGATGAGTTTTATTTCGTGTCTAAGCAGCAGAAGTTTGGCAGAACACTTGAGTATCTCAACTAGTTCTTTGGCAGCTAGTATGCTGTCATATTTGTACCATGCTATTTAAAGACAAGATTGTAGGCCATCTTTAAACTTCAAATTTTGAGTCTTCCAGTAGTTAGAGTCCTGTGATCAAACCGTTTTGTGGATGTGGAGAAAACTACTAAAATCTGTAAAGACAAAGAAGTGCAGTTGTTGCATGTAAGTGTGTCTTTGGGATATACGTTATTCTCATTGTTTTAAGTTTTCATGTTAGAATAGAACAGAATTTTTAGTCTTCAGTAGTGATACATTTACTGTTAAACATTAATGAGTGGGAAGTGCTGAATCAACATACTTGCTAAGGGGTTCAAAGTTGTAGCTTTGTTGCAACCTCTGCAGTTGTAAGGCTGTTTTCTTGACTATTTTAAGATAACAGAAAGTAGTAATCTTTACCTTCTTTCTGTTACAGTTTGCTCCCACCTAGTGTCTTATCAAGGGGTAACAAATAGTTTCTGAAATTTTTATAAACCAGAAAGATTATTTTAGAGAGGAACACTTCTTTTTTTTTTGAGTAGTTTGTTTCAGTTGATTTGAGTCGTTCATGCTGTGTAGAACAGATTTGGAGTATGCCATGAAACTGATGGTTTGTGAAAATGAGAACTGGATCTTTTGGAAAGCGTTCACTATGTAAGGAGGAGTATCTTCTGCTGCAAGGCTGTCTCTTTGTAACTGAGTTTCAAGATATTATGAAGATGCCTGTCGAAGGCAGACGAGGCTAAAACCTTTACCATTGTACTGTATTTAATTACTAGCCACTGAGGTCCAGATTCATGCTGTCTCATTTTATGCCTTTGAGATGAAGATTTAGACCTATTAGCCTCCATTTTGTTTATGGCCAGTGAAGAAGAGTACAGCTAAGTAACAGTCTGTTCATCCAAGTTTCACATAGGTTTTTCTTCAGTACAGCTCAGGTGCATTTATAACTGAATGCGGTTCCTATCTGTGTTGCTTGAAACTGGTTAGTTTTGGTGATAGTACGAGATGTAACTGTAAGAATGCAAATGTGGTGTGGGTACTTCATAGCTGCATGCCTAGAGCTCAGTGTTGCTGTGACTACCTTCTTAATTTTGTTCCTTCCCTTCTCACCCCTTTCCCCGTCATGAAGGTATCTGTCTGCCTTATCTCTGTAAGTAATATCAAAATCTTCATATGTATTTCATGTCACATGAAAAGTGGTGTGGAACCCCATGTGAGAGTCATGAAAACAGAAGGGTGATGGTAGCCCAGCCCTTAATGCAGATGAGCAGAGCAATCCCAGTGGCTTTGAAAAGCCTTAGTCTATGGTTCAGTGAGTGAGCTGGTGAATTCCAGATATGTGTTCTCTCCCCACTTCTAATGTACTTGCCTTTAAACACGTTTCTTCTAGCATCTGTAACATTTAGAAGGCACTTTGAAATCTGCAGATGGTGAGTATAATACAGGATCAAGATGATGATAACAGTAACCTATTTTATTTGCTGTTCTAGGTGGGTCCATATTGTTTGTGCCCTCTATGTTCCAGGAGTGGCATTTGGAGATATTGACAAACTGCGTCCAGTAACGCTTACAGAAATGAATTATTCAAAGTATGGTGCCAAGGTAAGTTTAGAACAGAGGTACTGCTGAGGAATAGCTTTATTTTACATTTTTACATTAAATTAACATACATCTTCCCAGCTTTATTTTTCTGGTTTATAGCATCTGCAGCAAGGTTCAGGACTGAAAATGAGATTCAATTTGTTCATGGTTGTTTTACCATTGTTCTTCCCTTCCTCTTTCTTTCTATTTTCCTTACCACTGCGCTCTATAATTTGTCACCATTTTCCCCCTAATTTCCCTTATTTTTTCACACAGATGCTTTCTTTACTTTCTTTTGAAGTCAGTCAGTGCCAGATTGCAAAAATGTGGATGGAAAGGAAGAGGATTTATGGGATGTGAAGTATTAAAAAATGGAAGGTTAGGTTGATGAAAAAAGGCAAGAGATGTACATTCAGTAAGAGTTACTTTAGGTTCTATATAATTATAATCTAGAATGCATACAAAAAGCTTGCTGGAAAGCATTATTAAAAAAAATCCACAACACGGGGGCCTCAACTTGAACAGAAGAATGACTGTAAAATTAATATGGTTTTACATTTAAATGTGTTCCGTCCGTATCACAAGTGGTCATGCACAAACCATAAAGAAAACCATTGCAATAGGCAGAGGACAGTGCTCAGTAATTTGATAACTACTGTTTCTGTAGCTAATGGAGACAGTGTGGAGAAGGCATAGTGGTTGTACTCCTGCTGCTCTAATGCTTCATTGGTCCATAGCCTATTTCAAGTTGAATACTAAATAAAAATATATAGTACATTTTTAAAAATACATAACAATATATAAAATAAAACACTTTGCCTTGTTGGTGTACAACGTATCTGTATCAGGAGCCCGTTTTCAGCATGGGCCTGCTGAGGCCTTTAACGTTGTTTAGAAATGTTTGTATGAAAAAAGTCAGAACAAGCTCTCAGAATCCTATAACTTGTTGTTGCAATTAATCATGCGCTAAATCATTTATTTATTTATTTGTTTATTTATTATAAACATGAGTGGTCTATAGGAGCAGGGCTATTTTCTTACATAAGGTGAAAGTAAACCGCACAGGTGAGGACTCATCACTCTTGCAGAGCTGTAAACAAACACTGTTTTGCTGTATTGAGTGCAGAAGTTAGAGCTTACTTAGTTGAATTTCCCTCTGCAAAACCAGCTTGATATAATATTCTTTTTCACTTCATTTCTTACCTCTTACATGTTGCTGTTACACAGCTAAAGGTGTGCCCTTCTAGTGTAGCGTATGCAGTGTTTTGAGAGTCTTTGATCACTGAGTTTTCTTTTGCCCTTTTCTGTTGTTAACTTTCTGAATGGAGATATTTTCTGTAGGTGATACACAGCTTTGATCTGTCTTCAGCGTGTGAGAGATTAAGAAATGCACACTTGTGTGATTTTAGATCATCTTTAGATCATCTTTATGCACTGGATAGCAGCATTGCTTAAGCAGTCCGTGTTCCCATTTGCTTGTTCTTGCTTATGTGCTCATCACTCTAGTTTGCTGGTGCAGCTGTTTGGTATGAATTTGTGGTGAAACAGACTGAGGAATTAATCTGGCTGAAAAATAAGTTTGGGTTTTTTTCCGGGTCACATTAGGGGATGTCAGCTCACTGTGTTGAGAATGGCTGTTCCTAGAATGCATGTAACTGAAGCCATAGTGCAGTAATGAAGTGAAACACAATCTTCTTTACTGGTACTTTCTTTCTGCATTGTCACACATTTACTCCTCAGTCATTGCTTATCAAAGGACATCTCTGGTTTTCAACCATCCAGAGCACTGCTCTTTTTTTATTGTTTGTCCTCTGAACTTGAGGAACAACTGAACATTTGCTGAGAATTAATGTTGTTTATACCAGACTTATATTTTTAAGTGTGTGTGAATTGCTTGGGTGGTATTTAGTTGTTGATCTGAAGGGGAATACAAGACATGGAGGTTCATACAAAAATCATGCAATGTGCTGTTTAGGTTGCTTAAACCCTTTTCTGTTTCTTGTTGAAAATGAAGTCAATAGTGTGGGCTGAGAAGGGATGAAGTTTAAGTAGTGTCAACTGTCAGCAGTATACTTGGTTTCTGTACCACAGAAGAGTAAACCTATGTGTTTGGGTTTTATATAGAAGATGTAAATTATCAAATATTAGGCAAAATGCATATGAAATGTTTAATGTGGTATTTTACACTCTTCTTTATAAAGGAATGCAGTTTTTGCGAAGATCCTCGTTTTGCCAGAACTGGTGTATGCATTAGTTGTGATGCTGGGATGTGCAGAGCTTATTTCCATGTGACCTGCGCTCAGAAGGAAGGCCTTCTCTCAGAAGCAGCAGCAGAAGAGGTAGTTATGAGAAGGATAGAATAAGAGTTGTATTGAAAGCTTGTTAAGAGTACCAGAAATTATGCCCTTTTTGCTCTCTTAACACTGAACAAAACTTTTATAAATCGGTAGCAAGTCTTAGTCCAAGTAAAGGGACTGTCCAGGGAGGGCTCTTTGTTCACCAAATTCTCCAACTCTGAGCACCTTTTGAAATTGCCTGAAAAAAGGGATAAAAAAGTTTAACACAGAAATTGGTTTAGTAGACCATCAGTCAGTATGGACATGTATTCTAACTCTAATATTTGAACTTTGCCTAGGTTAACATACTTACCTAGCTGTTTATGTAGTATAGTTATCTCTGTTTCATACCAAATAGAATTTTCTTGAGAAATTAACTACATTTCTAATGCCATTTTTTTCATGCATGTTTTCCAGTATTTGCTTTGCAGTACAGGTATATGATTTTACTTGTGGTAACATTAGTCTTAGGAATCACAATGAAAAGCAAATATTTATAACTTACTGGTAACTTTTTCATAACTGTTCTTACCAGTTTTCTTCCTGTAATATGATTAAAGCAGTTTGGATTTGATGCTCCTATTTCTGAATCCATTTTTATGGATTAAGTAGTTTTAGATTGCCAAGTTTCATCCTGACATGTACCATTTGGATTAAGCCTGTCATGTTCATAGCTTCAAAATGTAACTTCTTACTGCCTTAGGAAGTACCACAGGTAGCACAGGAACAAGCATTACTTGCATTATTGGCACTTGAGTTTCTGAAAGCAGTGGACCACTAACTGATTTTTTAAAGGAATCACAAAATTCTTCACTCTGCAAGACTGATAAATAGCAAGATAGCACAATTACCTCATTGTTGTCCCTAATAAATTCTGTGTAATGTTGATTCTTCAAAAACTGTGTGAATTTTATTCTAGGCATATGCATTTACATGCCTTTTCACCTTAAAATTTTGTTACAAGTTTTCTGTAACCAAAGTATTTTTAATTAGTGCCTCACACAATCTAATTTTAGGGTGCTGCTAATTTTTGGAAGTAAGTTGTCACACACTTTGAAAATCTGAATCAAAATAAAACATGTTTGTAAGGAAAGCCTGTGTAGATTTTAATGGTCTGTATTTTGTAGGTGGAAAAAGGAAAATTTGATAGGCAAATTGTTTATTAATATTTTTATTACTTTAGCAAGGAAGACTGCTTTAATTTTTTCTTCTTAGTCTGTAGATTTATGGTCACATTTCTACTCTTGAAAATATACTGGAAGCTAAGTATGCTTCTCAGACCACAGCCTTATGATTCAGATATTTGTAGTATGCTTGCAAGGTTTGCAAGTGCTAAAAGTCACTATAAACTTATAACCATGATAATGTGCAGATCTGATGGATTGAATAATGACAAATGGGGAAAAAAAAAATTAATAAAAAAAAAATCATCTGAGAGATGATAAATCATGTGGGGGTATATCCACCAAAGCCATCTGGAAAATCATTTGAGAAAACCGAATTGATTGCCTTTAGTATTATTCAGAATTGTTAATCCCTTGTTAGGATATAGTACAAAAGACACAGTGAAGCAACAGGATGTTAATAATGCATGTTACATGTTAAAGGAATTTGTACTTAGGAATTTCTTCTGCTGTTTTTTCTGTGAATGAGTAAATAGTACAGAGATTGAACAGTAGAAAGTTAAGTAGTTAATGCGTTTAAAGAGGTTTAGGGTCACACAATGAAAACATAATTTATATGGGAAATTACATTAACATGACAAAATTAATTGAGAAACATGTCTATTAATTGTTTTCAAAAACATGTCAATTTGAACATGTGAATGGATTGCCAGAATGTTTGTGCTGTTCAAAGGCTTGTATGTCTTACTTTATTTTCATTCCTTCCCCTTTGTTTTCTCTGAAACAGGACATAGCTGACCCTTTTTTTGCTTATTGTAAACAGCATGCGGACAGGTTAGACAGGAAATGGAAACGGAAGAACTACTTGGCATTACAATCTTACTGTAAAATGTCCTTGCAGGAAAGAGAAAAACAGCTCTCCCCAGAAGCTCAGGTATTGTATTCACGACACAAATGCGTCTCTATTAATCATCCATGTTAAACAAGGAAGAAGAGGATGGGAAATTGTTGTTATAGTAGGAAATGAAATGTGCAATATATTGATAGTGCATGGTCATTTAACAAAGCAGTGAATTATTTGTAGGTTTTGGTCTCTAATTCTTAATAATGTAATTATCAAATAAGGATATCTATGCTTGTCTGAAGTGAAAAATCTTATTTTGCTTGGTTTTGTGGCAAGAAGCTGGTAATTACTTTTTCACTGTAATTCATGGACTTTGTTTAACAATATCTTGAAGACTCTTAACACAAAACCCCAGCCAGTCAAGAATTTAGGCATATTTCTACATCCAGGTTCAGTAAAAATCTACTTTTTTCCCCTTATTAGGATCTTGAACTTGGCAGAAGAGTTTAGCTTGCCTAAAGTGTTTTTTTTCTTGTTGGATCCTTTTTCACTTTTGATGCGCCTAAATAGAATTCTATGTGCTGACTTTTTTCATTGTATAGATTTTTGTAGGGGAAAAAAAAAAAATGTATGCAGGTAGAGAAACTGAATCTGTCCTGCTGAGTGGGAGTTGTCTGAAAATGTTTAGCAGTGTCTGTGTACCTCTTTAAGGGCAGATCTGCGTACAACTTTGTTACTGCATACGCTCAACTGATAAATGCCTTGTTGATATAAATGTTTCAGTCCTTCTGAGGGAATCTGTATACTTAGATATGTTTTAATGTGTGTACTTTATTATTTTTTCTGATTCTGAGGAATTTATGGCATACTTTGCTTTTACTGCTTAGACTGAACTCCATTCTGTGGAAACTGGTACCTGTGAAGAAAAGTAGCTTGTTATTTGAATGTATTTGTTGTACAAAGTAGCAGATGCTGTAAATGTGCAGTTATAGGAGAGAAGTAGCTGCCTTTTTTTCTGAAGATCTGCAGTGTAATGATTAGAAAATAAATCTTCATATCATCAAACTTTTTATTTAAAGAAGTCATAGCTTTCTAGTTCTTCAAAAATCTTTGAATAGGGGACGAGAATATTAATTTAAAATTAATTGTGCAGTTGAGAATGAATATGAGCAAACTGTCGTAGAAGAATTTTGCATAAAGTATTTCTATGGGGTATTGAACTTGTGTAGCTAGATTTAAAACTGGTTCCATAATTCTTGCTGAATACACTCAGCTCTCAATTTTGTGAAATGTACCTATGTAGTTGAGAAATCACGATAATAAGAATACTACCAAACATAATGGTAAGTTCTGGTTGTGCAAAGTCAGTTTGGGTCCAACAGGGCTTATTAGCTCTGTTTTCAAACATTTGTTATGTGGTGCTGATAATGCTGGTATGTTCCCAGCATTTCATTCTTTCTCCTCTTTCCTCCAAACCAATACCCTGCATATTTTTTTAATCTAAATTATTTAGATTGAATGTTTGGAAAATGAAAGAATGAATGATAAAAACTACAGGTGCAGTTACTTGACAAATTTAATTTTCACCTTGATAAAAATTTCATAACTTGCATACATTTTGTAAAATCAATTGTTTCTCTATTGATGGCTCTGCTATTGTATGAGTTTGCATTAGTATTGTGTGTCTGCCTGAGTTTACATGGAAGAAACAGATTGGCTGGTTGAGAAATACATTTCTATATCCAGTTGTATGTACTGGGATTTTATGAAGTGATTGTTTATCAATGAGTAGTTTCTGTGCCTTTTTAGAAATGCAGAACTGGAAGGGGTACTTAATACATACTAGAAATGTCTGACTGAGGAGTTGACACCAAGTATGTAGAAATTCACACCTTACTGTACCATATGTTGTCTGCATGAGGAAGTTAAAACCTCACCAGTAAGTTCAGTTGTCTTTGTTAATTTAGGATTTTGCCTGAGATATAAGAATCTTGAAATAGCCTAATCTGAAAAAAAAACAACAGAACAACCCAAAACATTAAGAAGTAAATTATATATATAGTGTATACATACATAGAAGAGCTCACTTCCAGGGGAGTTCGTAAGCTTAAGTAAGGTTTACAAACACTGAGCTAACATGAATAAATACGCAGTTGTGCAAGTAATTTATCTGATATTGTGAAAGTGGATTTTTGAGGCACACTGCTGAAGCAGGAAAAAAAAGGATATTTGGTGTTTTGTGGCCCAGGCAGAAATAATTGAGCCAATGATCTGGCAAGGCATTTGGCCCAAAAAAGTAAATCCCTCTAAAGACTATAATATACAAAGCTGCTTATGACTGTTATTGATTGTTGGAAGATGTTCTATATTGATTTTCTACTTTTTTTTTTTATATCAATAAAGGAAATATACATTCCTTGAGTAAAGCACATGCTTTACAACAGCTTAAATCCAACTAAATTGAGTTCAGGATTCCATTTAGACATTAGTCATTTTAATCTGTCATCTATTTCTGGAATAAGGCTCTGTGTATACAGTTGTATGACATCTTAAATGACTCCAAGGATTTCAGAACTGAGCATGTAATCAGTAAAGAAGCATCTTAGCTGAGGAAGCTATAAACCATCCTTGGTCCTTCAATGGAGAATAAAATGAGGCAGTGGCTGTAGGTGAGTCTATTGCTGCTTTGGATCTATGAAGTAAGTCCTTAGGGTCACAGCTGCCTTCAAGCCACATTTGCCATGTTTCTTTGTCATTAGTGTTCCAGACCTAGTGAGGTAACACATGTTAAACTGTATGTAATATTATCTTCAACAATTCCATTTGTAATCAGAGGTGTTCGTTATCCATAGCATGTGTATATGTGCACTTTTTTGCTTTTTATTTTAGGAGTATCTCATACCATATGGTGGGGCAGTTGGATTAGTTTAGTTTCTTCTTTCTGCAGGCAAGTAAACAATTCCTGTCTGATAGTCAGCTGGAGTTTTTCCTCTGAAGGTTTGTATGTTGTCATGTTCTGCCAGAATTGCCACTACATAGAGTTCCCACAAGACAGCATTTCCCAAATGTTAGTAACAACTTGATCTTCTGGGCTGCATCTCCCAGATGGTCACAAATGTACAGATGTCATCAACAATATATATTGTGCGCTTCTCTTGCCTGCTTCACTTCTGTTTGGTTTGTGGTTTTGTCACCTTGTAATCAGGTAATTTAACATTTACAAAGAGATACAGCATTGAGAAGGGAGTTCCTGTGAAAGGATGTCAAAACTGGCAAAAATGCTCTTTATCTTCTTTGCTCACACAGATACCATTTTAAAGTGCATCAAAATGTATTTTTGATAGGTCAGCCAAGGCTTTTCCCAGTAGTGAGCTTTCACAGTCCCATCAAATGATCATTATTAGAAGGGATTGTCTGAAAGCCAGCAATCATTTGTGTTACTTTCATTGGTGGGTAGATCTCATCAAGAAACCTGTGTGTAACTCCAAAACCTTATGAAAGGGTAATGTTATTTGTGTATGCATTTTGAAGTACAATCAAATGCCTGTATTAGTGGCTATTTCTTGACTTCAAGAGTTGAAGAATGCAAATGGCATTGATTAGATCATGCGGCTTCTAAAAGGAAAATAAAATACAGATGTGTTCCAAAGTGACGTAGCTCAAACCCAGTTTTGATTTGTTCCGTTTTGTTTCTAATTTATGGAATTCTTTATTGCAGGCTCGAATCAATGCCAGGCTACAGCAGTATCGTGCCAAGGCAGAGCTGGCTCGCACAACCAGGCCTCAGGCCTGGGTTCCCAGAGAGAAGCTACCACGACCACTTACTAGCAGTGCTTCAGCCATACGTAAGCTTATGCGCAAAGCTGAATTAATGGGCATTAGTACAGACATTTTTCCAGTGGATACTTCAGATACTAGTTCCAGTGTTGATGGAAGAAGAAAACATAAACAACCAGCTCTCACTGCTGATTTTGTGAATTATTACCTTGGTAAGGATGCAAATTCTGTATTTTTCTCAAGGAAAAATGTTCACTTTGCTGTATTGGTGCTGTGCTAATTAATTGGTTTTCTTATTTTATTTGTACTTCATTGTTTTAAAAGGATATATATGAATTCTGACTTCAGGTCAGGTATATTATTGCTTGGTATCTATTTAAACAGAAAGTTAGTTAGTTTTTCTTCTTTTCTGAAATGTATTTTCAAAATCTCTCAAATGTAAACAGGAGGCTAAACTGTCTTTGCTAAGAAGGGAGTGGAACCTTAGGTACCTTTTGGTACCTTTTTGTTTTTTCCTTACGTTTTTCTCCATTTTTTTTTGTTATAGTGTGACTTTGGGACTATTCACTAGATGGCTGATCAAAGCTCACTATTTAAATAGCTATACTGTTTATGCAGCAGAATGTAAATGTTATGACTGTTTATTCTACTCAATCTGTGTAATAAATCCTTAGGCTATAGTTTTGTGTCATTATGGTTTTATGCTTTTCATTGCTTCACTCTTTTCAGTGCATAAAACTTGAAAATATATCCAAGGACAGGAAATAATGCCATTTTCTTTTAAATAGAGAGAAATATGCGCATGATTCAAATCCAGGAGAATATGGCTGAACAGAAGAATATAAAGGATAAATTAGAAAATGAGCAAGAAAAGCTTCATGTGGAGTATAATAAGGTGAAGAAGTAGTGATAATAAACTGTTATACTGTTTTAATATTGCTGCTGTTAACTTTGATATCATTTTGCTTTTCAAACAAAATGACTTAGAAAGAAATAGAGAAGCTTTTCTTTCTTTAAAAATAATATTAAAAGTATATTTCTTCTTTTTGAAAATAATATTCTGTCCTCCGTCCTCCCATACAAGTAGAATCAACTTCTAAAATGCCGTATGTTGACTGGGCACGAGTTCTTTAACTGACCTCAATGAGAGATCCAGTAAGAAGTTCCACATACACAGCCAGGTCCCTCTCATAAGTGAACTGTGTCTTAAGGCCATTCTTTTTTCGTTCTTTGTATGCATTTCATTTGAGACTCTGAGACAACAGCATTTGACGCCTCCCTTTTGTTTTTGTTTGTTTTTTGTTTGTTTGTTTGTGTGCATAATTCTAGGGTTGTTTTGTTTTGTTTTTTGAACTGCTTGGTTCTGTGCTTCAAACTCTACTTGAATCTGGGATTGTTGATGTGCTATTTATTTATACCAACTTCAACTACAGTTGTGTTCATCCTAGATTTAATCTAAGTTTTCAGGCTGAAATAATCAGTATGCACACATTCATAGTGTCCTCTGTGTGTTTTCTTTGAATGTAGGAAATTTGGGGCCTAAAAAAGATGGTTGCTAATGTAATTTCTTTATTGACTCATCATCAGGGTTTAAAAAGCATTTTGTGTTTTAATAGCATTTTTACTAAACAAGTATTTCATTAATCTTCAAATATTTTGGAATGGAACATAGAAATACTGTTATCTTTTGTGACAGATGACATGCTGCAGTTCTTGCTGAATTCAAGTGATGATTAGTGATGACAAAAATAGTGTTCCTATTAATTCTTAAACTGTTGGGTGTACAGTTTAAATGAAAACATATGGAAATGAAGCAGCAGGTCCTATGAACTTCCCAAAGATGATAAGGGGGAAGGAGATTGTGCATGGGGCTTTTATCTAAATGAATAAGATGTATAAGTTGGGTGGTAACTAACAGTTATTTTCAAAAGAAAAATAAATAATTCTGCTTGCATTCTTTAGTAAATTTTATCTCTTTCCATGAGAGTGAGTATTTTTTGGTATGGCAATATAGAGCTTTAATTTATTTGTATGGTTACTTGTTATAATATTGCTTCTTAAGTAATATGCACAACACATAAAAGATTGTTTCTGTATTTTGGTTTTGCTTTTTGCTTTCTAATTGACTTTATGAAGATTTATTTTTATGCTGAAATACTTGGGATCTTTAGAAAACAGGGGGCTTCCTAGGTTTTCATCTTGGTTCTAGTAAATTGCTGAATGATTGCACTGGTGTCAGCTATATTGATATGAGTTCCATTGTCTTTTTTTAATCCTGCAATAAAGTAATGCACCCTAGATAGGTAAGAGGTTTAATGAATTTTATTAAATAACTCTTAATGGATTTTCATTCCTGCTGATTTTTTTTCATTAACTTTACAGCTGTGTGAGTCCTTGGAAGAGCTACAAAATATGAATGGAAAATTGCGAAATGAAGGGCAAGGCATCTGGGCTCTGCTGGGTAGAATCATTGGACAGGTTGGTAGAGTGGTTTTTTTTCCGTCCTCTTTATAGTTCATAGGCAGACCTGGTTTTCCAAAATAGCCCTTTTTGTTTCTCTCTGTCACTTCTGTGGCCAAATAAATCTATTTGATCAGACCCAGGCTTTACTCTGGGGATTATGTTTCCTGATAGAAATACCTAGACTTCTGCAAACCACCTACTGGGAACCTGTAGCTTGATTTTGTTGTAATAGCAATCTTGTTTGCAAAATTCTTTCATTTGCTGTAAATGGTTGACTTGTCATTTGTGATGAACCTAAACATGAAGCATGAGTTAATCCTACCGTTTTTGTCTCCACATTGTCTTTAGTTTCTGTAGGTGTCGAATGATATGACAACTTTTCATGGCTTTTATTAGATATTAATCTTTAAAACTGCAGTATCTGTGTGATGGTTTTTAACTGGACAGATCAGAATATTTTCGTTAAATGAATATAAGTATCTAGGAGAAGATTTAGATTAACTTCCTGTTGCCAGTAATTATCTTTGTTCTTGTTGATACGGGTAAAAATGAGAAGTGTAGATTCTTGCAGTGTTTTGATAAATGTTTGATGTCGAAGGTATTAAGTGGCAATGGACATTTTAGATGTTGGAGAGAGATTGAAATGATTTCCATTTAAGATTTTTAAGGAAGATCAAAGAAACTGTTCATTGTGAAAATGCAGACGTACAATTAAGTCACAGTTTCGATGTGCCATTTGGTACTTCTGAGTTTGTTCTGCTCTTCAGAAAATGAAGCTTACCCTTTATGCAGTAATAGTTCTTAAGGTATGCTAGGTTTATGTAGTTCTATTTGCCTATTTTTTCTACTCGTGAAGAAGGATTGTCACATACCATATCTCTTGAATCAAGATTATTTTTTTAAGTATTTGCAAATATATTTCCTGATACAAATGCTACTAAATTAAAACAAAAGAAAAAAAAAAAGAACATCTGAGTAGAATTCATTTACACAGCTTGCATGACATTTTTTTCCAGTTGGTTGAACAGATGCAGACCCATGGGGCTGCTGAGAAATGACTTTGATAGATGGTTGCTGTCTGAGAAGCTAGCATACTGCAGATTAGTAGAAACCCAAAGAGAATCTCATCTGCTTTGTGGAGAGCTTGGTCCAATAAGATAATTTTTCTAATTAACCTATCGAGCACCAGTGTAGCAGGGATGTTGGGGAAAATGAACTGCCTCAGTGTTCTGTCAGTTTCATGAATTTGCCTTTGCTTGCTTCAGATGCCTAGACAAATGCTTGTCCACCTCTCATTTCAAGCTTGAAGAAAAAAATATAAAACCTAGTATTTCAATGCACTTTTTATTTACTTGAAAAAATGAGTATAATATTACTTTATATTACAAAATCATACTGAGATAAAAACATCTGTAGTTGCTCTTGCCTGTAAAATAGGCAGCTAAGCAATTTCCCTCTCCTAATTTGAGTCCTGTTTTTCATGCATTGTGGTTGGTGTGGTATTCTTTTAAAGTCTCAGGATTCATGTGTACTGCATTTGTTCAAATCCAATAGAAATTGAACATACCGGCAATTTTACGTGCACCTAAGGAAAGGAAACCAAGTAAAAAAGAAGGAGGAACACAAAAGACATCTGTGCTTCCAGCTGTACTTTATAGGCAAGTAACAAAGTCTTGACAGATTAGATACAATATCTAGTAGGTAGCAGTTTAACAAAAGTCTTAAGAGAAAATTGTTTGGTTTGATTTGGACTAACAAAATGTTTGAGTTATCTGTATGTTTCATTTTGGTAGGCTAAGTTGATTAGTAGTCAATTCTTCACCTTAGCATAGATCAGTAAGGGTTTGGTTTGTTTGCTGTGTGTTGTTTTTGGTTTGTTGTTTTTTTTTTTTCTAATTTGACAACAGTGCTTTAAGGACAAAGGTAACTCTTTACAGCTAAAATAGAAGGGTCCTCTGCAATGTGAAATTTTTTAACTGGTCATCTTGTCTTTTGAATGCAATCAACTGTGTTGATGATTTTGGAAATAGTGCTGCTGCTGCTAAGTCACAGTGGCTGGTGCGTAAAATGGTTGTAAGAATTTTTGCTTTCTGCTCATAGGCTGTCAAATGCTTTGGGATGTCTTGTGTTTTAAATTTCCCTACTTCTATTTATATTATTTTGCAAGAAAATAAAATGTATTCACTTACCCTGTCATTGTTCCACCTTTCCCCCTAATCAATAAGCTGATGACTGGGTTTCAACTGATCCTGATAATAGGATCCCAGAGCGTGATTGGGCATCAATGAACACCTGATCTTTTTGAAATAATTACATTTTCAAGGCCTGTAAAATAATAGTAATAATAAAAAGGAAATGTAATTTCTCATGAGTTGATACATTGCCCAACAAAATAGCAACGCAAACCTGTTTCAGTGTGCTTGCATTATTAAAATAAGCATATGATTGTATAGACTGGTAGTAATGACTTAATTTTCTGTTTTAGTGTTTGGATGGCATGCGTAGTATTTTTTCCATTTGCCACTGGTGCATTTTATTAAGTATCAAGTGGTTGCTTACTGGTTAGAAGTCCTCAAAACTTACAGAGAGCCATTTTATCATTAACTATATTATGTGCATTTTATGCTTTACTATATATAGGTATAAGCTCCTTAAAAGTAATTATGCACTTAAATGATACATTTAAATTGAACTTGCCACATGATTGTATTGAAACTGGGATATGTGCTGGGATGTATCATTTCTTCTTTATGATTTCAAATATAATTATAATGCTTTTCTACTACCTATATTAAAAGTTGTGGAATTTGCAAGAAGAACCATGATCAACACCTGCTTCTCCTGTGTGATACTTGTAAACTCCATTATCATCTTGGTTGCCTGGATCCACCTCTTACAAGGATGCCAAGGAAGACCAAGAATAGTTACTGGTAAGAGTGCACTTGATGTGTTGTCTTGTGCTCTGTATTTTAAAGTAGGACTAAGCACAAACAGACTCGCAAATGGTAAGTGTTTCAGTCTGCATTATAGCAATGTCTAAACTGAGTTATTTTATTTTCAGGTTATTAGCATTGATATTCAAGATTAAAAAAAAGCAACAAAGCAACCAAACAAAAAACAGAACAAAGTCATTATTAGCCCTGTGTAGAAATGGACTATAGCTTTAGTCTTCTTAGCTTTTGAGTTCATTTGTTATTATTAATGCTGCTATATAATAATGGTAAATATGCTGCCTTCAGGAAATGAAAGACTTGGTCTTCTGTTTATCTTAGGACTCAGATATGCAACTCTCTGCTCAGATCTTCAGAAAAATAACTGTAAATACTTAAAAATAAACTTGTAACTAGTAGATCAACTTATTGCAGTACGGGGTATCAATTGAGTTTACTTCTGTCTTATGTCTCAAATCTGCAGTGGCAAAAGCATATGCGTAACCGTACTTACTGCAGTTACATTTCCATGAATTAAAATTCTTTTTGTCCTAGTGGAGCAGAAAAAAAGCTAAGTGGTATGAGGGAGAACTGATAGCATGGTAAAGATATTGACTTCCAAACTGTTGTAAAATTAGTGTGCTGCTGTGTGGTGTTAGCATTCTGTATGTTTCTAAACTCTTCTGAAATGTTTTAGAAGTGGTTGTTCCAAAACAGTTTTTATCTGGCAAGAAGTTAGTGTACATCATCTCCAGGAACATCATCACCTTGTCTGAATGTTCATAAGAATTAATAATCAGAATAATATAAGAAGTCTTTCTAAAAATGCAGTAAAACTCTCAATTGAGAAGAGTTAGTTTCTATTTTTCTTTATACTTTTCTTATTTTTTAATTTAAAAAAAAAAAAGACCTTCTATAAGACACTTACTTAAGTCATCTTTCTGGGTAGTTTTGATGATTGTGTGCATAGCAAGATCACTGGTACATGAAATGGAAGGTATCTATTTTTTATATTTTAACATGACAAAATCTGGATTTAAACCAGTCATTTTAGTTAGTAAATTAATAGAGATTTCCTTTTAAAAAGCTAAAAAATCTCAGGTTTGCAGGACCACTAATATTTTTCTGAACTTAATTTTCCTTTAATGATTTAAGGTAGTCTGTGATATTGGACTTCTGATGATTTCAAGGGCATTCTGAGCTCTTTGGTCAAATTTACCAAGTAGTTATGTCACATAGGAGCATTTTTAATATCTCTCTCTCTCTTTTTTTTTTTTTTTTTTTTTGTTAGGTTCTGCATTTGCACAGATGATTTTTGATTTTTATTCTGCTTTTTAACCAAGCTGAAAAGGCTCACTGAAAGCCATCAGTCAAAAAGATGTAAGAGTACAATTCTCAGTAGGTGTAAAGGCAAAAAAGATCAGGCTACGTAGTAAAATGCTTTTATTTCAAAGCTGTAACTTATCTTTGTTGTGAATTTCATGCTTCAATTATATCTCAGATCACAAACTTAGTTTTTACTTCTAATTAGCTAAGGCACATTCTGGAGTTTGAGATCATAGGAGACAAATCGAGCTGTATTGATTGCATTCTTTTCATCATTGAACATGCCTTTATGTATTCTTTTCAGGACCAGTGGAGAGCATATAGAATGGACCCTTAATCTAAGCTCAAGTTCAGCAGGTTTTTCTACCCCTGCTGTTTTGAATACAACTTTAATCTTTTGATTAAGCTATGAAGAAAAATTTGATTTTTTTTTTTTTCTTCTTATATAAGGGCCACGTACTTCTCAGATATTTGTATAGGATATAATGGGAATTAATGCAAAAATATCAAGTGAGAGAATGGATATAGTGGGAAATACCTTGAAATGTTAGACAAGTTGAAACACTTCATTTAAAGTGGTTAAAAATGTTTACTTTAATCCTCTTTTAAAATAGTAAGCAGGAAACAGTTAAAAATAATTATTTCTTATTTTTGCTTTCTATTCCATCATCACTGATAGTCATTTACTCATAATTGCTAACTTGAGCCTTTGCAAAAGGTATGGTGATAACAGTTGTATACTTTATCGATACAGATTTATTTAAACACTGGGGAGTTTTTCATGAATTTTCCATATGCTTCATATTTTATACTGTGTTTGAGGATGCTAAATGAATCAGCTTATGTCTGTGATGATGTGTAGATTAGTTAATAGTTATACTTTTTGTCCCTTCCATGCTCAGCATTTAATAGAAATTTAAATTACAGTATACAAAAAAGGATTTTGAAATTGTTTAACTAATTCACTATTAGATATAGTGGTAAGTAAAAAAAAATAATTTGTTTTTTATCTTTAAAAGCTGATTTGTTAAAAGCACAAATTATAATTAGTTATCTCAATGTTTCTAAACATTAAAAGAAGGTAATAATTTTAGTCTTAGTGAAATCATAGTAAGTTTTAGACCTGGTGAGCACCAGTGTCTCACAGCTTGTTAGAAGCTGGTTTCAAGCATTTGACACTTTCCCAGTTCAGACACCTGACAGTTTTCTCCGACATAACATTTCTATATCTAGAATATTGTAGAAATAAACTGTTTGTAGCATAGTAAGTTCAAAGCCTGTCCTCATTTCAGATGGATTTAATTTGAGAGGAAGAGCATAGAAACTATTCTATATAATAAAACATGAAAGCATTTCTTTCTGTTTTGATGTGGTGCTTTTAAAGTAGGCCAGCAGTTCTAATCGGAGAGTAAAATGCTGCAGCATACTCTTACTTAAAAATCCGGAAATTTTCAGTTTCTTAGAAATTCTGTTGATTAAACACTATAGTATTCTTTTGATTCACATTATCAAATTACATCTTACCGTTCTCTCTGGCAATTTATGGCTGTCATGCTTCCACACATTCAAGATGTCCTGGGAACTGTGTATTTTCCTGGTAGAGAATGATCTGAACTGATACAAAAGCAATGTACAAGTGTTTACAGACAATAAAATGAATCAAAATCTTGATTGTAAAGTATTGACATACTCATTAAGAAAATATTTGGCAGCTACCAACAGGTACTAGCTCTTTCTATTGAAATAAGATTGCTGAAAACCAGTGATAACTTGTGTTAGCATATCAAATGCTGAGGACTGACATGAACCAAAGAAGGACTAATGATCATATTAGACTTGGTGGTTGTTGGTTTGTTCTTTTTTCTGGAAGGCCAAGTTATTTGAGTGGTAACTGCTGTGGAGAGTATTTGCCACAGAACAGAATGAGCTGCAAAGTTCCTGACTAGTAGTCCCATGAACATTCATTCAGTATCTAGACAATCATTCATATTCCTGATCCCACTCATTCAGTACTAATCCAGCACATCTTGATTGTTTTTTTCATCTCGAGTCACTGAATAATTATACATTATTAACTTATGTAAATGTGACTGCAATATAATAAAGTTAAGGTGTATTTAGATTTTTTTGATGTGTAAAGCTTCATCACAAGGAAGCATCCTAATGTCATTGTTTGCACTAAATCTTTAGGGAAGTAACAGGTTTTTCTCTCTACAGTTTTCATTTCCTTTTCACCAAAAACACACTTCATTGCTGAACTGTCCCTCCCTTCCTTGTTTTCTCAGTGATGTAGATGTTCAGTTTTCCACTTTGTAAATTTCTAGATCAAAGGCCTTATGGTATCAGTTCCTAAAACTATGTAAAAAGAAAGCACTGCTTGGTCATTGGGTGCTTACTAAAGGCCCATTATAGGTTTTTTGAAGCTGCTTATGCTCAAAAATGTATTCACCACTAGGCAATGCAGAAACATTTGTGTTGTGTACTTACACAAAACCAGTGTTTCAGTGTTAGCCTGGACCATTAATAATTTTTAAAATTTAATTATGTATATTCCTTTTCACTTGATTTTACTGTCTTTTGCTGCTGAGTTGAGAAGATCCATTTGCTTTGTGAGTTGGGAAGGTATCCCTGGTACCACTGGTTCTTGTACCAAGTCAGATTGCAAATGCAAATCTTGCAACTTTTTTTTCTTCTATAGGTTGTTAATGCTTAATCAAAGACTTTGTATGATTAAAAGGTTTCAAATCATCACAGAGATTCTTGATGAATCAAGCATTTTTAGTAGTTTTTAATAGTAGGCAAGTTATTGCCTCCTACTGATTTTCTCTGTGAGTCTAGATTAGATAAGTCCAGACTAAAAGCAAAACAAAACCAAACCATTTCTCCTCTTAATTTGCTTGTGCTGTATGGTAAAGCTTTCTAATTTAGAGGTAGTCGAAGATTGTTGGAATAGTCGGAAAGGTGACACTGATTGTCCTTGAAGAAGTGAAATTAAATGAACATGATCTTAGCATAGCCAAAAGGAAGGGGAGTTATATGGCTGCTTTCTATGAATGCATTTGGATTAAACAGCAGAACAGGAAAAGAGTCCTTTAAATTCAAGAACTGTGTCGAAATAAACCATAATAGGAGCTGAAAGTTAGAAGATTGTTTCCAAATCAGAGGAGTGTGTGTCTGCAATAGCTTTTCAGTGGGCTCTATGGGAGCTATGAACCAAACTACTTTATAGTTTTTACTGCTAATAATAGGGTTGATAACATGTGGTTGCCTGTGATAGTAGAGGCTATTCCAGTAAATCAAGAGGCTTCTTGCAAGTTCACGTTTAGAACTTTACTTTTTTCTCTCGCCTTCAGTGTGTTTGTGGAGTTTTGTTCTGTGATTCACATACCACCACCACCACCCCCCACCTCCCCCTCCATCATACTATGATTTTTCAGCTTTCTTTTTCTAATTTTGATTGCTGTGACACTTGCACCACCTGTTTCAGAGCAAGCTCAGTCATAAAAATGAAATTTCAGGAACTTGCATGTAGTACCTCATCTGTTAGTGGAGATGTTTCTTGTCTTCCTCACTAACATCAAAATTACAATACTTCATTTATTTATATTTAAATAGGGCCCTAATGAAACTGAAGTACTTTACTGATCTGCATAGTTAATTTTTGTGCAACTGTCTGAGGTTGTGTAGCAGAAAAAGAATGTCTTCCTCTTTTAATAGCACAGAGCTAAAGAACAGGAATGATTTAAATCACAGGTACAGGGTGGTAGATTTAGGAGACTGAGTTCCCAACTCCAAATATTGCTGTAAAATCATACTACTATTTTTTTGTCTTATAAAAACTTTGATTTTTTTTTTTTTATTTTTTTTTAAGGGCAGCTTTTTAGTTGTAGAATGGTTATTTTTTAAATTTATACACAGTATATATTTTTATCACAATAATGTGGAAAATAAACTTTTTATAAGAATTGCTCAAGATGGAAATTTTGAACACTTTCACAGCTATTGCTTACATCTGCATAAGCAGATCACAGTGAGTACTTTCAGTTGTGCTTTCCATTACCGAAATTAGTGCCATGACTGATGCTGCAGTATTGTTGGAGGCTGTGTTCTCTAATGCTTACCAAACAAAATCTCCTTTGAGTTTTGAGCTGGACAGCTTGAAGACAATGCATAGTATAAAAGTAAAGAACAGACAGTAACTTCTAGCGAAGCAGATGCAGAAAATTTTGAGGGAATGCTGTTATCTCTAAATCTTTTCTCTCCTGTTACATCTTTGGAGAGCCTTTTTCCATAAAATCTTGCTATAATAGTAGTATGATCTGTGTGCCTTTGTTTATTTACATAAGTGCATGTATATGCACACATTTATGTGAACATATGACCTAAAAAAGTATGATTTTGTGAAAGTTATTATACCTTATATTTTTCTGTTGGTTTATTATTTCAGTGTCCTGGAGAGGCCTAGAAATATTAATAGGTATTGTGTCTGCAGCAAACTGAGGAGGAAGTTGTACTGTTAAATAGGAGGGAGAACAGAGTATTACACACTTGTATGACAGCCCAAAACTGTTTGCAAAGCATAAAAACTGCATAAACTGACTTCCCTGTGTTTTGGCTACTGATAAAGTCTCCATATTTATGTGAGGGAGGAGAGAAACTGTAATCTTTCCTGAAATCTACTCTGTAGAACTTCTGCTTTTGTAGACCAGCAAATACTTCTAGCACTAGCATGTGTCTTATTTCCCATGGTCTCAAGTGCTTTAGAGATAAGAAGTGATTAATCATCATAACATTTTAATGTAGCCGCAATTACCTTAATTTTGCATATGGAAAAACTGAAGGACAAAGGTGTTGGTTTAGCCAAGGTTACACTGGTAAATAATCCAATCCAGGATTAGATCCCTTCTATTTTGATTTAGTGGCCACTGGTCTGTCTAGCAGACCATGATGACTGCTGTTGTCTTTTGGTATAGACAGGAGAGATCCATAATTATACTGCTTGGATTAGTTTGAAAGAATTATAAAACATGGGAAGTTGATGGAGCTGATATTGTGTTAGCCCTTCCTGAAGTTCTTGGGAGAAAAACTATTCCTTTTGGATGTGTGTACTTTTGAAGAAATTATCTCAGACTCAATATATATACCTGACTTTGTGCACTTATTTAGATACAGGATGGGTATGCCCTTTAGTTACAAGTGTGTGTTAATGCTTAACTTCAAATAATTATCACAAATAATTAAAGTTTTTGTTTATCGCCTTCCAAAGCAAATTTGCTCCTTCATTTAGGTAATTTTAAATGGTTGTATCCCTGTTAATGACAGTTGGTATTATAAAAAGATCGTGTTTAATATGAGAACACTGATGAATTGGAATTTGTTTGAAAGGATTTACAGTTCTTGAATTGGAAGTGTAATGTGAGAAAGAATTTTAAAAAGGCTCTTATCAGTGGGTATAATTTTTACGTTTTCATTAACATATCTTTGGTTAACATCTGAATTTATGCCTTTGCATAAGATGAGTATTTTCTGCAAATAAGAACTACACTTGATGAATTCCCATCTGTCATGGAGCTTGTTAATCTGTTCACTTTTGAAGTTCTGATTGTAATTTTGTACTTTTGCAAAAACTCGGAAGGCATTCTTTTCAACCTGGTGTTCAAAGTTTGTTAATATACGTCTCCAGCTTCTATATCTTTAATTGTCTCAACTATTTTTTTTCAGATTTGAAAACCACTGCCTTAGAAAATACATAAAATTGATTTTCACAACAGACATGACTTCTAAATCCCTGCCTGTAAAGAGTGCTCACATTAAAATGAATTCAGCAGTGTGTCATTGTAAAGATTAAACTGCAGCAGCAGTTACAGAGATGAATAAATTACAGATCAGTGGGGCACCATTATAAATGGGGATATGGTAGGGTGCAAATGGTAAAATAAGATGCATCTTTCTTGAAGATTTAAATCCTCCTTTCAAAACCTTGGTTTTGGGAATTTAAATACTTTCAGAAAGAAACCCAGCAATAAGAATGTCTTGCTCATTTTTTTTGCTTAATTGCTTAAAATAGCATATGTTTGAGGGGCTTCTTTACATGTCCATTTGGTTTCCTGACTTTTGAATTTATTTTAAACCCAAACGCTTCAATATGTTTCTTTTTCTGCTTTTGTGACTGCAGTTTTAAATAGAAAATCTTTCACTTTGCAGGCAATGCTCAGAGTGCGACCAGGCAGGTAGCAGTGACATGGAGGCTGATATTGCCATGGAAACCTTACCAGATGGGACCAAAAGATCAAGGAGGCAGATTAAGGAACCAGTGAAATTTGTTCCTCAGGATGTGCCACCAGAACCGAAGAAAATTCCAATCAGAAACACGGTAAATGATGGTTGAGTTGTTGTTATGCAGCTGATATTCATAATAATTTTAAGATGACTTAGTTTGGGGCATTTTGAATTGAGGGATTTCAATTTGATTGATGCTCTATTTTTGTTATAAATTCCCTTTCCCGTGTTTAATTCTTTCTTACTGGTATTAAATATATAGTTTTGCTAAAGCAAAAAGCTGTGAAACACAATACTAAACTGAAAAGCTGGAGAAGCTTTTCCTTTTACCTGGGTCAGATAATACTCTCAATTTCAGAAAAAGGGAAAGTTCAGTTTGCACTTAAACTTAGCCTTTGCCGCTGTTCTTTGCCTTAATAGTCAGGATAATTTCAGAAGATTTCAATATAGGGAACTGCCAATTACAGCTGTAATGTAATTAGTCATTTCCTTAAGTACAGGCAACCTGCTGACTGATGGCACATTTTGTGACTATCACAATACTCTATTATTTTAGTTTGTTTAGTTTCCTAGCCTTCCTACTCATTACATGCTTTCTTAAACTTCACTGGCACATAGTTTTTAGAGAAGAGAAGCAAAAGCTCTTGCTTCCTGTACTGATGGAATATTCAGCATCTTTCTTTCATTTAAAGCAGAACTTTTTTATTGGTCACTGTGTTCTAATCCTTAAAATTTTGCTTTCCAACTTGCTTATAGAACAAGGCTTTTCATGTCTGATGTGTTACATCACCTATAGAAGTACAAAGTATCAAAGGGCTTTTAGGTCCAGTTTGGGGAATGAGTAGTGTTCCCATGACCCCGTCACATGACTAGTAATTACATATAAACTGGTGGTTCATCTTCCAATATGCTTCTTAGTATTACAGATACTTAAACCCTCTCACTAAATGAGAATTAGACATACTTCATCTCTCATGCAGCACAACTTTATTTTCCTCACAGAGCTTTCCAGACTTTCTATGCTTGTACTAGCAGATACCTTACTTGCTCTTTTGAGTATACACTAATAGGATTCAGCAAGTAGTTTCCTGACCTAACATTAAATGTTTGCTTGGATTATGTTTCAATATATTTGGACTGTTTGGGCCACAGCTTTAATTTACCTAATGTCTTCCTTTTCCACCAGGAAAATCATTCTTCTTATGACTGAGAAGAACTTTAAGAGTGACTCAAGTCAAATTAGCTCAAACTATTAAGAGTGCGAATAATACAAAATTAGATTAAATTTTGTGAATACTTGAGAAACTCTCTGTAGGGGAGGAACTTTTTTCTTTTTTCTTTTTTTTCCTCATTAAGGTGAAATTCCTTCTTCCCTATGTGTAAGAACAGATTTTTTTTTATTGGTTTTTAGAGCTGTCTGGGTTGGATTGACTGTTGTTGTCAGGCTGTTGTTCCCTCAGAAATAAGACTTACCCTGTTGTTCATGCTAAGTGAATCCTTTGCATTTCCTCTCCCCTTTTTCTTCTTTCTCTCTCTTCTCACTCTTTATACCTAAAATAATTGTATTAGGGGGTGGGAATTCACGATTATGGGACTCAAGAGAACTAAAATATTGCAGGAAAGATGACCATAGTAGTAATGGACGAAAGAGTAGTATAAGGCATTGTACAGAAATCATAGGAAGAAACATTAGTTTGTTCTAAGACCCATCTAATAACTGCCAAGACTCTGCATTGCTAAGTGGAGAGTTATCAAATTACTCTCAAGTGTTCCTCTGACACCGTGGCACTGGTGCTACATTGGTGACTTCGCACCTCATGTGCATAGAGAGTATAGCTACACACAACATGGTATGTAATATAGAGATAAGATTTACTTGGACTACTATGTTGGCACAGGACAGCATTGCGCTGTGGAAAAATTACTGCTACCTGTCTAAGAAAGACTTTGTTCCTCTGCTTGAATTTTTAGGCTGTCTTTCAGTTCCCTCCAGTTCTCTGCTTTTCTACAACACAAATATTTGCACAATAACATCTTTGCTGCCCTATGGGTAGGGCTTCTCTGTCATTTGTCTTCATTCCTCTAGGTTTCCCATAACTGACAGGTTTTTTGGTGTTTTCCTTTGGGGTTTTTTGTGTAATTTCCTACTGTCTTCTACTTAACTGTGAAAGAGGAGGTTCGCACCCTTGACGTCTGCTGGATTTTTTTCTCTGAACTAGGCTGAATTCCTTCATTTCAACTTTTTCATGATCTTGATGCACTTAGGCAAGATAACAGACCTCTGAAGACTTAATAGACACTTCCTGGCAGTATGGGATACCCACTCACTTTTACTATGAACCAGGGAAATTTGGTATTAGTTTTTGTTGCTTGTTTGTTTTGTTATTTTTAGAAAGAGAACACTTTTTAGTTCATGAAATATGGGGTTGTGTATGTATTTGAGGGGTGAAAAACTGACACCTTCTCATACAGAGTTGAGTGTGACTACACAGACAGCATCTGTGTGGTGCCTTTCAAGATCAATGACCAGATACTTATTGTGTCCTTTGTGTATTCATTACTCCAATCCTTGAAAGCAGTTTAAAATAATGAAGAAAACATTAACAATTTGGAAATATACTTACTTCTCAATCCTTTCTTCTCAGTGTACTTTGTATCTAAAGGTGTGTTTTATTCAATGTGTTTTTATTTTGGAAGGAATTGGCAAGACTGCTTAGCAAACTGTCATCAGCCTTGCTTACAGTTACTATCAACAAGTGCAATCATAAAACTATTGAATTACCTACTGTATGCACTGTCATCTGGAAGTGTACTGGTGTTTCTGTAAGAAACGTCACATACACGCACATCCTCTAAAGCAGTACTGTGCAGCTGGGGCTAGCTGTGTGCTGTAAGAGGTTGTAGAGATGCTTTTTCATGTAATTATGATGCATCCTTTGAAGGTAAATAGTGTTTCTTTTGTTGAATATTTCACATGTCAACAAATGCTGTCAGGTCCTGGTACCCTTAGCATATTAGAGGGTGGTATGGTGTTTTTTGTGTGGAAATTCCATTTTTGATTCATTTTTATTGAAAAGGAAGTATCTACTCAGTCTTATAAAGCTGAAAAAGGCTTTATATAAAGACATTTTGCGAACTGGATAGTTTGTTGAGGGATTCAAATAAAACCGTATAATCTTCTGATACCAGACTTGTTTTCATTATCTAAAACCTGAAAATCTGATAGCTTTTTTTCTCTAATTATATTCTATAAAATCCAGATGAACAGACAGTGATTTTTCTGTTTAGCAGTAAAACATCTGTGTTTTGGGGAAAGAATTATTAGCCAACACTTTGTTGTTTGTTCTTCAGAACATGGAAGAAAACAAATCTGTGCCTGAGTGGCTATAGGCTAAGTAGATTAGTTTTAAAAAACACATAATAAAAAAAAAAAAAACAACAAAACACCTACAAACTGTTTTAAGTACAGGGAGTTGTTTTGTATACTGCTTTTGTTTTACAAATAAATACTGTTATTTGGAATAGATTATTATTTCTTGCTTTTGTTTTGAATAGGAAAACATAACAGAGGAGTGATAGTTTTTTCTTACCAAGTATATTAAAAGATAAACAAGATTCCTATCTTGTATTGAACCTAAGCATTTCCACCAAAGTGGTTTCTGAACATCTATTGTGTAACTTAATTATGTGATGTCATAGATAAGTTTTGAATAAAAAAATGGCCACAGGACAAAAATAGAATTTCAATTCCAATTTAAATGTAAGTATCAATGCTTCATAAAATCAGCACATAATTTAAAAAAACTTACCTATACTTATCATTTGTCATTTTAGTTAACATTGTCAATGATGGTCAACTCATTTAAATATTACTTCTAAATAAGGACACTGAAGACTTTCTAAAGCAACTGTCTAACAGTAGTGTTTTTCACATACTCCACTTAAATTGCTGTCAACTGAACATTAACGCTCTAGAAAAAAAATACTCAGGAGTTGCTCAGCATTCTGAAACTTAAGGTTTTTCCTTATAAAACACAATGTAAAATACTTGATCACTGAATATAAATGCTCAACTGAGTCTATGTATGATGTGTCAATGCAAACATAAAAACTAGATCAATCAACTTGCCAAATACATAGATGCATGATAATATAGAACTCTCTTCTTTTGGCTTGAGGTCAAATTTAGAAAGGGAAGTAAGATAAATTGTTGCAGCTATTTCACAGTGCTTGAAGCAAATGGAGTATATCAAGAGGTTGGTTTTGGGGTGGTTTTTTTTTTTTCTTTTTTTCAGTTCTCCAAACATGTATGCTTTGAAGGAGATTAGTGTTGAAAAGGATAGAAAGCAATCCTGCTTATGCCCTAATTCCATTGTATATGTAAGTCTTAGACATAGTAGTTTCAAGTCAGTGGCCAGATTATGTGATAATACTGCTTGACAGCAGGGATGTTGCAAATTTTCTACTTTCCTAGATTCGTAGAATTGTTCAGTTGTTCAGGTTGGAAAAGACCTTTAAAATCATTGAATGCAACTGTTAAAAGTTCCCAAGAGAATGAAAACTTTAAAAAAAAAAAAAAAATAAAATGGGGGGGAATTGTAATTCTGTGTAATTAATTTTCATGGTTAACTTGTTTTTCTTTATAATAGTATGTTGATTTACTGCTGTTTCTTTTTGTCTGGCAATTGCCTTTTTATTACTGACAGCTTTCCAGAAAATCAAATAATTATTTTAGAGATAAATTTTCAATAGTAGTGATATGTACCATTTAAGATAGTCACTTTGATCTGCATTGAGCTACTGTGCCATCTGGTGTGTATATAGCTGTCCTTACCTTTATTTAAAATAATTTTATGCCCGTGTGGTGTCGTTAATAGAGTATTTTTTCTGCCTATTAACAAAGCAAAGGGGGTCAAAATTATTTTTCTGCAACTGGCATGATTGTAACTTTTTCCGTGGCAAAGGATGTTTATAACACTGAACTCTTAATAAAGATTGGTTGGCATCATGGATTAAAAATTGCTGTCTTGGCAAAATGGTCATGGTTTGTGTTTAGCAGGAGAGAGATCACATTATCTGTGCAGTTTCAACCCATGTGGTCTTTTTCCCTCAGGCTTTTGAAAATCTGTAGTTTGCTTCTTGCGTGCTCTTGATAGTGCAGTGATTTCATTAAGTAACTTTTTTGTTAGTAGTTTCCCAATTCTATTTTCTGAGAGTGTTCTGCTCTGCTTATCTCTCGTATCAGTCATCTTCTGTTCTGTACTAATGAAATGATACTTTGCCATGACCTTCTTGTTTGGAATGATTCCATAGCATTCTAACATTTACTGGGTTTTGGGTTTCTTTTTTTTCTTTAGATTCTCATTAAAAAGTGTATGTTAAAAGCTGCATGAATGAGAGGGTTACAAAGTCTTTGGTACGTGTGACATGTATCAATGAAACATAGTTTCGTAAAAGGTAAAACTGGAAGCATGTAATTAATTTTGGTGCTTCAGCTAAACAGTGGCATAGGATGAAAATGCCTGAACAAATTTGATAGGAAACAGAATTAAACCATGATTTTAATCTTACATTGGCCCTCTTTGCTGTGTGTTTCATGTAGCTGTGTGTCTTTCTAGAGCAGTCACCATAGTTGCAGGTCAGTAAGGGAAATAAAAATCAATAATGTACTATTTGAGAGAAGAAATGGGAGATTTACAGATCTACAAAAGTCAAAACATCTTAATTTTTTCGTATTTAGCCCTCTAATAATTACAACACAAAACAACTTCTACAGATTTTTTCTCAATAAAGAAACTATCAATGTACCAATATTTTTAAGAGTCAGGTGTGCCTTTATTAATTTAATCAATTTTTAAAATGTGAAATCTGTGACTAGTTTTGCATTATTTATATGAAATTCTCAAATGAAAATGCCCACCCTCCTAATCATTTCATGTGCCCCTAAAATCCAGGAGCATTTGGAATATGGAATGAATGCCTTGTTCATAATAAGGATTGTCTTTCCTGTCTGTTAGCAGAAGCAATACGCACAGCGGTACACACTAATGTAGTGAAACCCCTGAATTTACACAGATACAACAGCATAAGCAGGTGTGCTGGACCTCTTTGCTGTCTTTGTATGTGTGTGTGTTTGTGTTCAGAAAATTAAAAAAATTCTAACCGGTTATTGGATTAAGCAAAGGAGAAATGGTCAGCAGTACTTACTACTGTGGTGCTTGAAATAGTTGGCAGAATTAATAAGGCTTTTTAAAATGACTGGGAATCTCATAAGTTCTGTATCGCTGTGCTCTAACCCCTCTTGGATTTAAATTTGCTTTCTCAAATAACTGTGTGAAATTGCCACGCCATTGATATCTTTTGAAAAACAGTGACTGAGCAGATCAAATCCAGAACCCTTCTAGTTCACTTCATATGGAGTGTACTTGAACCACTCTGACTGACCTCAGATGCTTTCAGTATTTCATAGTATTTTCTCTTCCTTTGTAATACTGATAATTCCTGTATATCTTCTCATGTAGAAGTATAAATGAAATAGGTGACAGTATGTATTTTTGTTCTCCATGAGTGCTTCAGTAAATGGTCAGTATTTAACAGGAGCATATGCTCATGTCTCTTGGGAATTGCCACCCCTGTTTTGGTCAGCTGAGTTCTGGATCATGTTGGTTTTTCCTTTTCTTCCATCCGACAAAGTAAAACTGCTCCAAGAGAATGTTCTGCCTTCTATTACTGTCTTTGAATGAACTGGTTTAAAGCATGTGTGTTCCACAGTTTAACCATGTGCTTTCACGACAGTCATGGCGGCTTTGGGTCATTTGGCTACCCGTTCTGTCAAGGTCACCATTCTATCAAGGTCACCATTCTGCTTTCACGCTTGGAAACTAACAAATCAACTTGTTGCATCTGTGAGTGATGGGAAACAGACCTTTCCTTTCCGCTTTTCCTTTGCTGCTTTGTTTCTTTTGCTGTTTTGCAAACAGTCTGTTGCCTTTCAGAGTACAGGACTCATCCTAGGCTTTATTCGTCCCTTACAGATGTCTCGTTTTCTCATGTATGGAATCTATTTTTCTGAGAACATTCAAAATCTTGCAGTCAATGCATTATTTAATCTTTTTTGTTTTATATGTGTTTCATACTGTTATCCAGTTGTTACTGAGTTGCTTACAATGTTGAATGTGAAATTTAAGCATGAACTTCTAGATTTTCAAAGTCCACTATAGAGACTCCCATGTCAGTATTTCTTCTTCTCCCACTTTTGGATTGACAGTTTGATCCCATTGTTGATCACATTTCCCCTCAATGTTTTTCATTCCTTTTTGGACAGTAGTTTTTTAACTGTCTGATTTTTCTTAAAGTGTCTTGAGTACACTACTTCCTTTCAAGGTTTAGAATCAGGTTATTCCCACATCTCTACTGATTTCTTGTCCATATATATTCTAAAAATGTTACCTCAAATCACTCATACATTTGATACCCATCACGCTTATCATTTTATTGCTTCATTATTCATGACTTATGTCCGTGTTGTGTTTTTCAGCCATTTATGTCCTGATTCTTTTAATTGCCTAAGCTGATATGCAAGTTTCCACTTTGTAACAGTAGAATGCTGCCCAGCACAGATTGATACTTTTGTGACAAAACAGGACAGCTGAAAGAGACCCATTTTTTATTTATCTTTCCCTTGGATATGGAAATGTATGCCCTAGTTCTCACAATTTTTTTTTCCAAGATGTGTTCTCTAACGTTCTTTCTTAACTGTGCTTTATTGCTTACACTACATATTATAAAGTACTGTATATTGTATAGAACATTTTTGTAACTGTCAGCTTAAATCATTAGAAATTAGATTAGAAAAGGGACAAACAAATGTTGTTTGCCCTTCCCCCCCCCCCCACCCCCCCCCCCCCCC
>WUAM01000323.1:19011725-19049988 GCA_024336885.1 Actenoides hombroni
ATAGAAATGAGGAACTCTAAGAAGCAGACAAAAGTGTTTTCGCCCGTCCCCCCCCCCCCCCCCCCCCCAACTTGTCTGTCTTTTCAGGTTTGATAGCTGTTTGTGTGTCTTGTCCATCACTATTTTTCTGCTGGAGGTAGTCTTGAAATGTTTTGTGTGAATTTTTAAAATGTTGCAGAGGCAAGAGGCAAGGTGGGTTTTTTTTCCAATTTTTGAATGCAAGGTCAGAAGTTATGAAGTAACTCAGAAGTATGGTGTATGTTTTAATACATCAATGTGGAGAACATGAATGTGGAGAACATGAATGTGGAGAACCATTCCACAGTTGATGACTTTAAAGTAAAGACCCAAAGGGTTGCTATTAATATTTAGGTTTCATTTACTCTTTTCTGAGGGAGGGCATTAAGATTTCTGTGAAGACTAAACCTTCCTAAGATATTCTTGGAAAAGATGGCTTGCTTTCACCTTGATGATTTCATTGAATCAAATGGCTCAGTCTCTTTACCTAAAGAATGTAATTTTATGGGATTTTAAAGAGTTTAGTTAGAAGTTGGTTTAGTGATTTGGAGAGATGTTTTTTCCTCCCTCAAAATGTTATGCTAAAAATTACTTGTAGGAATAATTTAATCTATTTTTATTAATAATTTTTATTTTTAACCTTTTCACTGATTTTTTATTGTTGTTATGTTCTCATTTAAAAATACCTCTTTTTATGTTTGCATCTTAGTTTTAATTTATTGATCTTTCTTGGTCTGCTCAGATTATTTTGGGATACGTTGCTAATGAAATAAGACACTATTTTTCTCTTTCATTTCTGTCAGTGCAAGGTATGTTTATTGTGACACAGCAGCTAGATAGTTTGACTGTTTATTTTAAAAAAGCATAGCTTTTAACTTGATTTTCTAACAAATCTAAGTTACACAATTTCCTCTAGTAACCTGCTGATGCTTTATTGCAAGCTTTGATGGAGGTGTGTACGTTTGAGGTAGTTTAGTTCTTGGATATTTTTTAGAGCAGCTGGATGGGAAGGATGAGTAAGGAAGAGGTTATAGTTATGAGCTCAGTTATTATCTGTTGCATTTGGTCTATTGTTATCCAGTGTACAATGTGTGTAGTTTGGGACCAGCCCTAGTCTGTCTTCACACTAGCTGGGGAACACAGGGAGAACCTGGGGGTATGGTGGGAGACATGGTTTGAATGTAGTAGAGGAGGAGAGCTTAAGTCACTAGAGATGGGGAGGAATGTTATGGTACAGTAGTAGGAAGGTGAAATTTGACTCATATGGCTGTTTGTACCATCTATTTGTATGTTTATTTTTATTAAAGACCTTAATTGAGAAAGGATGTGCATTTAAAAAATAGTATCTGTCTTATGTGTCACGATTATGACCTTGGCATAAGTTCTTCCATTTTTTGGGGGTGATTAAAGTTATATAGAATCAGCCCTATATATAGGCCTAAAATATATTTACCAACAGAAATCTTAAGTTACTTGTGTAGTAACCACAATGCATGGTGATTCCATTGATGCTGTGGGATCTAAAGCTTAGTGACTGGAATCTTCCTGTTGATAGCAGGGAAGTGTCTGAGCTCATAGCACACTAACCTCTGACTTAAGTGCACACTGAATGAATTCCAGGATTGTCTAAGTATAGAACTTAGGATCAGACACAACCAAAGACTTGCCAATCAGCTGTCATTAAATGTCAGCATTTGGAATAATTTTTTTGCAGAAACTTTTTACTTAAATGTATGGAAAATTACTCAGTTACATATGATGAACCACATTTCATTGTTCAGTACTTTGTTTTTTATTCCCGTCCTTGGGTGTCATCTTATGGCAGTTGTCATGGATGAGTTGCATTTGTCTAATCCAGATCTAGCTGTGGTTTTTTTCCGGACTGAGTTGTCCATTCAAAATGGACAATATTTTAGTGCGTATCTACCTTTTGCAGTGACATAAAAAAACTTGCCAGGATAGCACTGGCATTAATGGGGATTTTGCTTGGGTGCTGACAAAGGTGAGGTCTTGCTTTTCTTACTTGATTGTTTGAGCACTTTAGATATGCAGGAGCAGAATTTACAAAACTGGCTTGCTCTTTTTTATGATCCGGGGTAGTTCTGAATTGAAGTCATGTCTATAGTATTGAATTGCCAAGTGTTTTGATTAAAAAAAATCAAGTAAGCTTGATTGCTTTTAAAAGTAGCTTCAGTGAAAATGTATGTAAAATTACAAATGCTTAAGTACTGGAAAGCTACTGTTGAAAATAACAGTACATCAAACTCGCAACTGAAAATTGAGTATTATTTCCCCTTGTGAATGCTGGCAATAATATAGTGTTTCTGAGAAGAAGTTAACATTGAAAATATGTTTTAAGTATGGAAATCAATTTGGAAAAACATTTATGTAAAATTCTGTTACTTTAAAAGCATATAAAATATCCTACAAAGGTGTTGATTTTAATGTTGATTTTAAATTCTAGTGATTTGCAAACAGTGTGGTTTTGAAGATTCAGAAATTTAATGGAAGCATAATGCAAGTATAATTTAATGTCATGTTCCTTGTCTTATACATCACACATTATATAACAGACAGTGATTAAATTAAAGTCTTGTATCTCCATTTTGCTGAAGTTTAAATATGATTCATCACTTTCTAAAATACAGTTAATGACTTGTAATCTATTCCACTTAGGGAAAAAAAATAATTCCATTGTTACCTATATTTCCCAATCATGTATCAGTTTTTAAGATGGCATTACTCTGACTGTACAAAGCATGCCTTCTTGTCTTTTGCTGCTTAGACATGGTGAATGAGAACCACAGCACTGCATACATTGGCATGCACCTTTACACCTAACTCTATTTAATCTTTAGAAGGCTGAATTCAACAGGGCCTATATGGCTTAAAATTGTCAAAATTCATAGATGTTTTTAGGACCAATGCCAGAGATTGAAAGCAGTAAAATTGGCAGTTAAATATGATGATGTCAGATCAAACATTTTTTTCATGTGTAGTTTTAATTTACAATGACCGTGGGTTGTGTAACTTGTAGTTGACATGTAGCCCATGTTACATTAATCCCTCTAATGCTACACTGATAAATTCAGTTACCTGTAATGAGTAATTTCTTCCAGGTTTGGACACTGAGGTCTACTGTGTAGCTTGCTGAAAGTAGAACACTTCAATTATGACTGTATTATTAAATGTATAGCAAATATTGATATGCATTAAATAGGTAAGGTGTTACAATTTTTTATAGATTGTCTTTAGGGAAATGTGAAAGAGAATCTCAGTGGTAATTAAAGTATTCTAGAGTCACAAAATAAACTAGCGTTTACTATTCTACTATGTTCCTTTCTATTACAGAGTTAATTTTGACTAAAAAAACCCCAACCTTCTCAAACAGTATGTTACTGACGTGCAGATCAGAGTCTGCATATGTAGAAGGGTATAGGTGTATTGAAGTGGGCAGATTTATTTACAGTATATCTGTATTTAAATGTGTAAAACAGTAGAAAATCATGAACAGTCTTAATTTGAAACTAGTCTAAATCCCCTTTAAAGAGGACCCCAAACAGGAGAAACATGACATTGCTAGCCTCTTTGGATTTATGGCTGCTTATGATTCTAAACTGGATTTTTTTTGTTGTTTGCTTTTTTTTTTTTTTTTTTTTAATCATATGACAGTTGATTTCCTAAGATGATGATTTCCTCCAAGAAAAGCAAGCATTTTTAAGTTTATTTCCTTATTTTATTATGTGTCGGTGTATTAGTGTGGTTTACTGGAATATTCTCTTCATGTTTTTAATTTCCTTCTGCATCCCTTCTAATTTTCTTGCTCTGTTAAACAAGGAGGAGGGAGTGTGATGGTATCAGCTTGTGTAAGTTATTTAACATCTAGAGGTTGTAATGCTGCTGAGTCTGAGATAAAAATGTAGTGAATGAAACTGGACTCATGTAAACTGTGCGTAGTTTAACTTAGAGCCACCTTTAAATCTTTGGCATTTGCTGTTCTAGTCTGTGGAAACCTCCTTTCCTCCACACTGTCGGTAATTAGACACTTTTGGCCAACTGCAATACTGCAATAATTTTCACTTTTTGTATTACCTATTCCACCTGTTATGTACCTGTCATATATTGGTACATGCTACATAAGTGCTACAGCTTTATGAGCATCTGCCATATACCCATTATATTAAGCTTCAGTTTGAAAACGCTAATTGTTGCTTACTCCTCAAAAGCTGTAAGAATTATTTTATTTTTCTGTTCTGGTGAAGTTTTTTAATTTTGATTATTTTTTCATTTGCTCACTTAGATTACAAATAGAGCACTTCTAAGTGCTCAAGAAATTTACTGTAATATACTGTTCATACTAATTTTCAAATTATGCATTTGGGTATTGAGAAGTTTGTACAAAGGCTGTAAGAGATTTGTCAACCTGGTCGCCATCTTTTTTAGAATAAGACTTCACATGCTCAGGTCAACAAATGTATTTATGTTTATTTTTTGTCTACTTCTGTAGATTTATATCCGGAATCTGAAACCATCGTTCTAATGTCAGTTGTTACAGTTCTTGTACACTGGTTCTATAGTTATTGCTTTAAGTTATTTTCTGTAGTGTGTTTTTGTTGTTATTATGAATAATAGGTAAATGGCAAAACCATTCTATTACTTAATATTGAATTTTAAATATATTTTCTTCTAGAGAACTAGAGGACGAAAACGAAGCTTTGTGCCTGAAGAAGAAAAACCTGAGGTTGGAATATAGTGTTTTGTTCATTGTTGTTGTTTTTTTTTTTTTTTTTAATGGTTTCACAAAAAAATTAAACTTTGGGCTCAAGTGTTACATTCAGTGCTATAATTGAAAATATCTGCTTTCCTTCCCTCCTTTCCCCGCCATTCCTTTCTTTTGCCTTCTGCTATGATAGGAACGGATTCCCAGAGAAAGGAGACAACGACAGTCTGTTCTACAAAAGAAGCCCAAGTCGGAGGATTTAAGGACTGAATGCGCTACCTGCAAAGGGACTGGAGACAATGAAAATCTGGTCAGGTAGGTTTGATGCTCTGACCTTATGAGGAATTAAATTTTCATCTTCATAACTTTGTCATGGTGATTATAATAAAGAAAATGTGCTTTTTAGAAAGCACAAACAAAAATTCATTTAGGGGAAACATCACATCAGTAATGCTGAATTGGTTCATTTATTGAACTGCCAAACACATTTACACTGTGGATTACGATAAAAATAACCAAGATAATCTATTTTTCTAACACATAAGAATTCATTTTCTTTTGTCTGGGTGAATTGTCCGTGTTTTAGAGGAGTTCAGAAAGATAAACCAGCAATTTTATGATATTAAAGCTACAGGAGTTTTAATAATTGAAATAATTAAAATAGCATCATTAATTTCATGAGCTGGAATGTGGATTATCATGACTATTTGAAACAAAAGTTGGGGGGGGAATCTATTGAATGTTTTTTTCATAGTTGCAGAAATCTAATTCAAGTGTAGAATAGCTGCCAATGAATAGCTAGTGTTGACCACAACTTCTGCTAATTCTGACTTTATAGCTGGCATTGTGGCCCTTTATGAAGCTGTGGAAACGGCTTACAGTTCTTGAAAGAATAATAGAACTTAGTGAGCACAAAGTGGATTTTAATTGAATCTACTGAGCTTTCATTATATGATCTTGTAGTAAATTCAGATGAAAAATAGTGTTGCATTTAGGTCCTGTATTCTTCAACTATATGTTTCTGGAGAAGATCTCCTCCTTAGGCTCAGATATAATTGTTGCAATTAAATAATAAGGTAGAAAATTTGTGGTACATCTTGTTTACTACATGAAAAGATTTTAATAGTAATTTAGGTGGGCCAAAAATAAGCATGTTGCATGCCAATACCCAAAAAATTCTCTCATAAAACATCCTCATAATTAGTCTTGGAAACAGAATAGTAATCCTGCATTGGAGCAGAGAAAGACCTTCTTGTCTTCTAATCCTTTGTTCATAATTCTTCGGAAAATACTTTCTTAAATCTTATTTTCTGTATTAGTTTTTAAAAGAGATTATGAATTTCAAACTTACTTTTCTTCACATAATTCCTATAAATAGCTACAATTTTATCCAAATTAGGTGACCACTGCTTCTAAAGTGCTGTGGAGACTTATTTTTTATAATTAGTAAATGATGCTGAAGTATTTAGTAAACCTGAATTTGTCTTTAGTATTATTTATTGGTTCTTAAAGCTGTATTTTTTTGATGAGACTAAATACAAGGACTGTAATAAGATGCTAGCTACCAGATAGGCTTCCTGCTATGCAGCCAGAGCTGTGTGGAGGTGTGATCTAGAGAGTATTGCAGAGAAAGTTTGGTTGTTTTTTTTTTTTCTGTTATCACAAAGTAAAAGAAGTGACCTTCTTCCTGCACTGCTGCTTTTCCCCTCATCATGCCGGGCTCCGTTGTCATAGTAGAAATAGAGTGTTATTTTAAATGGAAGTTGGTAAGGCTCTTTGTAAGCAAGAGATGTTTAGGAGGGAAAACAAAGTATTTTTTCAGTATCCAAAATGCCACTGTTTTGTGCCACAATTTGGCGCTGGCTGATATTAAACCCAGAATTGTCTGAGAAAACTAGTGATCTTTATAATCTTTTTTACAAATGTTTTTTAATTACTGGACTTTATTTTCACTCATTTCCTTCTTATCTGTAACTAAGAAAAGGAACGTTTGTGGGTATATTATAGAAGAGATTTTTCTGTACATGCAAGTTGATCACAAAGTTAAATGGAAATACACAACTGCTGAAGCTGCATATTTAAGGAATAATCTTGATGGGCCTTCTGGCTTTTCCTACTGTGTTACCTCAAACAGCTGGTTACATGACTCTTGAACAATCTGCTTTTAAAATTCTAGGTTTTTCTAAAATTTATGTGGCATTCACTTTGGCATTGCTAAGTGAGTAAGGATTAGAGGAAGCTAAGAATTATTTCTTATTTCAAAGAATGCAACAGAGTATTTAGTAATGAATTTGGAATAAAAAAAAAGTACTAAATTAAATAGTTATTAGCATTTGACTAATGGAGATTCATTTCTTTTTAAAATCTCCATTTTAGGTACTTGTATGTAGTATTGTGTGGCTGAGGGATTATTTGTTATAAGTACAGTGTCTTTACTTAACCTGTTGTTCATATGGTTTAAAACCTTTAAATAATTGCTTGTGAAAGGACTTAAAATTCTTCCTAAAATGTATATTTCATTCTCATGGTTCATTAATTGGCTGAAGTTTGACTTAGTGACTATAGTTTTGTACCAAATAAAAAAAAATCGATTTAAGTTGAAATATCTTACTGGATTTTGTCTAAAACATACTGACGTATTCCCTAATTTTATATGCGCTAATACTTGACATAGATGTTTATATTATATTATATTATATTATATTGACGTGCTAAGACAGTGTTTTTTTTGATCACTGATGTCAGATAGGCTGGTCCAGTGTTGTATCATGCACTAGAACTGAAAGTGTAGATTTTGTGGTTTTGTCCACAAAAAAAGATGAGTCTTGTGATCCTTTTGTGATACACCTTTTTTTTTTTTTTTTTTTTTTTTTTTTAAGAATTTACAGTGAATTTATTTTATAAATTCTTGTATATACATTTGTGTAGGTTTGCCTTTTACAAGATTAGTGAGCGGCAGTCAAGATTTACAAATTAGTCAAATAGTGAAAAGTTAACTGAAAATATTTACACAAATGAGGCAAAGTCTGGTCTGTAATATTATAAATGACAGTAAGGAAGCTATATCTGTAACTAGAGAAAAGTGGATTTTGAGTATCTTTTTACTCAAATCAAGTTAATTGAATTGTGAGAGGAACAGTAGTAAAATACAGGGGACTTTTAATGTTTTATATTTGACACTGATAGTTTTGATGTAAGGCATGGAGACAGCACTTTTTGAAAGAGATGAGTTCAGTGAACGCGGTTATAATGTGCACTTGAAACAAGTATTTTGAAACTAGAGGTTACTTATAAAAATATACTGCTCAGTCTTAAGTAGTATTCAAATATTGAAAATAAACACTTGAAACTGAAAACATATTTTGAAATATAGGACTTCTGAAGCTTGATGTGAAAACTTCCAAAAATAATTTTAAATTATATATTTGTTTTTAGAGGTGATCTCTACTGTTTGGTTTAGAAAAATATTTATGTAACGATGCTTTTCTTTTCTTTCATTTTGTGAATCTTTTAAAGTTACATGTAGTTTAGATGTGTAATAGGTTTCCTGAATGCTTTATTACAGTCTTGCATGAATCAGTTAGAATGAAAGATCTTGCAAAGGAATTGTGTGAGTCATGAGTATCTCCTTTTTTTGAGGCCATAACTCACTAATGCAAGTCTTTAAAAATAGCTTCTTAATAGCTCCCTTTAGAACTTAACCATATTTAGTAGAAACATGGATAAGAAAGTAGATAAAGAAGTGGCAAAATATATATTAGGTAAAGCTTTTCCTCCATCTTCCACCACACTAGTATAAGTGATTGTACCATTGTACACACAAAGTGCTTCTAGCACAGTATTATTGTCCATTCTGTTTTTGTAAAATCAAAAATAAAGATGAATTGTGTATTTTATATGTAAACTGCTTTTAAAAGAAGAATCCATAGGCTAGTCTATCTTGAAATTTTCTAAGAGAAGACTTTGAAATTATTTCATTTCTAAAGAAGTGGCCTCTTTTCATAAAATAATCCATCTCTCAACTGCTGCTGTTAAGAAAAATAATATTGTAGCTTCATTTGTTGGCTTTAAAGTGTGCCTGGGTAATATTTTGGAATGTAGTGCATTACATAAAGTTGACATCTCGATAGTAAATTTGAGAAAAACAAGAATATCATTTATGTATGGGACAAAATCATATTTCACCAGATTACAGAAATATCTGTAAAAGCATTAGATTTCTTCATCCTATAATTTAGAGCAAGAATATAGTAATACATTCTTCAGTAGTTTTGTTTAGCGAATTTTTATGCTTTATTGTCAGTTAAGTTGAGTTTTCCATTTTGTTTCATTTGCAGCAACTGAAGCAAAACTATTACTTGAGCATTATAGAGAGGGTAAAATAGACTAAAGTCGTGTATTTGAAACAATATAGAATAGCAATTTCTGGTTTTGAATGCTGGTTATGAGGGATTCAAAAAACATTAAGCTGCAAAGCAAATTATTAACCATGTATGTAGTATTTATTTTTAATATAGATGTTTACTAGGAAATAAGCTAATTATGAAAGTATTTTATTGTTCCCAGTATACTAAGTCTCACATTTCAAGCAACTGTAGTGCTGCAGATGCACTCACTGTGCATGGCTGAAAGGGGAAGGTGCTATGTAGGAAGGGAGAAAGAAAATTTATGCAGTGTCATATTTACTAAAGAAAAAAAAATATTATGTAAAATTGACTATAACATTTGGCATAGCTTTGAGTCATCAAATCTTACTGTAACTGAAAATTTTGAAAATATATGCAACATCTCTAATTCTAGTGCTAAAAATGTATCAGATTTAGGATAACAGTTTATACTGTATAAAGAATTGAGTCTTTAGCTGCACAAAGTAATCAACTTCAATTCTGTTTTTCACAGAAAGTGTGTTCTAGACAGGCTCTTGTGAATCCTTTGGAAATGTTCTTTCTGAAACTGTTACCATATTTCCTTAGTTGTATTTGTTTTGCATGGTTTCACCTCTGCGTTTTTATTTCTTACATGTCCATACAGAGGTATGTGCCAGCTTTCAAGTTAAGGATTTCTTCATCATCTGTTAACTGCTAGTTTTGAAAGTTTGCATGAGCTGAAGTTTATTCCACCACAAATGCATTAATTATTAGTTACTTCAAATGCACTGCAACAAAATTAACAATCCATCATAGTAATTGAAAGCCTATGATTTACAGTAGTTTTAGAAGTTTGAGGCTGCTAATGTGGAGATTAATCACAAGGAAAATATTAGTTAATTCAGCCACAACTTGGAACAATCTTGCTTTTTTACCAAAGATTACAAATGCATCATATTATTGGAATGAACTACTTGAATGAAAGGAAGCTTGACATTCCGTTGTGTAGTTTATTTCTGCTATGTAATTTACAGGGACTAATTATGCAAATTAACTTTTCCAGTTGCTTAAGTTACCTGTTAGATCTTTTTTTCTGCCATTTACCTCATTTTACTGCCTTCTAAAAAGCATTTCTTTATATGCTAGCTAGCAGGATAATACATACAATGACAAATGTACTTTTTTTTTTTTTGTTCACAGAGGACTTTATTCAAACTGTTTTACCTATGCTGCATTGCACTTTACCGTAAAATACCACAGATTTTTCATTTTCAGTAAATTCACGTGCTAGGGAGACATTCAAAGAAAGATGTAGGCATTGTGAAGCTCTGTTGTGAAGAACCTAAAAGTCAGGCATAGGTCAGGTAGCAAGACTCATACTGCTGTCATTCAGGGCTTCTCTACCAGCAGAGGGCTAGGCACATTTGCATTTGGGCTACCCAGCTACCTACAGCTGCATGTGACTGGAGCATTTGAGGTTGTACTGTAAGAAGTCCATGGCAGACTCTCGAATTTTCTGTCAGCTAAGAACCAGCCTATTTACCTGGTACCTAAAGGGTTTCTTTAGTACATTTGTCTATAATTTTCCTGAAATGAGACGCCAGAATCTGGTTTGAAGTCCAGATTATTTTTTTTTTCCCTTGATATTTTTGCTGATTAACTCTTAGGGAAATTTAAGTCACCTAAAGAATAGAAGCTCAGCCCTTTGGATGCTGACTTTGTGTTCCATCTCTGGTTTATTCTTAATACTATATTATCTGAAAGGAAGTATCTTAGCAGTGGTCTGTGTAGAACAACCCAAAACTTAAATTTCGGAGATATTGCCATGATTGAAAGACTTGTTTCCATTCAATTCTGCATTATCAGAATTGGGTAAGCCAGTTCGGGAAATATTCACAGGACCTTCTAATATTACTTTTGTGTAAAGCTTGGCATTCAGCCTACATTTTGAAAGAGAGCAAAACTGCATCACAGGTTATTCTGCCTACGTGTGCTTTCTGATCAAGTGCAGATAGAGCAAAGGATGTTTGTAGTTTTATTTATCCAGGAAAAGGTAGGATTTACATGAATTTTTGTTTATTTGTTTTTACTGCCATTTCTTGTTAAAACATTGTGAAGTGTAATTTTTTTAAGTATTCGGAAAGGAGGATAAAAAGCACGTTTGTTTTTCTTCAGTGAGACAAATATTATTGTTCTTATCAGCCAAATAGTTCTATAGCCTAAGATATTTCAGAGCTACTTACTGGAGAACATACTTCTAAAACCACAAACAACGGAAAATGAAAAGAAAGCTCTTGCCATAATGTTTCCTCTGCATTATGATATATTTGGTAAAGATTGCTGTTCTGCAATGTATGTTATAGGAGATGTTAATTTTTTTAATTGAACTTTATTTTGAGGTAACTGAAATAATTTGCATATAACTTGTAAATAGATAATTTGAGAATGGTGAAAGTTAATCTTTTTGGTTGGGTTGGGGTTTTTTTTGTGGGAGAGGGTGAAGAATAGAGTTGTAGCTTTTATTTGCTGTTGCTGTACTTCAGCATAATTTTGTGGTCCACTGGATTTTTCATTTTGTCTATTGTCACTTGTCTTACTTCAGCTCCCTATTGGTGTGGCCATTGAGGTTACAGACTGAATAATCAAGACTAAATTATTTCATTTCTGTAAGCAAAACTTAGGAATCTGTAAAATAGAACTATATGTTTTTCATTTCTTTTTCTGCCTGAGTACTAATTTAATTATTTACCTTTTATGATGTCTATATTTTTTTATTTTATTTTGATTAATTTTTGGTTTTAGATGTTTGCCATCTGTACTGTATCCAGCGCTAGATTCAGATTTTTCTTTGCCTTACAATTAACTGCCTTCTCCTTTACAACAGTTGAGATTGTTATTATTACTTTGTGGGATTCCTTGACATTCTCATCTCAGTGAAATTATTTTTTTTTGCATCTGATTTGCTTCAGGCTGTTTAAAATGCCAAAGATAAATTCTGTATTAAGAGACAAATTCAGTATCACTGAATGTTTCAGGTAGTACTGCATTACCTTATAACAACCTCATTTTTCTTCTTCAGATTTTTTTTATAAACCCCTTCAAGGCTAAGTGCTCAGAATACTTTCTCTTTGCCTTAAAGTGCCTTAAAAAAAAATAAAAATCTTTTCATTTGAATAAATGTTCTTTGGATATTATTTTTGTGTGGACATGAGAAACATGTAATTTAAGAACTTTGCCATTCTGTCTTGAATAGGGTTACAGAGTTTTCATGTCTATCTCTGACTTCATCCTGAGGAAGGTCTAGTAACTTCATGTAATTTTGAGAAGAAAGGTTGTGGAAAGGATATGCAAGGAAAAAAAATGCTTACATTTTCTTCAAGTATATCTAAAAGCTTTCAGCAGAAACTAATACGGGTCTGTTGCCTTTTTTGTATCACTAGTTGTAACAATGAAAAGGTCAAGCGTAAATTAATTTGCAGTTCTTTAAGTATAATAATGCTGTTGTTTTACATGTGTACTTATTGTTGAGGAACAGAAGTAATAAATCCCTGTAATTCTGACTTTGCAGTCTTATATGATGCCATATCGGGGGAATATACAGTAAAGTATAAGCTGACATTGGAATATGGTCTAGTAACTGACTTTTACCATTGCACATAAACAGAGTAATTATTCTAAATCAGAGCATTACATTCAGCTGGATAACCACTAAAATCACTGCACTGTGGTTTCCTGAAAATGCCACAATCCTTCAACTGCCAAATTAAGCCCAGGGAGAACAACCATCAGTAGTGCCTGCACACTTATGTAGAGGGATGAGCCCTGAACCAAGTGAAAAGATGTTCTGGAAGAACAGTAACCTTTCCCATGATGTGCACATTTTCCATTACATTTCTGACACAAAATGCTGTGAAATGATTTAATGGTGACATTTTGTTTTGCTGACTTTCCCTTTTCTTATTAAAAAGAAACAAAAGTTAACTTAGGAGTGTAGAGGAAAGGTGGCCAAGCATTTGAATTTTAATACAGAAATCTCTATTCTCTTTAAAAGTTAAAACCACTCTAGGTACACATTGTTTATGACATTGGATTTTACTGGTTTGAGGGGAAGAGAAATATGCATATCTCGAGCATCAATATAGAACACCTTGTTCTGTAAGGTTAATTTGAGTTGTTTCTTTGCAGTAATTGCATGTCAGGTATGATAATTCAGTAAAGCATTCTTTCTAATTAGCAATCACAGAGACCTTACACATCAGCTATACAGCACAGCACACATAGTAGTACACATATTTCTGCTTGTCTTTTTTGATGTATATTACTAGAAAAATTGTAGGAGGGAGCAAAGCATGAGCAGACATAGTACACTGAAAGGTCAGCACTTGTCACTTGGAAATGGATACATTTTTATGGAGTGAGAAAACAGAAAGCCACTACTCATTGATGTTGTACAGGAGCTTGTCTGCATCTCAAGTAATACATATAAGAATGCTTGTACAGAAAATTTACTTGTCTAAATTGTGGTTCATGCATCCTTTGGCAGCTTTCGATTTCCTGTTTCAGAACTGATGAAGAGCCTTGCTTGTTTCTAGCACAGTGTACAATTTTACCTTTGAAAAACACAGCTTTTGCTTTTGTTTTCTTAAGGATGTATGAAGTTTTCTTAGCACTTCATTTATTTTATCCTTCTTCCATCCAGTTTTAATGTGTTGGATGATGGTTGCTGTTATTGTAAGTTACTCTGTTTCCCTGAGGGGGCATCTAAATATGAATAAAATATTTTAGTTTGGAGTCATTGGAAATAAACTGAGTTTCAGTTATGCAGTAATTTACTTGAGAGAAACTCTGTCTATGTTGGAACATGTTTGCTGTCACATTTTTTATTGTTTGGCCAAGAAGACATGCTGGCTTTGACAAACTCAGCAGAGAACCCCAGTTTGTTCAATTGAAATTTAAAACCAAAATTACATATGCAAGTTAAATATTTGTAGTGAAAGGTGAACACAGACAACTAACTCCCTACTTTTCCTGAAAGTTAATGTGTATTGAGTTTTAAGTATAGGATGTGTCTTACTGTGCACTGTGTGGCATCTGATAGCACTTTCAGGACTTTATGAAAGCTTCAACAAACTGCATGTGCTAAAATGGTTTTGATGAATTGTTTCTGTTTTTGATAGGAAGCTGAAATGGTCACGATGGACAAAGGTGAATGCAGTACTGATACTTAACACTTGAAGTATCACTCAGTTTTAGCTTGAGTATATAAAAGTAAATACAACTATATTTCAGTTATAGTAGTGGACTGATAACTAACAATAAATTCTAAAAAATAAAGTCCTAATAAAGGCTAAAATAACGGCAAAAATCCTAATGGCAGTAACCTAAACAATACAATTTGTTGATATTTATTTAACCATAATATGTAAACAGTAATTTCAGAGCTGTTTCTTACAAAAGGCTATTAAAAATGAAATAGATGCGATTAAATTGTTTTGGCAGCCTTTAGCTGTTTGCTAGCAATTTAATACAGCAATAAAAGCTAGCAATAGCAGCACCAAAATTGCATAGCAGAAACTTGATTATAATTTGGTAAAAAAATATCGTACGTGTAAAAGCGCACACTTCAGTGTGAACTGCAGCCAAGATTTATCCTTAGGTTTAAAAATCTCATAAATTTGAAGAGCTTTCTAAAGCGTTCTTGTTACTAAAAGTCAGAGACAAATTATGCCTGGTGCTGATGTTGCTACCTAGGGAAATAGAGGAGTTAAATCTTCTATTATATAAGTATGCCTGTATTGAGCCTTCCCAGGCCTCAAAATGGAAGTCTCTTTGGACCTTGTCATACGGACTGCTTATTTAAATATTCCCATCTCTGTTCAGCGATCCAAGCGAATAAAGCATAAAAGAAAATAGATGGGACTGCTGCCTGCGTTTTTGCATCTAACGAAGAGCATGCTGATTAGCAAAATGAAGTGGGAGCACAGGCTTGTGGCTTACGCCTGGTAAAAGGCAATTATAGGGAAAAAAATAAATAAATCTGTAAACTCTTTATTAAATTGTGAATTCCACTGAAATAGTGAATTTGATTGTTGTTTCCTTTTTAGCGCCATTTTTGAGGTAACAGACTCTGTCTGCATTTCTGAATTAGCTGTCCTTTACTGTGTGTAGAAACTCAGACTATGTGAGGAGATGCATGGAAGAATTTTCTGGAAGTGTGTTTTATTGTGTTTATTGAACTAGACATGAAGTAGGTGCAACGGAATACATAGCTGGTTTAATCCACAAGAATCTGTTCAAGTCCAGAGCAATTTTTATTTGAGACTATCAACTCTTTCTGAGGTATTTAGGATGTTTAAATTATATTTCTATTTAAATGAATAATTTTTTTTAACATGTGAGAAAAAGGTGAAAATACAGAAATGCTGCTCAAGAGGGAGCTTCTAGGAAACTGAGAAAAGAAAGTGAGACATAAGACTCTTAAGTACCGAGAGAGGAATGTAAATGAGTAATGAATAGAGGAGAAATCAGCTTTCAAATTCTGTAAACCTTGAAGTAGTGAACCAAAGATCTGAAATTTCACATGGAAGCTAAGAATCAAAGGAATCCAGTCTAGAAACTGTGAGGGACATAACTTCCTGACAGTGTGCATTTTGCACTACCGTTTGATGATGCAGGCATCAACAAGAGGAACAGTTAAGTTATTTGAGGATGGTACAAAATGTTACCAAAAAATCAGCACTGAAAAGGAATAGTTGATTTTTGAAGATGTTCAGGAAGAATAGCAAATGACATTCAGCAACAGCATGAGAACCTTATTTATAAAGCTCTCTCCTTCAGCATTGAAGACCTTTTTGTAATAACAGGAAAAGAGAGCAGCCTTTGGACTTACCTGGCTTGATGAATATTATTTGCAGTTGACAATGTATGAGTATGTGGAGGGATGTTAAGAACAACAGTTCAGGAAAAAAACACTTAAAATGTACTTTTTTTATTGCAAGTATAGTATCTGTTAAGATTTAAGGTTTGCATCAATAATGCTAGCTTTAGTAGTCTGGTTGTGTGATACGAATCAATCTAATTGAAGGTTTTCTACATTTTGGAGAGATTGTGTAAGTACTGGTAGGTAAAAAGTGGGAAAGCAGCAGTTTATTATCTTAAAATGCAGAGCAAATAAAAAAAAATACTGTTACTTTGTAACCAGTCTTAGTAAAAATTGTTTAAATTTACATAAAAACAGCCTGTCGTCTGCTGGTACCTACTGACAATTCTTTTAATAACACTTGCTGTGAAAAAGAGATAAGAAAACCAGCGGGCTTTTAAAACTCCAGTGGTAATCTTAGTTTTTCACATTAAAGAACAATAAGTAAACTGCAGGACTTTAATTTTCTTTAATTCTGAAAGGCTTGTCTAAACCATTTCTGATTAAAAGCAGAATTGCAGAGTAGTTGGGATTGGAAGAGACTTCTAGAGCTGGTATAGTCTCCAGTACCCTTGCTCCAAACAAGGTCAGACTGAGCACATTACTCAGGGCAGTTTCTAACTGGGTTTTTGATATCTCCATGAATGGAGTCTCTGCAACCTCTCTGGGCAGCTTGTTCTGTTCTTTGTCCCTCCTCACAGTAAAAAAATTTGAATTTTTTTTCTTTCAACTCTTATCTATTGCATCTTATCCTTTCACTGGGCACCACTAAGAAGTCTGTCTCTGTTCCACCCCACTCCTGTCTGGTATATTTATATGCACTGAGAAGATTCCCACTGAGCCTTCTCCAGTCTAAATAATCCCAGCTCTCTAAACCTCTCCTTGTCTGTTAGATATTCCAGTCCCTTAATCAACTTCCTGGTCCCTTTACTGGACTCTCCAGTAACTCCATTGGCTTTTTTGTACTGAGGAGCCCAGAGCTGGACACTGTGCTCCAGATGTGGTTTCATCAGTGCTGAGTGAAGGGTAAAAAAGCGTATTTATTGTTCATAAAAGCACACCATAAAAAAAAAAGTCTTCTATTGTGTGTAACATGCAAAATGTGGTTTGTTATAAAGGAGCTATCTCCCTGGAGTCAATATAGTGAGTCATTAAAGACATTACTTAAGGATGAGAAAATATTCCAGTTATTTTGCTTATTAAATCCATGTCTTGGGAAAACGCAACATATCGGAGAAACAACGGTGCTAATGATTAACAGTTTGCCATGGAAAGTTACATCTCTTAGCGGAGTGTTCCACTATGTAACTTAAGGTAAGACATCCACAGTTTCAAGTACTTTCTCTGCTCTTGGAAACGTGCCTTTTCCAAATTCAGTGCGTTAGAGTATCATCCCATCTAACAATAGCTTTCAGTGGGCACCTGTTAAATTGCACTAAAAGAGTTTAATCATCTAACCTAGCAGTGAACTGAGAGATGCACACAAAAACTACCAAAAGGTCCATTTACTAATTCCTTTTGTGTTAGGCATGTCTTGTGTTCCTGTTTACTGTTATTTCCGCCAGATTCTTCTCTGAAAGAAAATGACAGCTGAAAAAAAAAATTAGCCTGTGCTGGCCCATTTGGTTGCTGGGTAATTATAACAGTATATGTATTGCATCTTGTGGGAAAGAAAGTGTGGATTTGGTTTGCAAAATATAATACTTGGTACCTAAATATTTTTCCTATTTTCAGTTGTTTCTGCTTACCATACAAAACACCTAAGATATTTTTAAAAGACCTGAGACTTATTTTGAAACTTTGGTTGATAGTGTATGTACTTAGTTCTACTGAAATATCTTAATGTCTCACTCCAGTTGTGAAAATAACATAGTATTTCATTCAAAACTAGTTTCACTGCTCCATGAGATGCTTCAGAAAATTTCCCATGCTCTCTTAATAATTCCATATCAAGCCGTGTGTTTGAGGTGACAGGTTTGGGGTTTTTTTTAGTGATGAAGATTGATAAAATTCTGAAATTAAGCAGCATGACATTTTCACTATGCATTATATAAATTTTTGAAGTCCATTTTCTCTGACAAATATATATAGTAATGTTTATGTGAAGCTGATGGGTTTGTGAGTTAAAGTGATAAGATTCAGAATGTCATTCTTGTCACCTTAAACAAATTTATCAATTGACAATGAACGTAGTGCATATGCTTAAAAAGTTACTTGAAAAGGAAAAACTGTTTCAGTTAAATATTGCTGCAGTTGCCTTTTTCAGTAGCTTGAGTGTACTTAACGTTCTCTGCCAGGCCCAGAAATGAGAATGTTTTTAGAGCGTTATTTTTCATTTTGCTATTTTGTAAGTCATAAGTAACATGTGCATTGTTCAAACAGACAAAAGAATTAAGTTAATAAAAAAACCCAAAAGTTGATGTTTGATAACACTTTTTTTTCAGAAGCATTTCTTATAAAAGTTTGGTTCTTCTTTTATAATGTTAGTATCAATTAATTTATTTCTAATTCATACTATTATTTTTGTTTCTGAAATAGTAGAATCTAATCACTCCATTTCATTGAGAATCATGCGTTATCTGTATAATAATTGTATTACGAAATGCTGACTTACAGGTAGGGAAAGGACGTATAATGATAAATCAAAATGTCCATGAATGAAACTGGCATTGGTACAGATGAAAGCTAGATATGCTGGGAAGTGGTCATCATTGCAGTATCAGACCCCATTTTCAGTTTCTTAGTACTTGTAAAAATATCATCACTCGAATATCTCTTGTGGATCTTTATTAGGATGGATGTTTTCAGGCAAAATTCTTAATCTGAAATTTGGGCAAGTGTATTGTATTACTCAGGTGTGTCCCATGTCCCATTCCACCCCCCCCGCCCCCAAACACACAGGCCTTTAAGAAGAAAAGTGAATTGAAATCTTTGATCAGTAAATAGAATTTTGGCAAAGATCTCCATTTCTTTCCAGGGACAGGAAAGAAATGCATCCATGTCAATTTTATGAAATCTGAAAAATTGGAAGCCTTAAAGAAAATTATGAGAGGAATACTTTTTTCATAACTACCAGAGTCATGCTACAGCAGTTTTTAGATCTGTTGTCATCTCTGCTTTGAGCATGAGTGTGCTTATCCCTGCAGTTGGAGCACTTAGTTGCTAAAGAACTTGCAAAGAAAAGAAATGTGGCTTGAAAACAGAGAATTCGACAATAGCGCCAGTGACTGGTAATTTGAAGTCTGTCTGATTGAGATGCAGAGTGGATAAGTGGCATACCATTTTGAATGAACAGACACTAATTTTTTGCTCACCTAGCAGAGTTTGTCTTTTGCACCATATTACATCTTGTTTCCTCAGTAAAGCTAGGCCAAAGTCATGTAGATGTGCTATATGAAAAAGGGCCTTGAATTACAGACAGACAAACCCCTAGTTGTCTGGGCAAAAATACTGGTACTCATAGCCAAGTGTGGAGATCATGATGAGCCTGAGACCAGTGGGCTGGAGAAGGACCTGAGTTTGGATGTTAAATGTGCAAAAATAGAATTGAGAGACAGTGGTAAGCTTGTGTTGAGTGGCAGCAAAATCTAGGCGTTTCAAGTTCTAGGACTCAAAAGGAGGAAGTTGGACTGATTAGAGAAAGATACTAAAATATGAAAACTATGTAGATGGTGGTTGGAGGAGGGGAGGTACTCAAACTGTTTAAAGAGATGGGGAGAGGGACTTGTGGATAGGAAGCCTATGTGGAAAGGAGAGTGTTTCTATGGTTAAGACAAGTCAGTGAAGCTGAGATGAGGAGTGAGTGACTGGTAAATGACATCTGAGTAAATTTTCAGCTACTGTATTGGTATAGTTAGTAGAGGATAGTGATTTATTATGGTTGTGAAATTTCTCTTTGGTACTGATGCAATATTTTGAAAATACTGAAGATACATGAAGAGAACACCTTTGTCATCTCCAATCCTTCCTCAGGGTGTTTTGGTGGGTTCTTTCCTTTCCTGTTAGCTTCCTGGTGGTGCATTTGAGCATCAGCATATGCAGTGTCATAGGAAATAAACTGTTCTTTAACGCAGCTTCTGTCAAAATTGCTTACAAGTTGAGAAGCACAGAGTACAAGCTAGACAAAGTGGTCTCTAAGGTGTTTATGTTTATATGCATCACTCAGGATATACAAGTCTCTAATATAAGTACATCAAATAGATGAAAACTGATACTGCTAATTTTTTTTATTAATTAAAATATTAGTAAAACTTCTGAACAAGAATGGTTTGGTAGTTTGGGGTTTTTTCTAAAAAGCAAGCATTAATGAAAAAATAGTGCTAAGCTGTAATTTGCATTGCTTCTATAATTACAGTTACGATGTTTTCATTTTATGTACTTAGGAACATTTTATTCTAACTGCAGAAAAATGTTGGGTATATGCTTTAATCAATATATATTGATTAGTAATTCTCCATAAACAAGGAGTTTTGGCTGAAATTCCATGTTTTAAGTTTTTATATCTTTTATGTTACATGCTATCTTTCATGTAATTAAAAAACAGATAAAATTGTCAAGGAGTCATTTGGAATATTTTCATTTTCCTCTCTTCTCCAAAAATAAGTGGGAAAGGAGAGATTTCAGAAATCAGTTAATCACAGTCACAGATTCAAGCACTTGCTATTTAATTTCTTTGCATCTATCATTTTTACATGTTGTATGTCTAGCGTTCCATTTAGAAGTTACTTCTAAAAGCAATTAGCTTCTGCCTGGACTAAATGCTGAGTTTGTTGATGTGTTGCAGAAGAAAGTGTACTGTGGAACGGATCTGTCTGAAAGCGCCCAACAACAGCAGTAATAAAAGTTTAGGAGAGTGGTAAAATTAAAAAAATAATTTTATTCACCTTATACCCAGCATGACATAGTGTGAGGCATCAGTACTGCCTATTGCTTTGTTTTGCTTTAGGCTTGCTTCATATAGATTTTACTGTCAAGTTGTAATATAATGAAACTATATATTACAAATAAAAAAATACTATTCTCCTATTTAAAAAATCTACTACATCTTTTGATTTAGTTGAAGCAAACCGTGCTTCAAGCTTCACCTACACTATGTTGTTCATGTACCTGGTAAAAGCAATATTCAAGAATGCAATTACATTGTAATGACATTGCAAAAAAAAATCTGCAAAAACTCTCTAACTTGACTTCCATTTCTGTCATAATTAAATAATTTTATTGAGGGCCCTTTTTTATACTATTTAAGAAAAAAAATCAAGTAAGCTTGTTATAATGTACATCAAAGTACTATTTCACTGATTGATTTTTATTTTTACTTTTATTTTTTAGTTCTCTTGGAAATTATGTATGTAATTCTTAGCACAGATTTCTACAAGTACCATCTTCTTAACTCACTTTTATCACACTTCTGACATTGTCTTAAATGCTATCAATTAACAAATTTTTTTTATATAATACAACTAGTCTTTGCTATTGCTTTTAACATTTATGTATGATATCTGAATTTTATTTTCATGCACGCTTTCAGCCATGGCATAGAACAGCTATGTTATAACAACTATTGATCTAAATACTTAGTCTAAATAGTTATTTTCAGAAGTGCTGTATAAGGCTTTTTGCATATAGTTTGGTTATGATATAAACGTAAATGTATCTGGTTTTTGTACATATTGGTTAACTTTGGGCTTAATTTAAAAAAACTACTAAAGATTGCATGCGCCAGGACTAGTTTGAAATTCCTGGGTTTGTGTATTTCAGATTTATTCTATTCTTAGTCTTTTTCCACTTAAGAGACCTGTCATTTCTGTTTTATTAAGTTTTAAAAATGAAGACTGAAAATGAATGAAGTTATAACGGAATATGAAATATGTGCCTTGTAAATTAAGCAAATATATTTTGAAACACAATCAGTTTGGAAAACTTTCTGGCCTTTTAAAAAAAAACAAAAAACAACTCCAGTATTAAGATGTGTGTTTTAAAATACAGGGATGTGTATGTACTGTGCAAGTGATTGCATTACATTTTGTGTACTTTTCTGACTTCATATCTTTTTGTAAACACATTTGGGAACTTCTTACTTAGGCCATTTAATGTGTAAAGATTTTTTTATTGTGGAGTTGTTATAAATGAATAAATAACCTAAGTAGGTTTTAGATATGCTCACAGGTATAAAACATTCCTACATAACCTTTTCTGGCTTTAATTTGGGTGAAACCTTTATAGTATCTAGGTTTCAGTAAAATATAGTATCACCTTTCACTCAAAGAAAAGGGCCTTTATTGTGACAAATACCATTGAATTTTAGGATGGTATCAGGGGCACAATACTATTTGTGCACAATGAGACCGATGATAAATAAGTCTTGGACACTAGTTAGGAATCTAGTGTTGGCATATGGACAGTCAGATGCTGCCTCTTAAGAGGGCTGGGAAGCAAATTTCTTATTCCTTGTAACCTTTGGATAACCCATGTGGATTGGAATATATTCAGATGGAGCAGACCCTGATTTAGTGCTTTCCTGATGTCGGCTGTCCTCCTTTTTCCCATGTCACACTGGTAGGCATGGAAGTCTGAGAGCAAGTTTTCACTGTGCAGTCTCTGAGGCATTGAGTACCTCAGCCCCTTCTGCATTATTGGTTGAAATCCAATCCATATTTTTTCTGAACTTCCTTTCACTGCTGACATTCTTGAAGTACTTTCTTTTTCTCATTGGATCCATCTGGGGTTTTGCTTTCTGAATTTTATCACCCCTCATTTTGCAAATTTAGATCAGTAAGAAGCTTCTTCCTTAACCAAACAGACCTTATGCTGTATTTCCCCATTTCTTGTATAATGGGACAATATGTTTCTCTGAGCTGTGGGTAAATTTTGTAAAAAGCATCCCTCTCTCACTTGGTAACCTCTTTCTTGACAGCCATCAGCAGGATTCTGCCTAGCAATTACTTTGACAATCCAAGATTTTCTCTTCCAAGGCCCTGATATGGCTTTTTGTAATCTTCATTATGATTTGAAGTAGTAAATTCTTCTGTAATTTTTAAACTGTAGCAGTTATAAGATGGTGCTCACACCTTCCTTTGTTCTCTGACCACAATATTTCAATAAGCGGTAAGTTTCAGTAGTGCCATTAATCTTTTCAGTCTGAACTATAAATAAAACCTAATCTTAAATGATTTCTGTGTTTCTCAGACATAGCAGCAAATGCATCACAGATTTTGACCTGGGCTATGATATGCAGCAGCTTGGTAAAGACATTCCACATGATGCTGTGGAGACTTGAATGGCACACAGTAGAACTGTTATAGTTTTAAGGTCTCTAGGAGTGGGAGTTTTGGGAGGAAAAAACCTATAAATGTATTGCAGAAGAAGTTACTTTAAAAAGGAAGACAAAATGTGCATCTGTTATCCCTGAATCTGTGTTTTAGACTGAACAGACTAATATAGTCAGCTTGTGACCTGTGGCAGGACAACTCACATTTATTATTAGACATGTGCTTGGTAGAGCAGCTGAGCAGGAAACCAGAATTCCTACTTTGACTCATTTTGTGGCACTGATAGTCATGCTTTGATTTTAATAAATTGAAGTCATACAGGAGGTTTTAAATGCTTTACAGATATCAAAAAACCAACAATGAATAACTTAGTGGCTTACACCTGCATTTTCATTAACAGCAGCATGACAACCGTGCAGTCCAGTGGCTTTGCAACTCCTTTAGACTCTGGTGGTGACTATCAAGTGTTAAAACTTAAATATCAGAGTGAAATTTAGCTTTGCCTGTCAGAACTCATCTATTCCCAGTGATAAAGAGCCAACTCACAAAAATTACTTCATCTACTTTCCTGTAAAAAGCCAAAATAATAATAATAGTAGTAGTAGTAATAATAATATACTGAAATGGGAAAAAAAAATATTTCCCACCTTTCTTTTTTATTGAAAAAGACTCCTCTATTCAGTTTTTTTATGTCAAGTCTATCTTATAATCTAATTTATTGTGTTATATAACTGGGCTAATTAAAATATTTCTCACAGCATATCCTAATAATAGTAACAATAGTAAGCAGTCACACAGTTCTGTATTTGAAAGAAATTTAGATTTTTATTTCCGATAAAAATTTGATCTGAAAGATTAACTGTATGTTAGTATATTTATATAGTACTTAAGGAGTACACAGTAACAGAAACAGTCACAGTGCGTGACAGTACTCATAATAAAAAGAAACTGTGTGATACATAAAATATAAACATTTTTATGGAGTTTATACTGTTTACTGATAGATTAAGTCTTAATTACTGACACTTTATGCAAGAAATAATTTTATCGGGAAGTCTGTAACTATTACTGTCAACAGAATGTGAAGCCCTCTTACCCTGCTTTGGGACCAGGCAAAGTGGTTGATGCTAAGGGTCAGGTTGTGGTTTCTCTGCAAATGTTTCTGTGGCATGTCTGGGGTGCACACTGCTTCAGAGCTGCCTGAATGTTCCTGCCACTACAGATACCTCAAAACTCTTAAACCCTTGAAGTATATTGATTAGACATAGCTCTGTTTTCATTGCTAGTTGGCTTGTCAGAGGATAGCTCACAGTTTTGCCTTTAAATCAGGTGGTCATGTTTAGTTGATCAAGCATGTTTTGTGTGTGCAGATAGCCCAAGGCTAAGGCTGGGTGAGTAAAGGCCAACTTAGTTCTGCAGTGAAAATGTTTTCCTAATTTTTTGCTTCACTTCATTCCACCTTCACAGAATAAAAGTAGAAAAAGGGGGAAAGAAACCCAAGTCTGTGTGAGGAAATACTAAATGTCTTTCTTGTAAGGCAAAGTTTTACTTTTCAAATCATATTCATTCTTTTATAGGGGATCAGAAGTATTTTGGAAATTATATTTCAGTTGTTTAAGAAGTACAAAGTTCTGATTTAAAAAGACCATCTTTCACAAATTCAAAATTAAAGCATTTTTCTTTTGTTGCTTTGACATTTTTGCATGTTACATCCATCTTGTTGGGTGAAATAATTGAACTTAATGTGTAACTTTGCCATCAGCATAGATAAACATTTCACTTTGAAAACCAAGGCAACTGAGAAAACTTAAGCATGTGATAGAGGCATTACATTGGAGATGGTGCATTGAGCTACTGAGCTCCACTGTTTCAGGTCAACCTTATTTTATCTTACTGACTTTATCACATGATTACATTTGGCTTATTTGTACTCATGTTCCATTGATAAATTTGCCTTGCATCTCAGTATGTTACGGAAGATGACTCTTAGTCATTTAAACAGGAGAGTGAAGAGCAGTTTATTACATTAAAACATGTTTTATATTAAAACTGAAGGCTCCATTTCCTTTTTTGAATCTCCACGAAAGGCTTCTTATTGAAGCATCACCTTTTCAGGCAGCAGTTAGGACTAGCATTTAGAATTTATATTCCAGTTACTAGACATTCATTCATTAAACTAAGAGACTTTTCATGAAATTCTGTTTTGTAATCTTAAAAAAGTTGACCTGCCAGCTACCTGTTGCTGGCAACATCTATTTCCACATCCCAATTCATTTATGGTTATGTTATCATATAAGGATGATTACACTATTTATCATTATTCAGTTATCCAAGTATCTGAAAAAGATCACTTACTTAATGAAAGACAAAATGACTCAGGTTGAAAAAGTACTGAATTTTGGAGAAAATGCTTTTGTTGGAGAATACACCGATACATGCAAATCACTCAGAGTCCGAGTGTAGATATTCAGTGTCAGTGTTCCCCATAATTCTGACGAAATGTAAACAAGTTGTCTGATGTTTAGCAGGAACCTGTATGAACAGGATTCATGGATAGTTGCTCACTCACTTCCCCTCAAGGCTTTGACAACTCCCCTTCTGTACCACAGTTCTTTTATTTAAGATTTATGCTGTTTAAAATCAAATTTAATTGTGAAGTTCTTACTGGTATACCCCTTTTCTGTTAAAACTGTTTTAAACTAAACTTGTGTGAGAAAATCCGATTTCATACATATCCTTGTTTGGAAGTTATGTTCATTGCATACCAAGCAGGGTTTTTTTTTCTTTTGAATGCATCTAAGTACTCAACTGAAAATAAGTACAATCTGTTACAGTGTAGATTACATGATGCTGTGTATTTGGGATTTGAGTTGTATGACCTTGTGTTATACAAGCCCTAACTCAGTATTTCAGTTAATAATAATGATAACAATAATATTAATAAAAATTGCATTCTGCAGCCTGTTTTTTTGAAGTACAAAATGAATATGCTAGCAGTCACAAGATTTAGTTGAATTCCTGGGCTGGCGTTCAGTTGAGTATATTTTTTCTTACAGTGAGCAGAGAGATTAAACTGGAAAATGCTCTCCTTGTGTGCTCATTCAAAATAATGGCAGGAGAAAGGGAGAGTTTTGCTTTAAGTGGAAAGGGATAGTCACTACTTGCACTTGGCACACTGAATCAGATAGAGACAGCTGCAGAGGGAAGATATGCATTGCAAAAAACAGATCAATTGGATTCAGTCACATCCAAATGAAATTACATCAGTCAATAACCTTCCTTTCAAGTTACTGAAATCTTCCTGGCCCAAATGTCTCTTGTCAAGTTACTGAGTTTTGCCAGTGATTAAAGTATCTTGAAATTGCTTCGATAACATCAAGGACCTTGTTGTGACAGGGTCTGTAAATGCAGTCTCTGAAAAGAGAAAGCTGGGTTTCATGTAGAGTATTGAGTGTATTGACTGAAATTTTTTTCATGGGTTCTCAGAAGCTTGTATTCAGAAAGACAGTGCAGAATGAAGGAAAACGACACTTCTATTACCAAATGAAACCATTTCACATATGTGATACCAATATTTTCTTTTGTATAGGATCTGTCATTTCTTCTAGGCTTTGAAATAGTTTGAAAATGTGTTCTTGTTTTGAAGTGGGCAGAGGGATACTTGGAGAATAAAATTCTGTAAATCAAGACTACTGTCAGTCTTACTTGTTTACATCAGTCAATGCGTTTGTGCAGTGACCAGTTATAAGTATGGCTTTTTGTGCTCCAGTGTGCCCATTATTAATATGAAGCAGAGCTTTTCTGTTCCAGTGGTGCCTTGGGTGCTGTGATGTTTTGTCCTCCAGATAACTTTTTTGCAGGCTAAATCAATGTCTGTATTAGCAAACAGAAATCTGTAACCATTCAAGAAGTATTTATTAATATTTATAACTTGTTCAATAATGAGAAGAATTGGAGTAATTAAGTGGTGTTTTATTTTCTCTTTTGCACTAAAGACCTCTCTAACTCTCATCCACTTAATGGAGCTGTGGGTACAGATTTATTCCTGGGATCAAGAAGTGTACCTTGAGCAGCCTGAATTTTAAAATTGCATATTTCTTATGTCACCTTCAGATGGTTTGGCGTTTACTGCAGATATGGTTCCTTGCCTTTTAAAATTGGTCTCTGTCAGCACTTCCTTTATAATTAAATAGCTCCATTTTCTCACTTTTTCATTACCATCTTATTTCATTAAAGTTTTTCCCAAATACCTCTTTAGGCTTGACAGACTTACCCACTGAGAGAGTGCTAATCTTTCAGAATGGGTAAGGTATGCTGAAGCAACTTCTTACCTTCAGACCTTTGAAGATAAACTGAGCTTACTTTATAGTTGCAAATGTATTTTCTTTGTGCCCAGTTAGCAGCCAAAAACATTGTACTCACAACAGGTATTTAACCTGATGAGAGCGAGTATTAAAATGACTAAAAAAGAACAAGGATCAAAACTAAGTGTAAGCACTACATTTGTTTGCAATTTGCACTTTTAAGTAACTTACACAAATGAAGGTAATTCCAGTAGAAAGTATGAAATCACTTGGGGGGGTTTCTTTTTCTATAACTTCCTCTGAAAAGGAAATTTGCACATATTTGCAGACATCCTCCCCTATTACATAATATTTACTGGCACAGAGGAAGCAGATAACAGCCATGTGTGGTTAGAGAGAAGAGTGAAAGAGGTTGATGTGTTTCTCTCCCTTTGTACCAAAACTTGAAGGAAAGTGCTTTCATAGGTATTTTTATCATGGAATGAAGGAAAGCTGGAAGAGAATGACTCTTCTAGAAGACCAAATATGCAATTGAAAACCTCCCTGTTGAAAGCATCTATTGCAGCATTACTTGTAATGCTTTTTTCCATCTGATATTTCTTCCATCTACTGGTGAGAAAGAAAAGCTCTTCAGTTTTGCTCCCTGTCCTTATTTCAGATTTTTGCATTCAGTAAACCCTTTTTCCAACTAAGGCTGAAAGTTCAGGTATTGCAGGCAGCTCTGGGTGCTGTGATCAGTAGAAATAGAGTGGATGTGTAGGAATAGGAGCAGCTCTTTGGATGAGGAAGGGTCAGGAGATGGTATGTAGAGGCAGGAGAAAAGCAGAAGAAGAGAATAAGCAGGAGAAATGTCATCAGCATGGGAGATCCCAGAAAAAATATTTAGTAAGTAATTCTTTAAAATCAGTAGTCAGTTATCAGATGAGTTTGTGGGGTACAAGCTTAAAAAAAGCTATTTTATTTATCCATTTGTCTTCCTTTGTCTTGTACCAGTCTGTTGCTGGTTAAAACTATGTTAAAACAAAGTTAGTAGTGATTCCTTAACTAGATAATACTTTGGAGATGAGAGGGGTAAAGATAACCCTAAATCGTATCAAATTAATGGTGTCAAGTCAAATTTTAAAAAACAGTAGAAATGGAAAAAGTGTCCAACCATTTAAAAAGTGAATTGTCTTTAATTTATCAGTAAATATTATAATATTATGTAAAGATCCTTGATATGTTGTTATCAATAAAAATGCATTACTTAGTGCAGATATAGGTTACTTACACTTTCTAATTGATGTCTTCTTATAGCCTTCCCTAAAGTACTACAAAAATTAGAATCTTGACTTCACTCTAAAGTTACAAGTTTCTTCTGTGAACCTTGTTTCTCTTTTATTACTTTGATTTGTGAGACTATTGTTAAAATTTAACTTACTGGTTCAAATATGAAGTTTGTTTAATATATAAAACTACTGATGTTTACATAAATAAAATTTTAATATAAATTAGTTTTAAATAGAATTTCATTTTTATATAAGTTCATATACTTATATGAGTGTGTATACATACATATTATGTGTATATATGCACACACTCATTTTGAGAAATAGAAATAAAAACTTGTATTAAATGTATACATTGCTGTATTTATGTTCAAACCTTGCTAGCCCAGATAATGTGTAGTGTGTCACATTCTGAAGATCTGAGTCCAATGATATAGTTGCTGCTACTGTTGCTGAGAGGATAAAGGTGGTACAAAGACCTTGAGCTTATCTGGCCTTCTTGGCTAATGCTACCCTTTATGTTTCTGCACTTGAATGTGCTCCCATGTCAATGTCACCCACTCTGAGGTGAGCAGAACAAAAGCAGTTGCACTTGCTGAGAGAAGGGGATTGTAATAAGATGACTATGAAAAATATTTCTGTTTTACAGCTAAGCTTTTCTTCAGTTTTCTTTAAAAGTTCAAAATTGAACAGTAGTATTGCAGTTCAGGACTCCTGATTTAAAATTCTAATCGTGTTTCAAGTAAGAGAGCTGAAGTGAGAATTGAAATAGATTTACATATACTATTTACTTGCTGTCCCACTAATTCTTTGACTCAAAATCCTTACACTCAAAAGTAAAATTAGTTTTTCAAAGAGCTGTTGTTAGAACATGTGGCGACACTGTGGCTCCTGTTCATCAGATTGGTTTTTCTTTCTTTTTATGAAAGTATGACAACAGTTCAGAATTACTTTTTAATTACAATTCTACTTTAATACATTTCAAAGTAGAAAACAAAACAAATGATGTGGAGACTTATATAGGTCTTTCTTTGAAAACTGATGGGTATTTCATATTCTAGGACAGCTTAAAGGCAACATGGGTTTTTATTAATTAAAATCACACAATGCTATCGGTTACATTAATTTACTGTATTGCAAGTAGTTTTAAGAAGTTTTAATGTAGAGCATCTGCACTTAAAGATTGAATTTGTTGGGTTTTTTTTTTTTTAAAAAGAGAATCCTTGAAAAGTATGTGTGTCATGGGAGTGTCAAGACAGGAAGTACAACTAGGAGAAAAAAAAGCTCTGAAGACTTTTGAGTCATTGTCTCAAAGACATTGTTTCAGAAGTGACTAAAGCCTTCTACGTACTGAATTATTACATTGCATTATGAAAGAAACCCTCTCTTACTTGATGCTTTCTAAATCCTAAGAGGTCTTTTCTTTCAAGTGCTACTCTAGAAAACAAGCATTTTTAAGGTTGTAACACAGAACCCGTGTTGTTTGTGCTTGTCATGTAGTCAGTCACATAGCTGCATTTGTGTGGGTTTCAAATGTGAGGAAAATGCTAGCTTCACAATCAAGCACTCTTGTATTAAATTGTCGCTTTAAAAAAAAAAAAAAAAGAAAATTATCTTCTCTGTCTTATGGTAGACTCCCTTTGTTTGAGCAGTATTGAGAAAAAGTTAAAAGGATGCTATACTTAATTCAGTTTAATGTTTTGACACTTAAACGCTTGGAAGTTTGCTATGAGCGTCGTAAACTATTTGGATCTGAGCATATGCATTGCTTTAATTTAGTGTGATGTTAAAATGTTTCATAAGACAGAGCAGAGCTGCTATGATCTTTCAATGTTAATATTTTTTTCTTATCACTTTACTGTGTAGATACCCTTCATGAGACACAACTCTGCCACAACTCATCCTCGGAGGCAATCGTGGAAACCTTTTATAATATGATTTTTAAATGTGGATAAAGCTCTCAATAGAGTACCTAAACTAAAGGAGAACAGCTACCTTGTCTCTACTATAAGCTTATTATGAAAAAAACTTGAGTTTGCTTGTCAGGCTTGGATAGAATGTAATTGATTGGTTTGTTATTTGGACTGGCAAGGTAGTTAATTTGCCTGCATTTTTTTGCACTAATCAGGAACATTTCATATGTGCATTGTTGAAAAATCCCGGATAAATGTCTTGTCAGAATTGTCCTATTAAGTAATGTCTTTTTCCCCGGTGCTTCGTTGGCAAATGATGTTATACAATGCTTGGATTCACTGAAGAGTGACAGAAGCCTGTGGGACTTAAATATTATGCGTTCCTCCATGGTGATACCGAATGAAATAAGCAACGGTTTGCCGTCCACCTGCCGCTTTACGTATATGCAGTTTAATAACAACACTTCAATATAGAACATCGTGTTGTACATAGACCTTGCTGTAAAAAGGATTGTTTTCCCAAAAAAAACCCCATAATGTTCAGTGATAATAAGACCTGTAAAACACTTGAGATTTACTATTCTGAAGGAATAGATTTGCCATGGTAAAATTGATTTTATGCTTATTAGTATGAACTAATTGTTTCTGAGTTCAGACACTTGAGTATAGAGTGTCTCGAGAATAGAACTATTATCTATATTGCTTTCTGAAAAATTTTTAAGAAAAAGAAAAATTTGAGTATATGCATATATTTGTTTTATTTGGCTTACTTCTCTGGCAGTATTCAGGACAAGCTTATCTCTTCACAATACAAATATGAAATTGTTATGTAAGTTGGGGAAGGAATGAAGAACTGATCACACAGCGTGACAGCTGAGATCTTCGTCTTCGTCCATATATATCCTGGTAGATTCAGACATAGTATTTTGATCTACAAATGGTGCCAATCCAGTTCTTAAATCTACAGTAGCAGTGTATTGACATCTTCATCGTTTTCATCTTGAACTTACTCGGAAATATTCTGCTCAAATGCAGTCACACTTGTAACTTTATGACATATAATCTTTGAATTTCTTGAGATATGGTCGTTTTTGTCATCTGTCGAGGCACATTTCCATTTGAAAATACTTTTTAAGCTTAAGAAACAAAATAAATGCTGTAGGAGAAATATACAAATTTGTGTATTCTTATCTACACGTCATATCTTGCCAGGGCATTTCATGTTTGGATATTATATTAAATAAAATTAACCTGATGTCTAACATGTTGTTTTGTTTTAAAAAGGGGGTGGGATGATACTAGAGTAAGATTTTTGTCTGAACTGTGAGAAATGTTTACCATTGTGTGTTGGCAAGGTACACAGACACCTTTAAAATAAAGACATTTGCCTTAAGAGATAGACGTTAATGCAGGAATTTGATCTTTAAGAATCCATGAATTCATTTTAGGAAGAAAAGACTAAATTTAGTGACCACTTGTTCAGAATTCTGGAAGTAAAAATTTATATCCAAATGCTGTGATAATGAGAAAAAAAAAATGTTTGCTATGCATCATGCTGAGTTTACATTCTTTTTCTTCTTTTCCCTAATGTTTACTGTGATTTATGACCAGTTATTTAACTAACACCTTCTTGGTATTGTGAGTAGGAGGGAATGATAAATATAGCATATCTTGGCTATTACTAGTAAGACTTCTAATATACTCCTGTGTGTGACATTTGCTAAATAAGCTAGAGAAATATTTGTTAATTAAGCTGCAATAAAATATGTATCTGATTAGAAAAGTAGACTAGTTACCATGGACTCACTGTCAAAAGATATTTCACTCACAGGGTTCCATTCAAGACTCTTCTGGATTCAGTAATATTATATTTTTGTTAATTTTTGCTTTAATGTGTTAGGTGCTGGAATAAAATGTTAGTTTACATTTGCAGGCAATGCCAGTACGTTATGAGGGACTACAGTGTTAGAATTAAAGAATCCAGAAAAATCATGCAGTGCAGTAAAGGAAAAGGCAAATCACTATTTAGTGCATGATTATGATACAAAGAGTAAGTAACTAGTTAGGAGATACATCTTTAAGAAAGAATATGTGGGGGAATCTGGATCACAAACTGATTATAAATTAAACTGATCATACCTGAGATATACAAAGATATGTGTTACATTTAACACATGAAAGTACTTCTCCTGAATATTCAGAAGATCTCACCCCTGGAAAAGCTTCAGCTAGTGTATACTGTGCACTCTGGCAAGAAATGTTGAGAGAAAGTCCAAAGCAACCTGAAATGTATGATAAGAAGACTACAGGAGATACAAATTAATGAAAAAGCTTATAATAGTTGGATTTATTTAATTTAGAAAAGACTCAGGAGTCTGTCTTCAAACAGCCTAAATTAATAGAAAGATGATGAAGAGAGAGCAAAGTTGCTGCAAAAAAGGGAATAACGTTCTTCAAATCTAATCAGACCAAAAATAAGATGATTGGGGTTATGCTATAGAAGGGGATTTTCTAACAGTAAGAACAATAGCACTAAGTTTGTTTGGGAAGTTGAGTAATCCCTGCTATTGGAGGATTTTAAGAACAGAATAATGTGTTTTAAAAGCTGTCTGAGTATTGTTGATACTCCCCTGGGCAAGCCTGATCCTAAGGTGATTTCCTGAAGTATTTTGTATGTGTATTTTGTTCCCCAGTACAGCTTCTTAGTAGGATTTTGTCACTTCCTTGACTTTTTACATTAGCAGTTGCTCTCTCCCTCTCACCTTTCCCTTCTCCTCCCTCTGTCCCCCCACTTGAAAGAAGTTTGATAACAATATTCAAAGCTATAATGGACTTCTCTAGTAGTTCAGAAACCATAGACCATTCAGTGTAGTTACTAGTCTGAATACCAGAGAACGGCACTATAGATGCAATCATGTATTATGACTAGAATGTATTTCAGAAAACCTAATGTAGCATTTGCTAATAGCTTTCTTAAATTTTATACTCTCCGGTTTGTCAAGGGGGTTATCGTATTTTTTTCAGAATGTCCCTGTTTTCCCAAGAAAGAAAATACTGTGGACTTTTTTGGGGGCTGTAATTTCTGTAGCATTATCTTAATATATATGCTGGAAGCATTGCCTTCACAGAAATACTTCATTTGAACTTAAAAATACTGTAAATATGAGTTCTGTGCTGTAGCTGTATAATATTAACAAGAGCAAACACGTTTGATATAGTGATTGCAATATTTTCCCCTGGTATATGTGGGCCCTTAATGAATTTTACAAAATAATTTATCAAAGCCTTGTGGTTTATACTTTTGAAGGGGAGTGGGGAGAGAGAGGGAGAGAAGTAGAGAAGTGAACACTTCTTTCTGAAAGGAAGCTGTTCACGTACAGGTATAGTAAATAAAGTTTCTTTATAGCATTATTATAATTCATCGTGTACATGCCAACTAAGTTTCATAAAACAGATGACTTGTGGACCATTCAGAAAAAATTACATAGGAATGTCATATAATGGCAACCAATTCAGAGTCTTCCTTACCCATAGATAATCAGTGTTAGGTTTTTTGATTTGTGGGATTTTTTGTTTCTTTCTTTCAATAGTAAAGTATGAATTAAATCAAGGAGAGGTGGCAGTTTGGGGTTTTGCATAATAAATTTAGCTACAGAAATGTTTTCCAGATTATGTTTATTTTCTTCTCCTCATTTGTGGTATAATGGAGTGACACTGTTTGTCAGTTCTGTTAAAATGAAGTATTCAATGTTTGGGTTACGTGATGATAAGCATCTGCGGGGTGGGGAGTAGAAGCTACATAAAATCCTTTTCTCCTTTTGAATTTATAGATAGAATGTTTTGTCTACCATTTAATGAAGTAGCTTCCTAGAGGCCAAAGCTATAGAAATTCATGGTGTTATGTATTATAACTAGTGCTAAATACGAGGTTTTTTTAAACCTTTACTTAATGTAGCAGATGCCGAAAAGCGTAGCATAGATCCTGAGTGAATGAAGGCTTTTCCACAGGATTATTGTACACTAAAAACTAGTCGTTACATTAATACTCTTGTGTTTGAATAGAAATTTGAGCAAATTAGAGATTATACAGTTTCCACATACAAAACCATATAGGTACTTTATAATGAAATTTCTGTTAGCTGAAGATCAGTAGTCTCTTCCTGCTCTGTCAGGCCATATGTTGATCTTGCCCATATGCTGTCCCTGTCAGTAGTAGATAGATAAAAAAAATCTATAATCATCCTGCATCTAGTATATTCTCTCAACTTTCAGCAATAGTCATATCCCTTTCTTTTCTAGGCATAACAGAAGATAGTATAGTCTACTCTCATCTAACATTACAAATTATGGAAATCTGGGACTTATTTTCTATGATTGCATGGTGCCTCGCATAATAGAAATTCAAATGTGGCTTTTCATTACTCTGTTTAACACCATAAGCAAAATCCTTCATAGAAAGAGCATTTAATTTACTTAAAATTAGATAAATATTAAAATCTAGAAAGATGTAGATTGGGAGGAGGCTCTGGAGGACATCTCTTCCAGCCACCCACTCAAAGCAGGACTGGCTGCAAAGTTAGATCTAACTTTGAAATTAGATCAAGTTCCTTAGAGTTATGTGCAACTGAATTTTGAGCATCTTTGGAGATAGAGAGTATTTGGGGATAACCAGTACCTGTGTTTGAGAGTCTGTGTAACTGGGCTATCTCTTGGTTTATATTCAATATTTTACATGTGTCACATAAGAATTTTAGTTCTGGAATCTGTCACACTGTTGATGATGAAGTCCCCTAAAGCTTGTCTGGCCTATATGAGAAGACATTTAAATTATCCTGGTGCTAATAGTTTCTTAAAACTGTTCTGTAGAACAGAAACTGCAAGATGACTCGACCACCCATTTTTAATTGTAAGCCAGGGAAAAAGGTTAGAAATCAGGAAGAAGAAAAAGCTGTTTCCATTTGATACTTAATATATTTTTCTCTTTTTACAATGTTCTGCCTAAAACTGCAAGTGTAGCTAGGGATCTAGACCTTATGTTTTAGAGTCTAAATACAACACTAAATCACTTCTCATTAATGCTTGGCCTGTGACATACTACAGCAAAAAGAAAACAATTTCTTTTGGAATCCATGGGGCTGGATTGAAGAGTTATGGTGTAGAATGGCAGGGTAAGATATGAAGACATATCTTCACTTATCTTCACTTTGTTTCGAGATGTCAGAAGAGAAGAATGTTTTCCACATGTTCCGTAATGAAAAAGTACTAGTGGTTTGGGATCCTCCCTCAGTAAGTAGAATAAAGGTACTTTTTGGACAGCTTTAATAACAATGCACTAAATATATGATTACACAGTTACTTCATCATTAGATTTTTAGTTTTATTCTTTAAATAAGGGTACAGGAAAGTGTCTTCTTTGACATTACATATAAGAGCTGCTGATATAACCCATCCCATAGTATTCATTCCTGTCACCCAGAATTTATTGCTTCCACGGTCTGGTTGCACAGTCACAGGAGCACTCCTCACCTGCTTCAGTCCAAAGTCAGTCATCTTGGTTCTACAGGTTCAATTCACTTGAGCTACATCATCTTACTCTGTTTTTTAGGGAATGCTTATATGCCCCTTTCCATTGGATCTATCATACAGCCACTAACAAGACACAAAATAATGACAGTGCCTTAAACTGTTATAGCTGGTTTTAAGCTGTTCAACTGAAACTAAGAATGTGCTGCAGTTTAAAATGAATCCCTGTGCATGTCTCCAGCTGTTTGCAGTTTAAAAGTGGCCCAGCACTTGGACAGTGAGGAGTTAAAAGGGAAGGAGTTCAGTGCCCAAGAAGAAACATCTGTTCCTCAGGTGTTTAGAGCCTTTAGTAAAAAATGAGGTCCCAAAGAAGCCAACAAGGAAAGATAATGTTTCAATAGTTAAATCCACACAGGTGCTGGAATAATCATCATTGTTGCATTCCCTCAGCTAGTGGGTGAGTGGATACACACCTATCCCACTGCAGTTCTCTCAGAGTTTAAAAATTCTGATTTAGATTACTTCTAAATTTGTTTAAATTCAGAGTTTGACAGAATACAGCTTATATGACAAGTTCTCTAATTTTAATGGTGATGATGGTTTGTCAGTATCTATCAAGCTTTTACGTCTTTTTTTCCATTAAAGTAAAGCTTTCTAGGTTGTTGTGATGAATAGGGAGTGGTACATATATTTTGCAATTTGGGGGGTTTTGCCCAATATGGTACCTTTTGGCATGATACTGCAGACGATGCGCAGTGATGTGTACGTAAGTGAGAGATTTTCTGCAGTCTCTGAAGCATATTTGGAAAGTTGTATTTAAAGATTAGCTTATTAACGTTGTGTTTCAGGGACATGTAGGTAATTACTTTTACAGCTATAGATGGGTTGATGTTGACTTGTGAATGCAAAATAGGTTTTTTCACTCTGGCTGAATCTGATCTGTGTGGTTTTCGATGATACTAACCAGTAACTTACAAATGTGCCAGTGGTGGGCAGGTTTTGCATTCAGTGTTCCTCTGCAAAAGCACAGGTCTTTTTCCCCAGTGCTCACAGGAAGACGACTGCAGGCCAACTGATAAGACTCCCTCCTGTGCAGGTAGATGCAATGTAATGAAATTGGATGTGTGTGCTGGTCTTTGTAAATAAAATGAGATTGACCCCAGCCATTATCTCATTTATCTCATTTACATTGTAAAATCAGTATCTACACTATTGATTAGAGCATAATTAGTTAATTATGAACAGGAAAATGCAGAGTTATGTAGGACTTGAGCACAGCCAGCTGTACTGCAAAAAAAACCTAATAAAAAAATCCAAGGTCATGAGCAGATGGAGATGGCTTTATTAAAGAACAAAGGAGACATATTTCAGGTATGGAAATGTCTAATCAAGCTTTCTTGCTGTAAAAATGTAGTTGAATTCCATTCTGTACTTTTTTTAATGTGAAATATGTTTTCTCTTATTATTTTTAATTTATTAACCTAAATCCTTCAGAATTCACCTTTCTTCTCCCCACCCCATTTTTTCGGTGTATAATGGGCATATATGTATCCTCATTAATTGCTGGATAGAGGAGCACAGCAATTTCTAATTTTGATGCATAAAGTAATTTCAGTCTTGTTAAAACATTGAAAGTAAGCAATTACCTGTCAGTTAGAGGTAATTTAGGAGGTTAGGTTAGCTTGTGTTTATGTGGAGCTCTATTTTCATGAAGTTTCTGGTACAACTGTTAGCTGGGCCGCTGAAGATGGCTGTGCACTTAGGAGTATTTGTAAATCATGTACTTAACCACAAAAAAAGATGTTCACAAATAATAACAAGGTAAAATATATGATAACTTAAGGACTGTTTGAAAGGTGTGACCTTGAATCCACAAGGGTAAAAATTTTAACTGAACCTTTAAAGTGGATAAAGTGTTTTCTTTCCCTTCCCTCCCTCCCCGCCTCCCTCCCCCAGCCTAATA
>WUAM01000323.1:19050088-19135729 GCA_024336885.1 Actenoides hombroni
AGCCTAATAGTTTAACTTCTATTAAGCCATCTTCAGGAAGGAGATGGATGATATTTGTAAATGACAGTGCCGTGTGGCTCCTTTGCTCTCTAAATATCCATAGTGTGATTGATCTGAGTGCATTTACTGAAAGGTGGCGAGGTTGTCAGCATGACACCTTTTGTGACCTAACAGTTTCATTCTCTAATTAAGTTGAAAGTACTCCTTATTTTGTGTCACTTTCTTATTTTCTGAATCTGACAGAAGATTTTCTATCATTTTATTTTGCTAGACAGAAGAACACAAGTAATGGTATACACTTGAGGGTTCATAATCTCATTTTATAGTGCCATTTTAACCTAGGTGTAAGGTTTTATTTCAGAATTAGGGATTAAGAATGCCAATCTTGTTTTCTGTACTGTGATGTGTGTAAGCTCACATTTTGTCCCAAGTCAGTCTCAGCAGACGAGAGCTGCCAGAGAGCTTAGGGAATCATCTTTAGCCAATGTGAAGCATGTATTCATCCATTTTCCCAGCATCATGCTCTGGGAACTCAAGAATCAGTGAATTTGTTTTCCACAATACAGAATTTGTATTCCAATAAAAAGCATTATGAAGGAAGTGTTTAAAAATATTTCGTATAGTTTCATTTTTATCACCATGCAGTTTTTCATGTTTTGATACATGAAAATATGCTTTTGTTATTTGCATTTTTCTCAGCTGTACAGATGCAGATAAAAGCTATTAGTATCTGAAAACTTTCATATACATATTTTTGAACCCAGTCTATGGAAATGCAAGTTTTCTTCTGCCAAACTAAACAGCTTTGAAGTGATAAAAATTAATGACAGTAAATACTAAAAACATTCAGCCTCAGAATGGCACCTCCAGGTCTGTATTTAATTTGATAATGTTCTGGTTATTTCAGCTAGCCCTGCTAACTCCCTCTCAAATGTGACTGAAGGTGCAGTCAGGAAGTACCACATTCTAAACAGCAAATGGAAAAGATGTAAGAAGAGATGGCAAAGCATGATTTTAAAGGGGAAACACTTTATTTTAAACATATAAACACTTGTGTTTATAGACAGTCATTTCAGAAGAAATCTGAATTAATACTGTTTGAAGTCAGATGTAGATTTTAGGATTAAGCTCTGAAAATACACTAAGTCAGTCAGATAGAGTGTGATGCTTTATTTTGTGTTACTTAGTGGATTCCAAGCAGAGGATCAAGACAGGAGTTCTGATAAGCACTGCTCAAATTCAACCACTTACATGAAGAAGACTCCAGGTATAGAAATAGGGTAGTAAAAATATGTTCCTTTACAGATGAGAACATTGAGACTCAAAGGAGGCGTAATCTTTTGCTGAAGGTCACATACACTGTTGGCATGTAGGAGTGTAACCTATCTCATCTCCTACTCTCAACCTTTTACTACTTTAATATGCCTTTCATAAGAAAGAAAACTGCATATATTCCTGATTGTAAGTAATATATTCTACATTAGAGCTCTTCTGTCTTTAAAAGCTGAGAACAGTTTCCTTTATCACATTTTCTTTGTCCTGGAAGTAGATTGAATTATTGCTAAACAATCCTAAGGATATAGACTGTAATATGGTATATCCCATTTTTCAAAAATACCCAAACCCCATCTATCCAGTGTTCCACGCTGTCGATAGGTAGATTAATGCTTTTAATTTCTACTTAGCAGGAGGCAGTACATGCAACACCCTTACCAGTGCTCCTGTCTTACATATAACTGCTTAAAACAGAATGCTTCCCTAGCAAGCACAGCTTTGACAACAAGGACAAAAGTATTTACTTAGGTTAAACAATCATAATCAGAAAATGCTTGCTTCTTTTTACTTGGATACTACTCCTTGAAGAAAAGTCACATGAACGTTTTCTTCTGTTAATATATCAGTATGTTCTGTCAGTTGAATCCTCTTTCTGTGATGTACAGTATGTTCTGTTGATAAATTACATCCCTCTGCCTTTGATCTGATGCTGCCTGTGCCATCCTATTATTGCAATTTTTGGAGCTTTCTGTGTTTGCCTGTTTTGTAGAGGAGAAAATGAGTAGCCAGGGAAGCAAAGAAAGAAAGTGTAGGGGATTTCTTAGAAAATTTGGTTTCTAAACCTTTATTTTATTTCTTATTTTTGGATCATTTATGTGGCTTTAATTCAGAGTTTAAGGGCATTTAATGAAGAGAATAGTGCAAAGTAAATTTGAAATACGCATTCTTTTTTTATACAAAAATACAGGGGGATGTGCAAATAAAGTGAAGTTCAGTAGAATATATAAAAATCTTTACTATTTGCTTTTAAAAATGTCTTTCTGATTTTTTAGCATATTACTGTACTGATTTAAAAATCCTTCCAGGAAGCACTTGTTATACTGTAGCATTTCCTCAGTGCTGGTACATGAAGAATAGGTGAACAATAGCTATGCTTTGTATTTTGAGCATTTTATGTGGACCGCTCATAATACAAAACACTAATGAAAGGTGTAATAAAATAACATGACATTGTTGTGTGTACATAGGGCAGTTTTATAAGTGAAAGATCACAGTGGAACTCTTTTAAATTAATACCCCTTTCAGAAATATTCAAAACAAATTGGAAAATATTTTGTGCATTCATTTATCAACCACATAGTCCTACCGTAAAAAATATAACTCATAGCTGTAAATTATACTTGAATTCTTGGATATGTAAGAAAACGTATCAGAGTTTGCCTTGAAAAACTATCTGTAAAATGTCTTAAATATATGAAAAATCAGTATTACCACATCTAAAAAAATCACTAATTTCTGAAATTAAGTGGCAGTGAATCACATTGAAGTATCTAAAGTATTGAGCTGATTATACATTTTTTTCTTTATTTTGCAAGTCTCTGAAATAATGTAATTTATATAAAATGATGACAAAGGTGATATATGTGTATCTGCATCAGAATATTTGAAATTAGGCAAAACCTGCATGGAGTGGGTTTGTTTGAAAATACCCCTTACAGAAAATGAATTTTCTGTATCATAAAATTTTCTGTATCATAAAAATGGATCAGGAAATCATTTGCTGAGAAATAGAGGGAAGCTCAATCTAAAACAGTATAGAAGTACCATTTTTATATATTTATATATAAATATATTTATTATATAATTATGTTTATTTTAATTTTTTTTTTTTTTTCTTTTTCTGTTGCAGATGTGATGAATGCAGGCTTTGCTACCATTTTGGCTGTCTAGACCCTCCATTGAAAAAGTCTCCTAAACAGACTGGCTATGGATGGATTTGTCAGGAATGTGACTCTACATCCTCCAAAGTAAGTTAATTCATCCTGTGAAGTGATTGAAGTATTTGGATTTTAGCAGTCTTAGCGTGTGAAGTTTTTGTTGAAATACTATACATAGGTCTGCTCTGAAAAAACAGTATTATGTCCTAAAATAATTATTTCAGACTCTGTAAAACAGGTATAAAAAATCAGAATGTATGCAAAATGGAAATATTCTTAATAAAGAAAATTTTATTATCCCGGTTAAATCCTTTCTTTTCACATTGTATTTTCTCTGAGAATGGAGTGAATATGGATACTATATCGGGATTGGTAACATTATTGACAAGTGAAAGTACCTCAGGAGTAATACAGAATATAAACCTCCTAAGGACAGAGATAGAAAATGCATGGTTTCTTTTAAATAAATGAAGCTAATTTGAATTATTAAATCTGTTTTTTTCACTGAAAAATCCTACGAAGGTTGTTAATACTTTATATTGATTGGTATGCCTCGATCAATTATAACACTGTAAAACTAGAACTACATTTTTGACATGCATTAACTCAAATAATATTGACAGTAAAAGTATGCTTCTGTAGTACTGACTTTTCAAAAAATAAAGATCTTGATTCTTTGTCTGCACAGAAGCTTCTTTAGTACTGACATTCTTTTCTGTCATCACCATAAACCTCTAAAGAGACACTTTCTAATTGATTTTCAAAATTGGATTTATAAATGCATCTGATACCTCCATGTTAAAATAACAGAGCATTGTAAAAGCCTTTAAAATATTACAGATTGTTCTACCACTTCCTTTGTATTCAACAGAATTCTTTAACTAGTAAGGACTCAGTATTTGGATACACAGGGACACAGCTATGCAGAGATGCTGTCATAAGTTACCTGGTAGCACACTTGAATTCTTAAAACACTGTCATGATGTCACCCGTAAGAATGGAAGATATAAAATGTTGAGAGAGGGTGATAATTTTTTCACTTGCTAGTGTCCCTTTCCAACTGGAAATATATGACATTCAGTTTCACCCCAGGGGGTTAATCAAATTATTCTTCTGTAAGAAGATATGAAGACAGACATTGGAAATTAGCTGTCCACTACAGTTTGGACATCAAGCAATCTTTCTGGAATGCCACATACATGCAACGGATGTCCCAAGAATGAATTAAAATTGTTATTGAATTTCTGTCAACTGCTTAAACTAAAAGAGTTCTTGATAACATTAGTTAAAATCTTTTGTCTTCTGTTTTCTTGGCTTCTTCTGAGTGAAAAAAACCAACAAGGTTTGTAATTACTAAATGTGTTTACCAGGAGATTAGCACATTGTATACCAGATAAAAATTTTGAAATACTTTTATTGTGTAAATTAAGTATGATTGACTTCAGTTAGTGCAGGATGTGTATTAGTTTTGAGGTGTGTGTTGAAAAAGAAAATGTTCTGAGGAGTAAACAAAGTTTATCATTAGAATGATGGTATATTTTGTGCTATCTTAGTGATTATTATGAATTAAAAAAATGGTTTTTATTGTGTCTAGTTTTCTTTGTCATTCTTAAAGGTTTTTAACGAGTAAATTTAAATAAAGCCTTTTGCACTTTCAAGCACAGGCAATTTGAATTGTATTTGGGTGAATATGTAATCAGTATGAAAGATAGTGAAAAATTGTCTTGTGGAGACTCCTTGTGGTTTTGTTTAGCCACTTTCTCATAGCTTTTCCATAAAGCTGTGCAGAGAAATTTCTCTGAAAAAACTATATTGCGTTCTGTGGTTTAAAAGCCTTCTTTTGTAGCTTTTTTTTTTGTTTTATTTTACTTTATTTTATACTGCCTAACAAATTTGAGCAATATGGTGTTAAACTCCTTACAGCCTCAATGTGAATTTAGTTTTAAAAGGAATAGGGCTTTGTTTATGCACTTGATTATTTTAAAATTCAATATTCTGTATGGCTTTAGGATTGTGTGTTATATAGCTGCGATTTTGTGCAGCTTTTCACAGCCAGAAGGAGCTGATCTGATAAGACTTTTTCTACCCCTCACTACAGGGGTGGGAGGGAGTCTCTCAAATGTGTACTTAGAACTCAGAAGAGGAAAATCGTAGAGAAGGTTGCATTGTTTGCTGCACTCTGCCTGACCTGTGGATGGATTGCAAACCTGAGCTACCTGCAATTTCAGTCTCTCAGTCATTCACTAAATCCAATTTTTGGTGTGTCACACTGAAGTTTCTTGTATTGATTATAGCAGCAAAATGGGATTAAATTTTGAGGTTTGGCCAAGGAGACTTGTTTAGTTTTCATTTCTTTAACTTCATTCATGTGTTTTGGTCCAATTTGAATTATTCTTATAGTATACATTTTAAAATTCCCCAACAATATGTTCTGTAGCATTATTGGGCCTTGAAAACAATTGCTAGGTAGATTACAGTATTTCTGTGAGGAGAGAGATTATAGTGCGTAGCGTATAATTGTTCACTTAGTTTTTATTTCCAATTATGTATTTCAGTTTTAGATGTTCAGGAAAAGTTGTATACTGCTGACGAAGAATAACGTGATTTTATTTTCAGATTTTGCTAAGCACTTGCAGGTGTCAGCAGTACAAGGGTTGTAATTTAGTGGTAATAAACATATGCTTTAAACTATTATCTATCAGAAATGTTGGACATGCTGCTTCTATTTTGCTTGTACTAGTCACAGGACTCTTCTGCAATTGTGTCAGTTTTTCCACCAGCATAACATATTCCTGTATTACCCTGCCTGTCAAATAATAGACAGACAGGGACTTTGCTGTAGGGCATGAGGGCAACAGCTTCTCTGCTGGTAATATTCGCTGTCACTTTTATGGAATGGGTGATGCTCACTACTAAGGTCTGACAAGCTCTCTCATCTCAAAAACATTGTAGATTTTGTTACATCACATGAAAGCTGAAGTAAACCTATAAGCTCTCCATTTCTGTAACATTATCCGTCTACCCTGTGAAAGGATTGCAGTGTGCTTTCAGGATTGCCAGACAGCACTCTAAATCATAAATTACCTGATAGTTTGAAATAGTGGTATTCAGAATGAATGCAGAACCTCATTTCAGTTGAAATAATAAAAATAAAATAGAAACCAAAATATTCAATATTGTGTGGTAATATTCAGTAGGAATAAATGTGGCCTGACCATTTATTCATTATGTGTCACAAGGTTCTCATTATGAGGTCTCATTATTATTACATGTGGAATCCTTTTTGTTGTCTTCCATTTAAAAAGTACTGTTTGATGTATCTCCTCCAAGTATAAAATTTTGCAAAGGACCAAGACAGCAAAGGGTTTAAACATATATCATGGTGGTTGCAATGACAGTGCTGGTTAGGTTTCTATCTGCTTATCTTTACGTAGAATCTGTTATGAAAACGCTGCGGAGTGTACGTGTCAGGTCATTATTTGAGTGCTGCAAGATCAGCTTCCTTGTGTCTTAGACTTCTGTTTAGTTTGCTTTTATTTCACCTTTTTACTGGATTGCATTTTTTCAGTGGAAATAAATTGTCGGTATATATGCATAGAATTCTCATCTAAACCCCTCGGGAAATACTGTCTGGAACTACAAATACATGACACACCAACCCAGGCAAGTAATGTATTTTTGTGCACCTTTTGTGTTGTAAAGCATTCATGGATGATTTTTCTTATTAGCCACGTAGAGGCATTTATTTGGATATACCTTGTTTTTACATAGTGAATAAGCAAGCATAATTGAACGCTGTAATCTTAAAATATTGACTGTAATGTTTGAAATAATATTTTAAAATAAATACGATTTTTAAAATTAAAAATTTATTTCAAACCTATTAATTATGTCAGATAAAGAAGAAAAAAAATAAATAAGCAACTCAATTTCTCTAGTCCATGGAATTTTATTCTATTAAAAAATAAAGTTGTCGTTTAAGAAGGCCTATGAGGACTGTAGAAGTTTCTGATCTTCACGTGCGTTGTGCAGGTGACAATCTCATTGCAGTTTATGGAATATAATCTTTTTTCATTATGCCTTTTTTTCAAACTCAGGGAGCGTTTCTTCACACGTGGCTTGACGTGTAGTTTCACACATGTTAAAAAATAAATGATAAAACAAAAAATCCTATGTCAAGCTCTCAAAATTCAGGAAAAATCGAAGTTGAACTTTAAGTCCTTTTGTGGCTATGGGTGAATTTGCAGCCTTTAATCAATGCATGATGTGATATATTATCTTTTCTCTATAGGACCCCTGCCTTCTCTGAGTCAGCTGTTGGGGGTCACTAAAAGGGATTAATTTGGGTTGATTATTAAGAGAAGATACTGTCTTTAAGTTTTGCAAGGCATGAAAACTGAAGCAATGATTTCAGCTGAGCACATAAAGGAAGCTTGACTTCATGTTTGAAGTAGCTGAGATGTGACCAGAAAATTGATTATTGTCTTTGTCTCACTCCAGAGCACCTGTGAATGGTACACAGATTGAAATTTTCAAATGTTTAGTAATTTTTTCTCCTTGTTTGCTGTTGCCCAGCTTGAATCCCTTAGCCCAACATGTATAAGTGCTGAATTGTCTGAGCTGCAGCAAGTGATAGTGTAAGCTGTGTTTTGAGAGCACTAAGTCTCCATAATGATCTGGTCTGGACTTTTGCAAATTGAGTACTTAATTTCATGGAAATGTTAATTTTTACCCTCCCCTTGTCTTGACTTCCATTTTGGAAAATTTGGTACTGCTCCCTTATTTTAGACATTTTCTGTAGATTTGGAGCTGCCTTTTCCTGTCCGCTAGCTATAGGAGGGAGCAAAGACACCTAGTTTAGATTAGCAAGGGTTATAGTTTAGGTGGGATTCTCCTTGCTTGAGTACACACAGATGATTGAATCAGCATTGCATGGACAGACTTTATCTGGGCATTTACTAAACACTTGGAAGAAAACATTTTCAATATAGCCAAAATCTTTCAACATTTTATATGTACAGGAAACCCCTATTTGAATATAATATATGAGGCTGGCACATGGTGGTGGTATATATGCATGCATAATAATTTCTTAAGTATGTTTTATGTATGATATATTTTATCATTCGATGGAATGTGATTTTCAGTAGTTGCATTTCAAATACATCTTTCAAAAAATAAATCCTTCAAGGTCTTTTATATTAATTCAAACTTGTTTCACTTGCATATTCTGATAAAGGGTGACTGCAACTCTAAAGAAAATGTGACTCTAATTTAGTCGTCTTACATCAGAGACACTGTTGCATCAGAGAACCTCTTTTTGAGGACACAACATACAAGCAAATGTACTGCCACATGGCAGAGAGCACTGCAGCTGAAAAATTAGAAAAGAATACTGCTAATAAATCTGCTTGCTGATACAAATAGAACATAGTATAATAGGAAAAAATTAATTTTTTTATGCAACATTTTTCAGCCTTAAATTAGCAGTATTTCAAAATGGTTTTCAGAATAACAAATTGTGTAGTGTAATTCAGTGGTCGCATTTGTAAAGGTAGAATCTATTTTCACTTTTAATGGGTATTATGATCTATTTTATTATATGGTCATCAGGAACGATAGTTAAACAATTTTTTGTTTGTTCATAATTTTTTTTAAGTTGGTTGAGGAGAGTTGAATTATGCTACATAAATCAGATTAGGACTTGGGTTTCTTGTGTGACATGGAACAAAAGATGCTTTTTGTATAGCATCTGGAAAATATGTAGTTATTTTGAAATCATTGTTGTCTTCTTAGGTTTGTGAGAAGCAGTCAAACACTGGCACTGGAATGGTTTCTTTAAAGTTGAACAAGAAAAAATTATCCAAATATGTAAGTCTGTGTGAAGATTTAACACAAGTTCTTACACCACTTTTGCCCTGTTTTAAGAACTGCAATAATCCCAAACCTTGGAAAAGAAATGAATTTCACTATCAAAAAACTCAAAAGAATGAAATTGCAGTGTATGGTAATTCTTATCAGTTGGCTGAACTACTGCCAACTGTATTTTAATATTTGCTCCCCAGGTATCATATTTTAAAAAAATGAATTGGCACAGCCTCTGTTACTTTCTGGCAAACAGGTATAATACATTTATGTAATGAATAATTTATACCATAAAATGTTCCAAAAATAATCAACCTTGAAATTAACTTAAGATGGGACTTGATTTATGAATAGCAAATAAGCTCAGCATAAAGTTAGTTGATATTAAATCCCCAAATTAATCCAAATAATCAGATATACTTAGTTGGCAACAGAACATTCCCCTGGTGGGGAATCTTAGGTGGGAAGCTTAGGTTTTAATGAAAAATAAGGTTAAGCACTGTAAAATATTTCTGGAACAGATGCTTATTTTAAATATTGTCATTCTTTTCCACATCAAAATCAGTTCTGCAAGTTCCGATACCTCATGTTACTGACAGCCAGATCCTCATCATGGACTTCTAGTGCTTGTACTGCTTAGGTGCAGCTTGACTGTATCAAAAAAAAAGTGTAATAAGAAATGGATAATACAGAGCAGCACTGTCTTTCCCATAATGTTTTCTGAACAAGTCTCTTTTTGACTGGTTAAACAGATGATAGTCCATCAATATCAGCTAGAAGCTTAAAGAAATCCCTGGAATACAGGGATCATTTCTTAATGAGGTATTGTTGTTCCAAATGCAAAATCAGGTTTATGATTTTTTTTAAGGGTAGCACTGGGATAGGTGAGAGAGTATTAATTAAAATGTTTAAAAAATAAAGTGCCAATTAGGAGTGCAAAGTGAAATACAAAGTTTTTTCTTGCATTAAACTTTGTCAAAAAACAGCAGTTACAATAAACTTGGTAAGTCTATTTACCAACTGTATATTCTTAGAAAATTAAGATTTAAACTATGCACAGCACTTTTAAATTAGTGTATTTGTCAAAAAAGCACCCCATTTTAATGGTACGCAATCCAAAATTGTTTCATTTCCAAGATTCATTTTTGTCTTCACAATATTTTTTCCTATCCAGGAGACTGAAGAAATCACTTGCTTAACTTCATTCACTCTTTTTCATAAACAATCCAACAATGTAGATTTTTTTCAAACCTGAAACTTTGCATGCTATTGTAAGTTCTTTTTCTTAATGTGAGAATAGTGGTATTATTCATAATGCTGAATATTTTATGACAAAATCAGGAGGAAAGAATGTTTCAAATGCTACTGAAAAGAGTGATTCATTCTGATGTCATAGTACACATGCATCTTATACGACCTTTAAAATGAACCAAATTATTTTTCAAGAGTCCTTGTGAGTGTCTCACGAATCAAATTATTACTGAGGTAGCCCTGCTTTTCATAAGTTGTCTTGATGGTTTTGCTTTTTTGTGACTAAAAATATGTTACTGAATTAAAAAAAACAAACAAGGCTGGCTGAAATTAGAAACAAGCTTGGTCATTAATTATTGCTTTGGTTAAAATACATACACATGTCTAATTTCCATGGGGACATTTAAGAGGTACCTGATTAGTAAAGTAATTAAAAAAATAAAATTACAAACAGCAGAGTGATTAGATGTTTTTAATGCATCTAGTCTGAATATACGCAATCTAGTATTTAAATTCCTAGACCTCTGGTTTAAATGTGGTTTAGTTTAGATAGAATAAGTAGTACCTGCTGTAAGTAGTGGCTAAGGATGCCAAATAGCTTCATGGGCAGCTGTTGGGAACATCACTGCTACACCCTGCCTTGTTTAGCTTATGCTTCTAACAAAATCTGCTTACAGTTATGGTTTCTATGGGAAATAGCTCTTTTACTGAAATATGGCTTACACTTCCTAAGCCATGACAAAATGAATTTATAGCCTATGTTGTCCACTACTGTAGTGCTGAGTGCAAAGGAATCTCTGCTGGGATGTTATCTGTAATTGGGGAAAATCCAAAAAGGTTCTAGCATCGTGTTTGAAGTAAAGACACTAAACCAAGTTTTGTGCTAAGACAGCATGAGAGAATAAAAAACGAGAGCATTTTTTCAGCCCTGAACAGCACACTGCAATAGGAAGATTTTATACCTCCTCTTTGATATGCAGCTGCACATACTCTCAAAGAATGTGAGAAGGCTAAAAGAGTTGTGTCTGGGAAGGATGGGGAGAATGCTTGCTCCTTAAAGAACTGGAGGCTTTCTTTTTCTTGCCCTTGAAAATGAATTTGTCTATATTTACAATATTGAGCAGCATTGTAACAGCAAATGTTACATACTGAAATGTGAAAGACATGGAGATAGCAGTTTTAACCCAAATTTTCTCTGCCTCACATTCCTTTTTAAGTGAATTTGCAAATGGAAGATATTTTAGCTGCCAGAGCATTATAGCTTACAACACCAATACACATTTAGAACTACTTCCTTCTTCTGGAGCTCTTAAAATAATGAGCCTTTTGAGTATTGATAATTAGGGGCTTCATGCTGACAGTGGAGTCATAAACAAATTTACCGATAAATTGCAATTGACTACTTTCTATTAACAACTGTATTGGAAATGTTGATTGTTATTTACTTCATTAGTAGATGTAGTTGATTTTGAGAGCATCAAAAAAAAAAAGTGAATGAAAAGCTTTTAACTGACTTTTGAAGGTTTTTTTAACCTTTTGAGCCTTGATTAAATTCTTGGTTTACATGATATAAGCTGCCAGGAGGGCAGTATTAAAAAACATATTCATTGTGCATATTCTTTTCTACTTTGAATATTCATGAAGGTTTGAAGAAAATAGCAATAGTTGTGTGCCTTGTAATGACATAAACAAAGGGAATCCTGAGAGGTGCAAAAGTGTACCTGTGGTGTCTTGTGGCATCACATTCCTCTCTGATTTTGCAAAGTAGTGTTCTGATTTTACCAAATTCCTGATATAAATTTCATTACCTAGAAATATATTTCTTGTCTTATGTTCTATACAGAAGTAGAAGGTATGCTTTTAAAGAAGAACTGCATATCTTAATGTCTCACTAGTATGAATTTATTACACTGCAGATTATTTTAGCACATCACCTGTAATCATACTCCATATCTTGGAAGAGGAGGTAGGTCTTTAATTGTTACTCTCTGGATAAGGTATGAACATATTATCATAGGTACCTAATTACCTGCTCATGTCTATTTTCAAAGTTGCCTTTCAAAGAAATACAGCTATGTGTGTCACTAAGTAATGCGTCACTCATCAGTATAAATTACTAATGCTACATGGACAAAATGTAATTATATTGAACCAAAGGAAGGAGAGGGGGGAAGAAACCAAAAAAGTGGCATTTTATGAAGCATTAAACAAGTAATGACTTCTAGCAGAGTGGAGATTTGCTTTTCGTCCTCATATTAGATAGTGGTAGTGAGGTTTAGTTGCCATTCTCAAATAGAGATTCTCCTAGTGCCAACCACATTTAATCACATTTTGCAGAAGACAGCTGGGCATTGCCGATTTGTGCTGTGTCAGCCACTTTCAGTGCAAAGGAGTGTCTCATCACTTGGATTTTAGCATTCTGTAGCAGAAAAGTTCCCTCTCTTTAAAATTGGCTCAGCAAATAGCTTGTGTGGGAATATAGCTGTAAGAGCATTACAATCAGCTCTACCACACAAATAGTATGTGGAATTTTCAGATGCCTTTTAAAAAGAGTTTCACAAAACCTTTAAAATGTATAGTGCATTGTTAAATTCTGGTAGCAATTAAGTTTATCTTAGATTTTTTCATAAATGTGTCTTTTGTGGCAGTTCAAAATTATTATCTGGTTCAGTGGTTTGAAGCACCTTTGGGTGTGTTTAAAAAGTATGAAGTATATCTTGGCTGCGACAAACAGTATCAAAAGATTTTCTATATGGAAAGCCTTGCCATCTGTAGATATCAAGATTTCTTCTAGCTACTAAGCTTATGAAGACTGAATGGTAGATGATATCCTTTTTAATGTGATATAAATAGCCAATGAAAAGAATTGTCAAAAAGGAAATGTCAAGATAACTCAGTATTTATGGAAGGTACACACAAGTGCATTTAGAGTGAGTTAATCACATCATGTATTATTTTTGGAAATGTTTGGATGAGCGTCAGCAGATTGTCACAGTCATTGACATAATGAATATAAAATGGTATAGCCCATGCTGTGTAATAAATAAGGGTACATATCAGGTACTAATATTTGCAAGTGTATTGTGTATTAAATGAATATGCAGTTTGTCCTACCATTATCTTCTAGTGCCTATTATCTCCACTGCTTGTTATAGGTTGAAAGTACTTCTCTAGAAGGCAGAGAAACTTCAAAGTAATATGATACTCTAAATACTTTTTTTTTTTAAAACTACTTGTGGTAAGGAATTTTTTGACAGTTGTTATAAGTTGTCTGTGTTCATGTAAGGATAGCTTCAAGAATGTTAGGTTTTAAAGGTAACTATAAGAAAATACAAAAAGTTTGAGATTTGGGAGATGTGATTATTAATCTGTTATTAATTCTCTCAGTGGAATGACCTATAGAATTACTCTTTATATCCTTTCTGGGTATAATATAGACCAAGAATGAAAAGCTTCCTCATATAAAATAATATACGCATATTCAGAAGATGGTTTGTACCCTTTTGCAGGTACCCTAGTTAATATACAGTGAGGCAGTTTACCCAGTGACTCATTTTTCCATGCTAAGTGACGTGCTTCAGCTGCAGAATAGTAAGATGGCTTCAGCAATCCCCTGGGAAATGTGATTTTGAACCTTCTTAAGAGGAAGAGGGAAGTGGTCTTCCCTGTGATGGTCGAATGTGTGCACCAATTAATTTAGGGCAGCAATCAAACCATCGTCTTAAAGCTGAGGCGTTGAGTGTGTCTGTCTTCTTTTTTTTTTTTTTTTTTTTTAATTTGAAAAAAGAGGAGGGATAGTTGTTAGACCCCAGAGGACTTTCAGTGTAGTGAATCTCAGGAGGAGTAAGGGAACTGTAGATAATCCAGGGTATCACTACGGAATTCTGAATAAAGCTGGTATTTAAAACACCCTATTATTTTGAACATTTCCTCTTGATTAGCTTAAATAGTTCTACATTCTAATATGCTCATTTTCATGCATCTTAATCAGAGGTATCTTACTGTGTATTTATCTTAACATTTTAGTTAAGATAGGGAATGCATTTTTGAAAGGAATCACCTAGCTGGTGATTGTCATGCTTTGGTTCACATTGCAAAATGGTCTCAAGAGTGTGCAAACTGAGTTCCTGTCAAGGGACATTAAAGCTGAAGATGTAGTCCAACTGCAAAGGGGCAGGCCATCCCTGTGACCAAACTATTGTACCTTTGAACCATGTATAGCATGTCTGGCTGATGCTCAAAACCAACAGAACTATTCCTGTCGCGCCACAATAGTTACCAGTATGATTGACCATGAAAAAAAACTTTTTGCTGTGTCAAAGGTATATTTGTGGTTTAGTTTCCTCGACTATGAAAATTATTTTATTCCTCTATTGATAATCAGTAGTCTCAAAGTCTAAGGCCTAAAAATTAATGTAGAGATAGATACTGTTAGGATATTAAATTTTGTCATTTATATGTTTGTATAAGCACTGTATTGCATATACTTTTAACTGAAATAATCTGGTCTACAGCATTATTAAACAACTATATTTACGAGTAAGGGACTTGGTGTCTGTTTTCTGCTACAGATGAGAACCACAAAAGGGAATTTTGTCTGGTAGATGTAATCTTTGCTAAAAAATACCCCACAGGGGAAAATATTCTTGCCTCCTAGAACAAGGCAGCAAAATTGACATTTTGAATTAATTTAGCCTTATCATTCCATATATCATTTACAGCATTCTTAATTAGGGAGGAATCGGGAATTTCCAGGCCTTTTTGAGGATGCTTTAAAACAGTAGCACTAGCTGTGACCTTTCCTTTCCTGTGGGCTCAGCAAAAGATGGCTGATTAATGTCATATCTTCCACTGTGTCAGCTGGGCTGCTTGTTCCCTTTTTAGTAAACAGCCCGTTGTCAATTTAGTTCATTTTGACAGAGTAAAGTATCATTACGTTTTAGCTGCCTACTTAATATTAATGTATCTCTAGTAGCATAAAGTTATATGGAAATTTTCTTTAATAACTCTAGTGACTAGTGTGAATGAATAAGTCAGGAGCATCCACAAAATAGTGTTGCTAACATTTGTTTGAAGTTTCTTAAGGGATGTCCAAGAGATTTTTTTTCCATGTGGTACATTCAAATGTTAGAGAGATCTGAAAAGGAGGCTAAGAAACATTATTACAGAAAGCTTTTCTACAGAGAATTCATCCTTTAAAAATATTTTTATAGCCTTGAATTGATGCTTTATTTGTCTGCTGTATCAGTTGAAAATAAATAATGATACTTTTAAAAAAGACAGTGGGAGAGGAAGAGAAGGAGAGAAAGAAAAACAGGATGGAAAAATACATAATGGGGGTGTATTAAGAAGTAGGGCTATGGTAAAGTGGATACAAGAATGTGGAGGACACACAGAGAACCTTTATCCAGGGCAGGGTAGGGTGTTTATAGAAAAACTCTGAAGCACAGGCAGATAAGTGAGTACCATGTAAGGAAAGTTTAGGGAGCTATAATATTGTATAATAAACTTAGACTGCAAAAAATTATGTACTGTGCAATCCCTTTATTTCATCTTGTTACTGGAAAAAACCTCTGGAAGTAAGGAGAGATGAAAACCAGTCTTGATTTAATAAGTAGCCTTTGACGATTTTGTGATGCTTTTGGTGATCACACATTTTAATATCACTCTGTTTTGCATTATGTTGGGAAAATCTGGACTTCAAGGAGTTGAAAAGCAATAATCAGTGCTGGTGAAGATGTAAGGAGCTAAATAAATATTACTTAAAGGACTTCTCAAAGAGAAAAAAGAAAACCCACAACCCTATGAATGTGCTTGACCCTCTCTTGAGAATTAAGTTAGATGGTACAATTTAAAGCTTTACTCCAACATCTGACAGACACACTCTGCATGCTGATGTGTAATATCTGAAGATTGTGTGCTTGAAAGAAAGCCTTTTCTGAGCTACATTCTATTTTTGTTAGAATAAAGCAGCTGCTTTTTGGAGCGGATATCTTCTGAAGTGCTCAATCTTCTAGTTCAAGTTAAGTATTAGCTAAATATTGTGAGCAGATTTTGTGTATGCTTTCTCCCAAGCTGCTGGAGTAATTCAAACTATTTCAGGCATAAATTGTGCAAATGTGCAGACTGACCTCAAGAGGTGGAAGTAAGTTTGCTTCTACACCTTACTCCCAAGTAGTCACTGCCTCAGCAATCTGAGAGCATGGAAAGTTTGGGGCAATTTAAACATGATTTGAAAAGAAATAGAAATGGAGTAAAACTATCTTTTAGAAAGGCTATCTGACTAGATTGCTGTGGTCTGCCCCTGATCATTTCTGAAAAAAAACCCAAAACATTGCTTAAGGAGACAGACATCTACAAACTCAAATGTAGTCTTATTAATGGAACAGTTGTACCTGCAGCATTGCCTTCCACAAATAATAGCAGGTGGCTTTGTACATTTGTTATTTAGAAAATTGTGTTTTAAATGTTAGGTGTAAGGCACCTGTATCATTCTGTAAATACACTGAAGTCAACCACTGCAGTTATATGCAACATACATATGTACACAGTAAAGCACCATACCTACTGTGGCCATAGATGCTTGTGATCTGTTTGAGAATTTGTTTTGCAGCATTTAGTTTGCTGGGGATTTTTAGATGGAGGGGAAAAAAAGTTTTGAGAGATCAGAGCTGTACAAACAGGCACAGGGAAGATGAAGTATCCTGATCCAACAGTAATAAATGACATACTGTCTTAAAGAGCTTCTAGAAAATTAGGACAAAAATAACTTTCTAGGCTATAGTATATGCCTCCAACCTAATTTATAATAAGAAAAAATAACAGGACAATATATAGGAAGAAAGTGGTGTGAGCAAAAAAAAAAAAAGTGTTGAGTTACTCCTATATGCAGTGATAATGGCATAGTACAGCAGTCTTGCCAGTATAATCAATGCCCTACAAAAGGATAGCTGTTGCTCTGGTGCAATAAATAATTAGCAAATTGTGCAAGACATAGGAGGTTTAACACAAAAGACAGATATTTTTTCCCTTTATTGAAGAAATCCTAAAAATTTCTAGTGATGATGTTCATGTTCATACAGAAATTTTTGCAAGTAGTTTGAGCCATACCATAGCTGTGATCAGTGGCTTTAATCAATGACACTAACAGGAAAGTTGTACTCCTTTGTATCATATATGAGATGAGATTAGTGTGGTGAATCTATATATTGAAGTTTAAGTCAATTTTTTGTTTGTTTTAATGTGTTTTAAGAGTTGATTTTGAATACAGTTCAGAGAATTCTGGGGTCAGAGAAAGCAGCTATTGAAAGGATAGCTGAAACAACAGCTTTTGAAAGTTGGGAAATAATGATGAGAAAGTAAAAGGGGAATAAAATAATCTAGGAGAGTTTGATTTGAAAGCTGAAGAATTCAGTCCAAAGAGAGGTAGGATTAGTACACTGAGTAATGGAAATACAGAAAATATGTGAGTTAGAAAGGGGAAGCTAATTCAGGTTCCAAGGGCAGTGAATGATAGTACCTTCAAATGATAAAGTGTTCCCCTGTTTGCTGTTTCTATTTGCATGTGATAAAGTTGGAAGTATAAATATGAACATTATTTTGAGAGTGCTCTTTCTAGCTTTAAATACATGTGAATTATTTTTTTCCGTTTGAAGGAGGTATTCAGACAAAATGCATGACCCTGTTTCCTTTCATACTTCATTCAAGCACTTCTAGTAAAATATTAGCAATAGTGGCATCTGTATTAAAAAAAAAAAATGTAAAAGTGGGAATTCACCCTTTGTCACTTGGAAATGTCAGTAGATTTCAAAGATGCAGGCTTGCTTTGTGAGTGCTGTAATTTATTGAAAGATAGAGGGATAATAAATTGAAACAGATGGATATTGATTGGAAACTTCTTGTAACTTTATTAGTTCCTTCATATTGCACAGTGTGTTTGAAGAAAAAGGTGTGAGACTAAAGAACGCAATTAAGTTGCTGTATTTGGAAAAAGGACTTGTAAAAGGTTTCTGGTTTGCTTCTGTCTGCAAAAGAAGGCATAGGTTTTAGAGCCAGGGTAAGGTTTATTACCTGAACTGAGATAGTTTCAAGATTCAGCTGAGAATGAAGCTCTGTTGTGTGAACAGTATATAAACACAGAAGTCATTGTTTCCATCTCAGGAGAGAGAAAAAATAGCCAAGGACAGAACAACAGTGTTGTCTCTGTGACCAGCAGCAGTACAAGAAGTGAGCACATGTACATTAAAGGCTGCATTTGTAATTTCCTCTCTTTGGAGAGGGCAGAGGAAGAGAGGGGATTGACAGATGTTAAGTAAAATTAGAGTAAGGAGGGTGACAAAAGCAGAATAGAAGAGGAAGAGCTATTTTGCATCTGTGGAGCATGACTTCAAAGTTTGAAGCCCATGTTCTTACCTCATTAACTATTGCAGAGTGAAGTACTAGGGATGGCAAGTAGATTGGGGTGAACTCTACATTTCTCCTGGGGATTTAGTGTGGCCAGTTGTGAACTGTGGATAACTACAGATATCTTGTCTTCACTAGATTTTACCAAATTCTGGCTAGGATGTGCATACATCCAAAGTATGCCCCTGGGATGTAAGAGGGAATAAGGATGGGCAGGAGCAGTAAGTCAGCTGATGGAGAGATGCTCTGTGGTCTGGGCTGGATAGACTGATTCAATCTGACCCACAAAGGCTTTTTCTGCGCAGCACAGAGAATGAAACTCTGTGAGGCTAAAAGCACTTCAGCACTTCAATAGGAATGTGCTAATTTCTTTCCACAGTCCTTCAGCCTTAAGAAGCTGACTTCATGTTTCAGAAGGGGCTTTTTTTTTTTTTTTTTTTTTTCATCTTTTGTAAGTCTAAAAGGGGACAAATATTTCTTTGCTACTGTTAAAAGTCTTTGTTAGTAACTTTGGCTTCCAATTCATTACTGCAGTCATGTTTTCTGAGCCTGGTGTGAGAGATAAACCCTTTGCAAATGAAGACAGCATCCATTTTCTTTCTACCTCAGGCCACACAGAATTGATTGGGGTAATAAAATGACAGTACCATGTAATATACTGACAGCTCTTTAATTTGAAAACTAGTTCCAGGCTGATTCAAAACTTGTTTAAAGTTAATTTATGACTTGTGTAATTTTCAACTGGACCAAGGTAAGGGTGGTATATGAAAACCAATGCAGAGTTAACACAATATATTCAAACCTGCCAGTTTGAAATCACCTATGAAGGGTTTGTGAGTTGCTTCTTTTTAAGTTTTATTGTTTTAAAGTAGCAATGGCAGAAAAAATAGCAGACTTTTGGCTGGTATAAATACCCTGTAAGACAATATTTCTTACCATTTTTCAAATTCAACTGCTTATGCTTTTTTTCAAAGTATTTTACGCGTACTTGTTTTTATATACATCGGTTCTCCATTTTCTTCAAAATCAGGAGCTGCACAGTTTCTGTTTCTTATGAGATAACATCTGTTCTGATGGTAACATGGAATGGCAAAAAATTACAGTATTTTGTTACTATAATGTTCACTGTGAACATTCCCTATGAATATACATGTCTGTATTTACATATCTGTGTAATATTTACATATACAATACATAACTGGGTATGTGTATTTATGTTGTATTTAATGGTCTGGGTTTTAAAAAATAAAATTAAAAAATATTCAAGTCCTCAAATTAAGCCATAACGTAAGCATAGCATATAATGTAAATATGTTCCTTAGAAACCTGTCACTTTTATGTAGCTCACAAATGAAATCTGCATCTGTCTGTATGCACTGTTGACTTTTCAGCATACTGTATCAGTGATGCTTCTGCACAGAAAAGAACAAAGCTAAAAGCACACAGTTTGCTTCTATTACAGTAGGTACAAATAGCAAATATACCAAATGGGATGAAGGGGAGAAAAGAAATAAATACAGTTGGATGCACCTTTGTTTTCTCACTTCCTACCAGTCACTGTCACCTTAGCTCTCTGCTGACCTGATTTAAAAAAAACTAAAATGAAAACTGCTGAAGGTCCAAGTGCCAGAATTTAACCACCTGCACTTTTGTGTCTTCTACCATGAAGGTTCTAACGGGTGCCAAGTCTAGCAAGCAAGTTCTATCCCAGGACTAGAATATCCAATTTGTTACATATTTGTGTCAACATGTAATTCAAATTCTACTTTTTTGGCAGAATTGTGATTGATTCAAGCCAATGCTCTCACGCTTAAACTGTGTGAACATTTAGGTCATATGAAAAGAGACATAGTTCAAAGCAGGGCTGTTTTTCTTGCATACACCTAGGCTACACATTTCATGTATCCTCTTCAAGGTTTTCTAAGTCCAGAAGGAGCTTTGATCAAAAACAGCCTTCTACAGGAAAAATGTGATTACATATATTTTGATAAAGAATTTCTATATTTTCAGGAAACTGGGCATACCACTTAATGGTGATTTTTTTCCCCATAATTTATTAATTAATATAATTATATATTTAGATCCATTGGAAAGGTATGTCTTGATCTGCCCAATTTGAAAATACAGATAGGTGAGCTTTTGTACGTTGCTTAGAAAATATAATAATATTTTAATGAAATGGGAAGGGATTAAACACTAGAAAAGATGTGTACCAAATTACTTATTGCCTAGGTTCCATGTCCATGAACAATCATGTCCATCACTGCTACAGTTGAGGCTCGTAAGTCATCAAGAAGTGCCATTGACATGGTTTTCCTCATACAAGGCCTTGAGAAAAGAAAGAAGTGACTTCTTGCAAAGTCACTCCACTGTATTTTGATACAAATAATAATTAAGGAGGACAAGAAACTAATTTTAATCATTTTTAATTACATTTTGGCTTTTAACACTTCTTCAATAATAATGTTATTTCACATCAGCGGTACAGGTTTTTTGCTTTTCTTTACAAAAGTAAACTAGGCTAATACTTTTTTTACCTTGTTTTATTTGCCAAGTACTAATCAAGGTACCAGGATTTGTTACCAGAACTATTGCTCGTTTGGCCGTGTACTTACTCATAACACACTGAGAAGCTTTATGAAAGTTCCCACTTGCACCTTGCAGCACTTTCATTGTTGTACCTTACATGAAAGGATCTTATTCCACTTACTGAATACATTTAGTTCTGAAAGCTGTACTTCAGAGCAACATAGCTTGCCTTTCTTACATATGTTCAAGGTCTATACAGTTTTCCTAAGAAGTGACAGCAGTGTGAAAAGAGATAATAAACCCAGTGTAATTGGAAAGAGGGACACATTTTCTTGGCTTGGTTTCTGAATAATAAAGTAAATGTTATTTCCATCTGTCTCCTTAAAAATGGAAGCATTATATCAGCTAGGTAGTTCTTAAGAAAACTATTGAGGACGCCCAAGCTGCTTGGAAAGAAGATATTTGAGACTTGATGTGGGAAGAGAATCCATGACATGCTGGTCCTGTTGAAGCAAGAGGAATGGAACAGGAATGTGTGTTTACCAAATTGCAGTTATGCAGACCATTTTTGAAAACCATCATTTATTACATTCAAAAATCATAAGTAATAAAAAAAATTTCTAGCCACAGGTAGTAGCAATGTAATAAAAGTTTGTTCATACACAAAAGAGAGAATTCAAGGAGAGAAATCACTGAACCAAAGAGTTCAGACAAGCACATAATTTTCTTCTAGCAGACGTGGCTGTTACTTTTGTTTTTGTAAGTAGCACAGAAGAGCTTCTGGAAAGGTATTGAGCTGATAAATTGCATGGCAATGATTTAATTTTCCAGTTCTCAAGAAGAAAACAAAATAGTACTTTTCAGTACTCAGAGTCAGTTAATGGCTGATTGAGTCAACAAGAAGGGATAGTCTCATTGTCATATTTTACTGGGAACCAAACTGAGAAAGCCTTTAGGAGAGAAGACATTTGCCTGTGCAAGTTCAAATCTGCTAGGCAGGACAGTAAGCTGTCAGGATGAACATGATGCAAAGTTTATTCCAATAGCATATAAACTGTGGGGATTTTGTAATGCTGGTAGCAGAAAATCACATGTATTATCAGAATGCTGGAGATGTTTGTCTTTGTAGTTCACTGTGTTTAGCTGTGGTGTTGATATTCTTTTGAGGAACTGAGAAACCTGAAAGATAGTGTTTTATTATTCCTGTCATGGAATTATTTGGGATGGCAGCTCTACCAAGGTATTTCATTTTACCTTTTGTTCCACAAATCCAATGCTTATGCCTGTAAAACAGGGCAGTGTAATGGCAGTTGGATTTCATTGTTCACGTTTTAATTGATAGTATTATTTAGTCTTTCCTGAAAGCTGTTTTTTCCTAAAATGTCTTCCTCTTACTGAACCTTAAACTTATCGTGGTAAGCAACAGAACAGTCGCTTTTTGTAAGTTGCAGAGAGGTGGTGCAATGAAAAAGGCATAAAAAGCTTTATTTGAAATGTTTAATCTCAGAAGCTATTTTAAAGGGATTCACTTAAAAATGTGTATGAAATAGAGATATTAGCATTCCACCTTCAGATCCAAAGACATTTTTTTCCAACTTTCTAGCCGCCAGCATACTCCCCTATCTATTAATTCTTTTACAGTATCCAATCTTACCTGTGATTCTCCATGTCATTCAGGAATGGTTGTTGGACCACAGTGTTCAATTTTTCCCGTCCAACGCATGCATATTGGTCTAAACTACAAATGCTGAATATTATCATTATGAAATTTTAATTTACTTTTTAGACATTGTTGTGTTGAAAAAATAGTAAGTTTTGCAGCTTGCAGTTTCCAAAAGCATAATCTTGATTTCCTTGCAATTAATGACTACAGAGAAAGTGATACATCAAAAGCACACATTCTGCTTGCTAAGCGATGACATCTAAAATGTCTTCTATAATGAGCATTACAACAAGCATGGCAGAGATAGTACCAATTAAAGGAATTTTTTTTTTCCCCTCTATAGTAAAATATCTTAGTCTCTGCCATTATCAAAACCACTGTGTGAAGCAGTGAAGGTATTAAAGTGGTTTTTGTTTTGACTGATCTAGTCATGTTGCATTGCAAAATCAAGGGAATTTTGAAAATAGGATGTAAACTACTTAAGATTTTTTTATTATTATTTTATTTTGCTATAGTGTTAAACTTACTAATAGACAGCCAACTCAACTAACTTTTCAAACTTTACCAGGTGCTGTGCTATATTGATTTGCAGTGATTGGTAAAATATGTTTGTGTGGGGTTGTTCTAGCATGGTCCGAGCTGTTTTGCAGGAACCTCCATCTTGAATAAGGGGATGATATGTAATATTCCCTTCCTTGCAGTTCAGGAACAGGGGTAGGTATGGGCAAAACAAGCTTGTTCAGAACTTTGCAATTCTGAAATACTATGTAGCTATTTATTAAGCCTTATAACACTCTTGTGAAGAAAGTATTACCATTTAAGAGCAAATATATGACAGATGGTTTTGCCTCTGGGGTAAAAGAAGTTGCCCAGGATATAAAGAGTAGAGTTTTAGGCCTGAAGTACTTTTAATTTCTCTGCCTGTGCTTAGAGCGCAGCTCCTCTGAGAAGTCTCAGTTTTTTGGCGTGCCACATCAACAGGCTGCTGAGGGGTCTATTTGTCTCTGTTGCACTCAGGACTCCGAGCCGTCAAATGAGGTGGTCTCAGAGGCCCCAGGTAATGTGGTACCCTCTACCTCAAGAAGTAGCTCTGAAGAGCTGGTATCGGTGGCACAGAAACGTCCAGAAGAGGTAGGACATTCTGTGTCTATTATTTTCCAAGTTGAACTGTTGGGGGATACACGTTTGCCTCTGTTTTTTGTGCCTAGTGTTGCTTTACTCACAGCAGAGACTTTTTAAAGCTAAAGCTCAGTCTTATCCTCACGTACCAACAGCATGCAAGACCAAGGTAAATCTCAGGACCTTGATTAAAGGTACCTATAAGCCAAGTATATTACATCTGCTACCTTGTTAGTACTTTTTCTTATTATCAGTGATTGGGAAGATATTTTTCCTTCTTTCTGTCTTTCACACCATGGCAGTAATAGGAGTCCCTTTAGTTTCTGGCAAGTTAAAATTTATGATACTAAACATACGCGTATAGATAGATATAGGTAGATATAAAGCATCTGTCATCATTCACTGAATTTAAATTCAGCTAATTGCTGGATTGTGCAAAGGAAAGACTCTTGCTAATGTTGTGCCTTTTTTTTTTTTTTCCCTTTTATTAAAAAAGAAATATGAGATGCTAATGATGTAGTATGATCATAAATCCAGACTCTCTGTTGTTAGGAGAAGAGGCTTGTAAGGTAGTTCAATAATGTAGCCAGTGACGTGGGGATTTTTCTTTCCCTGCAATATCATAGTACACCATAGCTGGAGGAGAGGTTGCCTGCAGAATTCAGACTCACAACTTCATTTTGTGGTTGCAATATCCCTTTCAGAGAAACATTACTATCCTTAAATTTACCCTTCCTGTGAAAAGTCAGTCCTTCATTTGGAGTAGCCTTAACATTATTAATCTTGACTTTTCTCAAACAGTTTAGCTATTATTATTATTATTATTATTAAAGAGTTTAGTTATTATTATATAGTTATTATTAGAGATAATACAAGGCAATACAAAGATTACTTTCTTCTGCTTTTTTTTTTCCTATTTCTTTTTACTATAATCTTCCCAGCAGAGTACGAAATACTAGCCATATGAAATACAATGCAATTTATTACTTCTTTAGTGAAGCTTTTAGATAGTTATCAAATACTTTCTTGAATTTCTCCTTTCCTCTGATAGTTGTGTCACTTTGTCTGAAGAAGAGGGAAGTCTGCAATACAGAGCCAGGAGAATTCTTAAGAGTGTCTTCTGGATTAAGACCAAATAGGTACTTCTTTTGGAGTATCACCATGTATTCTAAAATAGACAGTCAGGTTATCACCTCTGAGCAGTCCTGAGGATGTAAGGGTAATAGAAGCTTTTAGTAATAATTTTATATGTATTCTAGAGTAGCAAAGAGACCTCTAGTCTATGAAGGGCCATGAGTTCTGCCTCTTAAATCTCAGCTTTGCTGACTCCACTGGAGAAATTAAAATGGATAGCACAGATGATATTAAAAAATAAAAATAGAAGAAAAGTGCTGCAGAAAGAGGAGTGAAACATGGTTGGTTAGTAAAAGGAGAGAGCAAGGAAGATGAGTATACAGTTTTTGCCTTTGTTGAATAAAAACATCTAAACTGTGGAGGAGAGGAAGATTCAGAGAATTGAAAGATGGAAATAAACCTTTTGAATTTTACTAAATATCTCTAGTAATAGTTGAAGCTGTTTTACTGAATGTGGGGTCATAAAGTATTATATGTGTTTTGAAAAGGAATGAGACTTTCTCCTATCATATTTGTGGTAGTTTATATAAAAACAGAGAGATGAGTCAGAAGGAGTTTTGTGGTTGGATTTGCAGGGAACCTTGAGAGATGAACACAAGTATGCTGAATTTCCAAATTCAGAACCCACAATGAAACAACCCATTTAGGTTACGCATGGGTAAGTCAGTATGTTAAACAAACATTTGTGAATTACACCCTAAAAAAACAGATCAACAACAACAAAAAAGTGTTAGCAGAGCTAACAACTAATGCCTTTTTTATTTTTCATTTTATTTGAAGCACATCACTCCCTTATATACTTCCAGTGTCTGCTTAATGAGTTAATATTTGGAATTAACTATAGCCGCCTATAGCTGCACTTTTTGTATAATAATTTGTGTCTCACCTGAATTTAAGCCATCAGTATTGGTGAGAAGGCAGTTGTTGAGGAAAAGCTTAAATGTAGCCATGGAAAATAAGAGGAAAGTTTAAAGGAGGCAAAATGGCCAACAGACTAAGGATGTCAGGAAGGTGAAGGAGAATTGAGAAGGATATGGAAAGTGATATTCCAAAAGTCTCGGACTTGTAAATTTGAGGAGAAAGCAATTTCTTACAGAAGAAAGTAAGGAAAAGTCCATGAGTTGCCACATTAATTTGTATAAACCGTAGCTTTTTTCTGCTTACAATTAATTTTCCTCTTCTGACAGTCTAAATCCAACTCTCAGTTACTTGTGTCATCAGTTTTAACTTTGTAGGATGTCACTTGATTGCTCAGATGAGGCTTTGTTTTGCTTGTCCAGGCATTCCTCGTAGCAGAAATGATGTTTGAATTTTGAGTTCTACTCAACAGGTGGGAAGGATGGCATCTGCTCCTCTTATTGCCTCCCTTCATTCCTAGCCTCTTTTCATGCTTTAAAATCAGATTCAACTCTGCATGGAATAGGGACAGTGTACAGCTATGTGGCATATGACAAAAGCCACTGCAGAAATAATTAATGTGTCAGGTGTTTAGGTTTAGATACCTGTGAAATTTTTGTACCTGTGAAGGATTCAAGAAAGTGTGTGTCTTCATCGGTGTAGTTCAGCTGCAGAAACACTTTGGGTTATAAAATAATCAAACACTGTTTAAAGTTAGAAAGATACCTTTTCCTGTGTTTTTGAAAGCTGTGCAATCCTCAATAAAATTTAAGTAATATGGATTTGAATGCTTGAATGATTTTAATTAGTATCCATACTAAAATAAGGAAGTTTCCTGTGTGATTGATGAGTTAATATTGTATATATTTATTGTATTTTTAAGAATTGGAATTGAAAGAAAAATTGATGCATTTGAAAGGGGACGGATGTGTGCCACCTCATTTTCAGTGTCATTTCATTAGAACTTCTAAGCACTTAGGAAACTGTAGAATAACACTGCTTTTCATAGAATACTATACTAAATTATATAGTTTTGATGTTATCCCTCCATCAGTAATGCTTAAAATAGGAATTTTGTCAATATACAATTATATTATTTGCCAATAATGTCAAAATTCAAAACTGCACTATTGGTAGTATGCCCTGAGTCAATACATTGAATTACATCTCTGATAGCACACGTTCTTTGCCATGAACCGATGAAAGAAAATTCTCTGGGCTTGTTGATTGCTTAGTATTCAGAGCTTTTAAATGTGCAGATAGTCTTGCTTAAATAACACTGTAATGGTTTGTTAAAATTCAAGGGCTGATGAATTAGATTTTATGGTCACTTTCACTGTGCATGTAGCAGTTGCAGTATATTTAGTAAATATATTTATATAGTTTTATAGATGAGTATACAGTGATGTTGAAAAAAGTGAAGGTTTGTTGTTCAGGTAGTTTTGCTTTCCCTTTTTCATGTAGTGCCTAAAGAGCCAGATGGGTGAGCTGTATCTTGATATCGTTTCTCATAAACAACACTCTAATATACAGGGAGTGATGGTGTCAGTGGTTGGTTATCTAAAAAGAAACTAGTTTTGACTGTTCCCTTAAACCTGAGTCAAATAAGAGACTTCTTTAACTAGAAGTAAAAAAGAAAGACATGAGTTATGTATATTCATTTTCTTTGTGGCAAATCAATTAATCACGTTTTAATAGTGTAAGCCTAGAGTCTAACAGAGCTGTTCTTTTTGAATGGCTGCATTGCCAGAACAGTACAGATACAGATTAAAGGCTGTGCCATTCTCTCTCTTGGATAAAAAAATAATTAAACAACCTATCAATCCTCTACTTTCCCCCTCAAAAAAAAGCATGTATATATGTTCTGGAGAATTTTAGGGTAAAATATGAATAATATGATTGTAAAATATGAATATGAATGGCTTATGTTTCTGTGGTCTTTCTGAGTGCTGCATTGGAACTATGATGCTGTGCAAAATGTTGTGATTCTTAACTAAAGAAAGATTAAGGTAAGTATCCATTAATCTATTTCTGAACTATTAGGCATTCAGTGCTTGCAGTTTATCTGGATAAAGCACAGACTTTGTTGCATTAGTCATGCACAGCTGAGGTATAGAGTTTTATAGGAAAAGATGTGTCCCACATTTAAGTCATCTGCCGTTAGTCACATGTATGGTACAAGCAGCTTAAAAGGATTATAAACTTTAGTGTTAAAAATCATTGCATTGCTCTTGGAAAATCTGGGGGAGCCATCTGCATGATTTCATATACGAACAAAGGAAACATTTCTTAACTTTTATGAACACAATTGGCAGCTGATACTATCGTTTGTTTCTTGAGTTATCTTCCTTCCTTGATCTCTGGATAAATCCTTTCCAAACAAGTTGCATTGCCTCTTAAGTTAGTATGAAAGGAGATTTTTTTTTTTAAGACCCCAAACTATAAAATTCAACAGCAGAGCGTCCAATCCATCCTTTTGCTATCTTATTACACTGAAGTGTTTGCTTTTTAAACAAAGTACGATGTAACATCTGAAAGAATTGAATAAAATGTAATTCCATGGCAAAGCTTGTAATAATGCTCTGTGGTATTTTCTCCATCTGCTATTATTACAAGACTGTTAAATAACTGGATTTCCATCACCGACTTCTTTCATTTCAGAAAATAACTCAATCATCATGTAGAATAAGCATTGGCAAGAAGCAGAAAGATGATTTGCACTTTTAAAGAATATAAGAAAATATTAGAGAAAATACACATTTGTATATCTATCTATATGTATAAATTCAAAGCTTTTATTCTTGTGCATGTGAAAAGGCTGTGCATTCTTTTCTAAACTTCATAGGCATAACAATATTTTCCCTCTGTTCTGTGTAGCTGCTGTCTTGAACTCATTTAACAGAATTCTATCAGACTGTTGTTGCTATAAATATGTTGTTCATACTGTCAAACTTTTAATTGAAAAAAAAAATACAATTGCCCACATACAGCAGGTTCGACTGCATATTTACTTTTGAACACTAAACATTTCTGTTTAGCTTGTTAAAAGCTTTCCTGCTCAGAAATGTCATTGGAAATTTCCTTGCTGTATGGACCTAGCAGACTGTTTTCTGATGCAAAATCATAAATTATAATTCACTAGTTACTTTGTATCATAGATAAATAATCCCTCCTTATATAATTTTGGAACAGAGGTTGATTTATACTCTAAACCTGCTGCCGCACTGAGATTGGGATGGCTATTTTGTGCAACACCACAGACTCTACATGGCATACTTTAACAGTGAGTTGAAATCATATTAGGTCGTCTGTGTCATCTGTCCCCTAGTAAACATAGGACTGATTCCTCTGATCCATTTGTTAGTACTTTTTTCTTCTGAGCAATGATGGTTTTCACACTTTTGGAGCCTTTTCCTTTACACTCCTGTTCAAATCACCTTACAGAATATCTATTGCACCTCTCCTCTTTGTTTTCTTTGTGTGACCATGAAGAGTTACAGCAGATTACAGATCTGGAATTGCTGTGCATTTAGAATATTTTCTGGACCTAAGTCAGATTCCTTGTAGAGAAGACTGAAATTTGGTTAGTTGCCTGAAATTTGGTGATTTGGCCCATAATCTAACTCCTTGTGTCACAATCAAAGACTCATTTATCAGAACAGAAGAGTGGAGTCAGATCGTTTGGCACTCAAGAGATTTGTTTGTTTTTACTTGTTGTGCTTTTACAAGTAATTATTATGATTGCTAAAGTTTCCATTAATATTTCATAACAGAAGTGCTAAGCCACATACCTAAAAACCCTTAGAGTCTAACTGCGTTAAAAGTAAATTAATAATGAACAGAGAAGAGAACATAATACCTTTGACTACTGAAGTGATTCTTCTGTAAAATAAACTGGGAAATACAGTAAGCATGGAAATGCTCTGGAGTTAGGAATTCATATTTTCTGTCTATTCTCTTCACATGACTGTTTCATGTAATCTTAATAACAAAGCATAAAGGTCGCAAGATGGCTGAAAAATGCAGTCATGCAGTTCTGCTTTTGAAGTCAAAATTTATTTATGTATATTTAAGCTGTAAATGGCTTTATGGAATGAGGGTTCCTCTTAAAAGAATATTATTAATTTAAAAAATGAATTAGGTCTGTTTAAGATTTCCACAAATCCAAGTCATTTTTCTTTATTTAACCTTTTCACAGTCTCTGCCTTTCTTTACAGTACATTCAGTCCTATATCATCTGTTACTCAGGAAGGTATTTAATACATGACTTGGCATCATTTGCATTATACAAGAAGATTAACTTTACAAGCTCTGCTATTAATCTGAGTAGCTCTACATATTGACCTATGAAAGAACATAATTAAGTTAGCTTAATTAAGTTAATTAATTGTTACACTCTGATGAACTTACTATTGAGAGGAAATTAAAGGCAAATAGAAAATGTCATTCATTGGTTTGAAATAACATTTTAAAGGGTTTTACAAAGATACATTATATTTAGATGACTAAAATATCTATTGTGTAATAACCAAGCAGAATCAATTAAAAAAGTCAAAAGCTAAGAATCCCTGCAGTATTTTCTCTTATTGCCTGACACCCAGTCATATTTCTAAAAGCAATTTAAAAAATGTGATTAAAAAAAAAATGTAGAAAATATCTCTTGTGGGGTTTTTTCCCCAATACCCAAATAATTGAATTCAGGAATTGAGACCACTGTCTACAGATGGACTACAGAGAAAAGCACACTGTAAGACTTAGGTAAGCGTTATAATCTGGTATCAGATTCTCCTCTGAGGCAGAGGAAAAAGGGAAGGATTGAAAAAGAGCGTGAGAATGACTTTCTCATGCAGTGGTGGAGGGGAAAGGAGACCATCCACTACATTTCTGTTGTCAGGAGTGCCTGCAAGTTCACTGCAAGAAAACATACAGGGTTAGAGCACAGTACTGTGCATGGATAGACCATCTGCATGAATCCCAGTATCTGGGGCATGTTCATCAATCTTGATAGGCTCTGACATGTAACCTGAAGATCATCAATTCCAAGTAGCCATCATTAACAAAAAGTTAGAGAAAAATCATGAAACATGTGTAAGTGTGCTACAATAAATGCTGTCAATGAGCACTTTATTAATTGGTGAGATTCATTAATTTTACCATTACTATAGTTTGAAATTAATTTGTCTGAACAATTTGTTCTCTACTCATTTTTTTCCCAAGGTATATAGATTTTCTGGCTGGCATCCTCAGTGATTTTAGGATTTCATGCTTGCTTTCTGTTGTAAAAATGAGTATTTTAACTCATTTGAAAGCAGCATTTTCCCTGATGTATTATTCTTTGTCATTTCAGATCACATTAAAGGGTCATTAAGCTGTGGATACATTCTCTGGAAAAATAGCAGCATTGAAAACAGAAAGTCAGTGGCATTTAGAATCACTTGTGTACAAATTTGCATTCATATTCTGAATGCAGAGAAGTTAGAATTTCATTCCTTTAAAGAGAAGAAAAAAAAATCTTTCCTTGAAAGATACAAGATTATTTTTTATTTGAGAGGAAAAAAACTGAAACATTCTTCAAAATGGATAGGACTAGAAGAAACAATTGAATTACAGCTACTCTACATTTAATAAGACAATTTTTTTTCTTTAACACCTTGACCACAAAAAAAATAGTTTTAAAATTTGTAAATTAAGTTTGAAATTAATATATTTGGCCACCTGAAAGTGTGATAGGGTGCTAAACAAGCAGTTATATACTAAGAAGACAGAACTGCTTTGATTTCAGCTTAAACAACATGCTTTAAATCATAAGGAATTTTGGGCAGGCTAGAGGAAGAGAGTGGAAAATGGAATGAAACATTAGAATTAGGTAAGCTTTAGGTGGGAAAATTCTGCAATTTGAAGGCTGTTTCCCACCTGCTGCATAGTTTGATAGCTGTACTGCTGTCAGTGGACTTCAGTGTACCTGTGTGCGCTCAGCTCGTTGGATTGTTTTGAGGCATTCGTGCCATGGCATGGTACACTGTCAAGGAAGCTACTGTTGTCATATGCTGTGTGGTGTGTTTGAGATACACAATGGAAGTTCTTTCCTGAAGAAAAGTAAACGTAACTCCCTTCTTCAATATATTATGTACACACTCTTAGTGTTCTTTTTTCTTTCTTTTCTGAGGGATTTATCTTCTCTCATATTTGTAATATTTAAATGAAAAATTAAGCAAATATGTTCTCTGGTCATTTTATGAAGTGTAAATACTAGAATTCACATTGCACTATGTGAACAAAGCAATGATCCTTTTCCTAGGTAATATATGATGTCAGAAACTTTCTGGTTTATTTTAATATGACAGGTTGAAAACATCATCAGAACCCTTTTAAGTTATTATAGTCTAGATTTCAGATAATGAAGTGTGAGCAGAGTTGAAAATTTCAATGTCATCTTTAAGGTAGTGAAGATAAGCAGAGGTCAGTCAGTAGTCATTAATAATGCAGGTTATATAGATTTCTCTGTCCCAGTTGTTTCAGGGTTATCTCTGAACTGCACTGTAATGCCAGCAGTGTCACAACGCTACTTTCATCAAATTATTTTTTCAGTAAATTTCTCCCACTGTTAAGCAGAATATTTAGACTTTGAGGAGTTCTTATTACCTAAATATTTTAGTACGGTAGAATCAATTATGTGTTTTTTAATAGAATAGCTCTTTTTGCTATTAATCTGTATTTTTGTGACATTTATATATACATTAATTTACCCTAATTAATAGTAGATTAAAGCTAAATTTTTGTTAACACCAAGTTTCTATTTTCTGAACACCATGAAGTAGATTAACAGACACCATTATCTTTCATGGCCCTCACTGACCTTCTAAATCCTTTGTAAGTGAAGAGTTTTCCTATAATTTTCTTTTTTAAAAGAGGCTACTCAGCTGTCTTAGTCTTCCAAAACCTATAAATTACCTGGAATACCCAGAACTACATATTCTGTGCTATATTTATGGGCTTTGTTTTATTTAGAAACTGTGAAAATGTTACTGAATTTACAGTTAAATTCAGAGACACTTAAACTGTGATGAGTGGTATCTTTGGGAAGTTGATTCTCCTTTATCCAGTCCTGATGTGTTTTACTCTGGTAAGATTCTTGTTTAAATTGACTGAAGTCAGTGCAGGAAATTAGTACACCTTCTGTTAATAGACACTTGTGTCCTCTCATAAGGATTGCTTTCTCCATATACACAAGTGAGGTGGAGGTATGCATGCTGTGCAGTTAAGCTGGCTAAAATTCTTGTCTAAACCTCCACAGATTGTGCCACTGAAAAACATGCTTGCAGAGGACTTTTCAGACCACCCAGACAAGGCTTTACCCTAGGGGAATGTGTTTTGTTGCTGGCTAAGACAGGGGCCTGAAGATGCTCTGCAATTCAGTGGTTAGCAGAGCAAGTCTTCAGTCAGTTTACCGCAGCCCTAGCCCATACTGCTGCTGAAAGGGTGATCTGCTCCCACAGATATCCACTTGCTGGTCTACTAGCTTGGGGTAGATTTACAACCAAAATGAGCAGTCAGTGTAGAAAGTAAAAATCTGTACTGAACTGTTCCTGTATACTTGGTTAGTTGTTTGGGTTTTTGTAATGTGTTTAATATTAGTGATAACTTCAGTTTCTTTAATCAGCAGCCAGGTTTTGCTCTCTAAGATTCATAGATTAGAAGACCAGGAGATGATATTGTCAGTCTAATTTATTATGTAGCATATACCATGATACTTGTAAATTTTGTGTGGATAAAAGCATGTTTTTGCAAATGAGGTATCCATCTTCATTTTAAAAAGTTTCAAATGATACAGAGTGAACTCAAGCCCCCGAATAATAATTTGCATTGTTGGCTAACAACCTCCAGTGTTAAATATTAGTTTCATTTGTAGTCTGGATTTGTCTTCGTTCAGCTTCTATCTTTGTCAGCTAGATCAGAGGCTCATTTGTTTTGAATTTTCTTTTCCCTGTGTAAGCCTTTATGGACTCTGAGCTACTAGTCAAAAGGTGGAAGAATTTATCTTGTTCTTAAAAATAATATTACTCTTCCTAATGCCCACATTTTCTGAATTCCTCCCATAATACTAAGTATTTCAGGTGAAATTTCTTTATCTCAAAGGTTATTTCATTTAATAATAACATTTAATTTGGGAAACTAATAGGGATTAATTTGGTTTGTTCTTACCTTCATCTTGCAGTCTTCCCTGGGTATCTGCCAGAGTCCACTGAAGGTGATAAGAAACTAAGCAAGATAAACATTTGTTGTTGCCCAGTGCAGCTCCTTATTTCTTTATGCCAAAAGTTAATCTGCTAGTGTCTGGGTGGAGTGATGAAGGCAAGAAATAGTGCTAAAAATTAAAAATTTTCAGGGGCAATATTGCATATGTGGTGTGGTTTCTGGGTTGGTTTTTTTTCTGCTAAGTTAGCATCTATGAATTATGTTTTGTATTTTACTGTTTAATACATTAAGAAGATGGCTTAACAAATTTTTCCAGAGTATTATAACATTAGAAATTCCTGATTTTTATTTACTGCATTAATGCTAGGTTTTTTTCATTTTAATTTCAATTTAATAAGCAAGGGTTCTTTATGTTACAGTCTGTGAACCTCACAAATTAGCAAATAATTCTGTTCAATTATATATTATACTCTTCTCATGGCTATCTTGCCCAAAGAGCTTGTAGTTTTGAGTTGGGTTCTTTCTGACTCTATAATTTGTTCTGTGAATACATCACAATTTTGCAGTCAGGTCTATATAGTTAAAAGCACTGAACCAAGAAAAAAAAAGAAGTCCTTATTTCAAAAAGATGCCATTTCTAGTATAAAAGTAGACATTGTGGATAAAAAAACAATTTAAAAACCAAGTTGTATTAGTTCTTTTTAATACATTTTGAGTGGGGTTTGCACTTAATATGAGAGATTTTCTTTTTCTAAAATGAAAGACTGATAATGACACTTATAATATTGTTTCAAATATTAAGAAATTTCATTGGTTTTTTCCTATAGAGTTTCTTATTCATCAGGTTATAATAACTTCTACTCTTTGCATAATATATAAACTTAAGTCAGTAATAGAAACAAGATTAAAGACAGCGAACAGATCTCTTTCTTAAAGGAACAAATGGATTTCTAGTCTTACTAACTGGTAAATCTAAACTATAGAAGTATTGCACATAGAAACTAGGAAAATGGAAGCTTGTTTGCATAAATATTTTTCCACTGTTAAAGCATATCATTAATAGACTTTATCAAATCAGACCAAGGATCTGTATCAAGGAGCTTCATCATCAGTGTTAGTCATGAAGTGAATGCCATCAGAAATAGCTGAGCTTAAACACTTATCTCAATATGATAAAATGATTCCATTTTTATTTACACAATAATCTCAAATCCTCATATTAAAAAGTGGCAAATTTTTTTGCCCTTTGCTGTTCTAAGTGTGACACATGTAACAGTTATTCATCCTTCCATAATGGATCATTTTTATCAGAGTCCTGTGTCTCGGCTGTATATATAGAATAAATATTTATGTTTTCTCATTTTTCTGAGCTAGGAGATACTGATAGAATAGGTGTGAAGTGTCAACTATAATTCATTGCTTGCAAAGAAAAGCTTTCTACTGATACTGTGTGAAAGGAAAAGAATATCTAAATCATTTCAGCAGCAAGCTTATAACCAAGATAATATCAGCATTTTCCTTCTTGAAAATATATCTGCTATAAATTAAAGGAGGTTTTCAGTATTTTATTAAAATGCTTCTGACAAGTTTAACCCCATCTTCAGCAGAAATGTATATATGAATACAAACCCCTTTTTTAAAAAAAAACAAAATGTGAAGGTGAATTGAAAGTTAAAACAAGCTTGTGGTAAACTTCTTACTAATTCTGAAAATATTTTGTTTAGAACACATGGACAAATTATGATGCTTATTTAGTATTAGTCTAAAGGTGCACATTTTATTGTTATAGAAAGCTTAAGATTTTGTGCAATAGTAATATAGTTTGCAAAAACACCCACAAAATGTGTATGTTTGAAAGAACTCTTAATTTAGTTTAAATTAGCCTTAGCAATAAGCATAGTCGATGAGAGGTGCCTATCACAGGAGAGAATAATGTTCAAATGTATACATAGCAAAGTAATTGGGTTAATAAGAATATAATTAGAATTCAAAATATGTTTGTAATGAAGCATTTTATACACAAATACCATGGTTCAGTATCTTCATACATTTTCTGCTATGCTTCCAATTTCCTTAACAAGAAAAGGCAGAAAAGTGCTGGTACTATTTGTAATGAAATAACAGCACAGGAGAAAAGTTGCATGTGATGAAACCCTGCACCTGTTTGGCAGAATTCATAGCTGTCCCTTTATTATTTTCTAAAACCATTTGATTTGAGGTATTTTAAAGGGTCATATACTGCCTTTCGCTAACAAGGGGAGAAACCCCACTCCCTCCCCATTCAAGGGCAAGTGGTTAAGTTTCATGCTTTCTTGGTGAGTGCTCCTTTCCCAAGACCCAAGCTGCTGCAGCAGCAACACCTCCCATACATACAGCCACTTGCTTAATAATTCCAGTTGCAGCTGGAAAGTGTGCATCTTCTGAGAGAGGTGCTCTCCAAGGCACTTGGTCAGAGAAGACATTTCTTTTCTGGAGCTGGTCCCATCCACAAAAGACCGAAAGCATCTATCACAGACTGGAACGGTTTTCTGCAAATAAGTATGAAAAACATAGAAGCAGTCCTTCATTTTGGAAACAATTAGTATATTGGGAAAGCCTTTAATGTAAAGCTATGCATTTGTCTCTGCTAGTGGCATGAATAAGCTAAGTGATCTTATGGTATATGCTGTTGTCATATTGCATTAGCATCTTGGGCACGATAAGAATGTAATTAATGTGAAAAAAATTAACCACTATGATAAGGCAATAAAACTTACTTAATTCTGCATGATCAGTAGCTTGAAAGAAACTTGTGATTTCAGTTTTAATTCCTTCTGTAAATATTTCCAGTTCCTACAGACTCTGAATCTTTACCTTTTGTGGTTATTTACAGACAGGGTGGAATTTACTCTTGGATGGGTGCTCTAGAATCAAAGCATTAAGGGTGACTCCATTTGCTTGCCATCTGTCCTTGCCATAATGATTTTAGCATGGGTATTAGGGAATTGTTGGACTATCCCATCCTAAAATTGGAGTGGAAGGTAAGGGTGATGAGTTATGTTCTGGGTGTTCCTTCTACTGTCCACTGAGTGCATCTTGTGTAAGCAATTTGTCAAACTTTCAGAGAGCTCAAATGCAGGAATGATGAATCTGGCTCGTGATTGTTGAAGTTAACAGCAGTTTTGTTTCAAACCTCACAGAAATTAATTGATTAGCTCTGTCACATTTCTTTCAGGTTTTTAGGCATCTTTTTTAAGATGATGCTTTATGTATCCTGAATTTTGGTCAGTCACCTCAAGAGGCATCGAAATAACACAGTACTTAAGCCCAAACATCTGCCTATACATGAGATGAGAACCTCCTTTAACTGGCAGGTTCCACTGCTTATTAGATAGAGGCAATGACATCAATCGCATTTGTATCTATAAAGTCTGAAAGCTTGATTTACAAATGAGCATAATACTGGACAGCGGAAAACCATTTTTATGTTTGGTCTTATTCTGCAGATTTACTGGGTCCTCTTACCTTACAAAGACTCTGAGTAGATTAACAGCACTAAAGGCAGGAATTCAATCAAATTATTCCATTTTCCACTGATTGTTCCAAGTGTAAAACTGTTTTGGTTTTTTTTAGGGTAAAAGCTTTTCTTTCAGTGTTGTTCTCCTAAAAATTAAGACATTCAATGTTGAAAATAATTCTTGACTGGGTGGACAACACACAATTCAGAATCAATAAACTCAACATTTCATTCAAAAAAATGGACCTGTCTGCACATGTATGGGTCTGCTTCTCGAGAACTCTATAGAGTTTCAGTTGCTTGCATACAATCAAATGCATGCTAAGAACTTAGAGTTCACAACAGCCCATTGTTCTTTCCTTTGAAATATCTATTTCTGTTTCAGTGTAAGAGAGACATGATAAGAAGATAGGTCTATATTGAAGTATGAGGTCATACCTATAGTGAATCAGGCATTCATGTTAGGCTGCCATGTACATTTAGCTTTTGGCTATGAAGAGGCATGCTAGCAACTTATCATTCACAGTGCATCTTTCAAAGAATTGGCTTGTGGTATACTGTGGGACAAGTTCATCAGACAAAAACTGTATTAGGCTACCATTAGATACAATTGCAAATAGCAAAGAATTTTCTCACTCCAAAAGAGCCTATTTCTTCTGTTCCAAGAATGTGGGTACATTAGATGAATCGATTTCATTACAAGTCAGCTTTTTGTGCTTTGACGTGGAAGTACTGAGAGATACTTGCTTGTCTTCATTCCTGAACCACAGGAGCTTGCCCACATTACAGAAGTATGATGTCTTCACGGAAGATTGAGCAGGCAAACTGACTGCTACTTCCTTCATACTTTTCAAATATACAGCAATACTTCTGAGCCAAACAAACTCCAGGATCATATAATATGGTAGACTTTGATTGACTAGTAGAGACTTCTGAATTTCAGCATCACAATTCATGTATTCACAACGCTCTGTGAGGAACTTACATCACATCTTCCAGCACCAAAAGACTTCATTAAGGAAGCCTACCGTTGGCCAGAAGTAAAGTCATATTGCTCTTTTCATAATAGTGTTCCAGCTAGCTCTAAGTGCATGGCTTGGAAATTTTAGCAAGTCAGCCAATCTTGCATTTAAAAGTGGTATTTCAGCAGAAGCAGTCAGGAGGAATATACTTAGGTCTCTCTGAAATGCTAATTTCTTAGACCACATATGCTTGACTGTGCTTCTCAGAGGGGAAAAAAAACCAAACTGCAGAGTATCTACTGTTTGATTTTGCAGGGCTTGATAGATCACTGGTTCGTAAACGTTAATGCAGAAAGCAGGAAAATGATGCACAAGCCAAGCTATTGAGGAGATCTGGCCTTTCATTTGTTTGGACAGGCATGACATTTTGTTGTCAATTGATTCTTCTTATCCTTTCCTGCTGTGGGTTATGAAATCATATGCCCTGAAGAAACAGAATTAAATTATACATTTAACATTTTTGGATTAGTGGGGAATATGCATCTGGTGTGGTGAAAGCAGGATGGTTTTATCTATAAAAGTTAGTTAGAAAAATTATCTCAGTTGATATAAATATACTCACAACATACTATATTCCTCAGAAAAACTTTAACACTTGAGACAAAGACTTCTATTATCACTGTTAAAATATAAATTTTTTTTCAGAGTAATGAAATATTCATGTGATGGGAGTTCTAAAATATTAAAAAGTTTGGCTTGTGAAAGTGATGATAGAAATCCATCACTGTGTCCAAAAAGGATTTAGGGGCAATGGCTGACGTAACAGCTTACCAGCAAATAAATCAGTACAATATGACTTGAGTTCTCTGCTCTACCCCATCCCAACTCCACTAAAATTTTTCAGGTTTTGACAATTCCTTTTGCATGAAAAGACTGGATGCCTAATTTTTGAGTTAGAGAAGAAAAAAAAAAATACTGGAATGAGTAATGAGCCATGGATGCTGCTAAGCAAGGATTGGAGATTTAGTGATGGACTAGTTCTCTTCCACAAAGAGAGAACAAGGACTGAAGTCTGGCAACTACTGTTACTGGCTATGGAATAGACAGGTAGCCTTTCATGTAAAACAAACAAACAAACAAAAAAACTGAACACATAGTTGGAAAATTAATTTCTGTGTTGTATCCTTTCATCTGAAATGTTTAATTTTTAGTCTCCCAGTCCTTCCTCTTGAATTAATACTGTGTCCATTCCTGAATAAAGTATGTTGCTGAACAGGGTAAACCTGAGGTTAAATATCATTCATGTATTCCCTATCAGAAGACAGATTCCTGGCTTAAAAGGTCTTTATGATAGATGAATGAAGTGAAAACTACATTAATCAGTAAATTATTCAGTGTCTATATCAGTCATTACAAAATGGACACAATAGGTGGTGGTTTTCTGTTTGGAACAAGTTGCTGTAGTTCCCAAATGTGTTTCTCTTTTTCAGAGAGTAAGGCTGGCACCTATTTCAGTGTTTCCTCTTGGTTTCCTTAAATGTAAGATTAGAGGAAAAACTATGATTCAGAATCAAAAAAAAGCAAAATGACTGCCAGATATTTCCTTTCTAGGAAAATCCCTTCAGTCCCCCCACCTTGAACATATTTGTAAGTGGTAAGTGGCTATTTCTACCTTATCCTTCTACGAAGACAAGATTTATTTTTTTTTTTTAAGGAAGTCAGAGAACAGCAACAAAGAAAGAAGAGCTTGTGTACAAAGGAAGGCATAGCTAGAAGATCTAAGCATTATCTGAAGGATCTTCAGAACTTTTCTGATTAAAAAAGATGAAAATTTTGTGAAGTAAACTACAAAAAGTAGAAAGAAACAAGCCTGAAGATGGTGAAACATCCAGCAAAGGGTGAAGTTCTACACATCAGAAGGCAGCAAAAGGAAATAGTTTGTGGAAGGAAAGTGTCATGGCCTTGAGACATGTTATTTTCATCTGCTTTTGTCTAAAGCCATCAGCTCAAAACAAAACAACCTAATGGACATGGAGAAAAATCCCTTTTATTCTGTGGATAAGACCTTGAAAATGAAAAAAAAATAAATATATATTTGGGACCTTATGCAAGGAGTAAGGGAAGGCTGTGTTGCGTTTAATGAAATGATTCAGACAAAATAAAAAAGTTAGCTCTCACCTCAGTCACTCAAAGAAACAACAGGAAAAGAGAATCACAGATACAGCCTGCATTTTTCATAGTCCAGGAATATCCTTTTCACTAAGCAAGAACGCTACCGGTTTGCCGAGAGCCAGTGCAGGCAAAGTACCGTTCAAATCATATTGGAAATAATATTGCCAGGAAATGTACTTTCAGTTTTCTCGAGTCTTCTTCCTTCTTCGTGCATGCTTTTATGCTTCTGCCAGCTTAACTCTGAAATAGCCTGTATAAGCAAAATCCTTATGTCTTGTGAGAAATTGTAGAAATTATTAAGGAACAATTTGTCTCTCTGTGGAGAATTATGTAATACTGACAAGCTTAGCTATGCAAAAGAAACTGCATTAAGGAAAGGTTTGCTTCACAAAGGGTAGAAAATACCATTTCCTTTTTGCCAGTGGTAACCAGTTGAGAACTTAGCATGGATCTCGAGACTACAGAATTAACTTGAGTTACCTGCCCTTGGTTTTTGTTTGTCATGTTTTCCCACCATGAAGGGATATAGGAAAGCTATGGTTAGGTACTGAAGATAGATACAATGAGCTGCCAGTGAGCTATGGCGCTTGATTCACATTATTTGTTCTTTCTGCAGATTCTGAGTTGTAGGATTGTAATCCATTAGTTTGTTGAAATGTGCTTTTAATTTGGATAGGTAGCATTTTCACTCTCCTGGATCTGCTCAAGACATGAGTTAAAGACAGAGACCTCTATGAATAGATACTGGTTTCGCTAGGATAAAAAGGTATGTAGAACTGAATATTGGGATAGGAACAACATCTTAGTGGTATGCTTTCATCATATTTAAGTTGTTTAAAGATTGTTGGCATTCTATTTTTGATTAAATAACTGGTGAATCTCACTGTGCTGACAGAAATTCTGACATCATATCCACAAGCAATGAGCAGCAATTTTGTGTTGCCTCTGGGTCATCAATGGACCCAGAGCTTCTGCAAGGGAAACATGGTGATGCTGGCTTTCCGGCCCTTCTTTGCTAGGGCAAGTATCTGTCAAGCTGGCGTCCACAAGTGTCTCTTGTTTCATGACATTGTCCCAAGTTGTTTCCCATGGTTAATCAGTCTAAGAAAGAAAAAAGGGGGAGGAAAAAAAAAACCAAAAAACACGTAGTATCAGCTTTCATTGACTAAGAAATTATTGTTTTCCATGGTGGTAAAATATAAATAAGGGTTTTCTGAACAGGCTTCTTTCTGCTGTGGGGTGGCTGTTTAAGGTACCCATGGTGCTTTGGCCCATAGAAAAGAGGATATAATACCTGTTAATGAGGACAGTCTTGCTGAATAGGCAGCTTATACACTTAGAGGCTGCACTGGCAAAGTACCTTATGCCGGAATAACCTACAAATCTGAGCTATTCAATTTGGGATAAGTGTTACAATCAATTATTGTGGCTTTTAATAGAGTGCCGATTCCTCCTTTTTTTTTTTTTTGTCAGACTTGGCTTCTTATCTGTCTGTTCAAGTCACGTCTTGATGTGTCTTAATTATATCTGGTCATAGCTAGTTCTGAATGCTAGTTTGTATGAAGCTATCTGTGGGTTAAACTTCTCAGTTAATGAGGAGCTGAGTGTGTGGGATTGGATTACTGCATGGATTATATTTCTAACCCAATTCATTTCCAGGCATCCTCTTTCAGTGTTTTCACTACACTTTAGTCTATATTAAGGTGGAAATTGGATTAAGAGAGCAAAGCATGAAGTCATTTGCTGAAGCAAACAGAGTTTTAGTGCCAAATTTTGTATAAAAGGATGCTGCTGAAAGGACCGCGGGTGTCTCTTCTAATCCACAGAGAATCCCTCCGCCTCTGAGTTTAAGGGCTTCATTTCCAAATACAATGCACAGGGGGTACATAAACCCCTGTTAAACAGTTCATTTTGTGCATTCATCTCTTGTTTGTTTACAGTATTAAAAATGTTTTCAGCCTGGAACAATCTCATTCATGCAGAAATCACTTTGTAAATATTGTATTGGTGACAGCTCTGTTCAAAACAAGTATTTTAACCAGTTGGGCAGTGCCAATAGCTGTCCCCCTGTAAAGAATTTTTTTAATATATGAAATGTAATAAAGATTTTCAAGAGGAAAAATTTGTTTTATGTAGAAGTAATGCTCACTATATCTGAAAATATTGTGTGGCCAGGGCAAATCCATTATTGCTGTTTGTGGATGAAAGGAATGTTGTATGTGAAATTTCCATTGTACATTGAGTCAACAGCAAAATTTGAATTGTAAGCACAAGACAGGACATAACCAATACATTTTAAAAATCCCAAATCAGAAACTAAGTATCTGAAAGTTTGTGCACCCAAAGATGTAATTCTGGGCCACAGCTTTAACAATCATCATCACATGATGCAAAACAACCAAAATAATGAATATTCACATAGAAAAAACTGGTCTAACTCCAGCTGTTCACTGCAGCTTTCACAGAGAAGATATTGACTACCACTTAAATGCTACTAGGATGTGGTCTTCCTTGGAGAGCATGTACTTGTCCTTCAGAAAAAGAGGAATAAAAACATCAGTTTCATTTGATCCTGCTGGCTGATGTACTAGCACGGACTTGGTAGTTACTTCCTTATTTCATTATGTTTTAAAAATTGACTTCATTCTCTTTTCATCATTCCAAACCAGACACCTTTTTTATGCATTGCCTTCTGATTGCTGTCAAAGCATTTTTCCAATTAAATAATTACCTGATGAAAACAAGTTTATATGAAGTAGAACTGGTTTTCATATGCTTCATAGCTTACTGCATTGTATCCCATATCATGTATCATGAAGTTCCTGCTATTAATGGTTGTTTATTTTTCTTAGAGACACAAAAGATGCATCAGAATTTTAAACCAGACAATTTCTTGCAGTAACTGCGCTAATTTTTCGTTGTCTTTGCTGGTTTCAGTAAGAACAGGTGATGTGCTGCAGTAGAAAAGTTAATGCTTATAAAGCCTCCTGTACTTTCTGAATGTAATAACAGTGACAGCACTTAGAACTTATATAAATCTTTTCATGCATAGAGCTCCATCCTGACATTGAAAGTATTATTATTCACATTTTACGGATAAGTTCTTTAATGTAGCAGCAAGTTCAATTTCCACGCCTTCCAGGCCAACTATGTATTATAGTTGGGGGACAAATGTCAGAGATTTTAGCTGAGAAATTCCTGATCTGATTCTCAGACCTTGCTTTACTATGGACATGTGCATTAACTTCATCTTGGTTTCTGTTACTGACCGTCCTCGATTATAAATCCTATTACATATCACTCCTCCATTTCTTTCTCCTCTCCAGTGACGTTTTCCAGCTTATTATCTGGAGGTTTTCTCAGCTTTCTCCACACACCATGCTTCATGTGGGGTGTTCTTACCTTGATCTCAATTCTGTTTCCCCCACAGAAGCACACCTCTACAGACTGACTCCTCAAGACCCAATACTGTTTTGATAAAGTATCTGCAATAACTGTCTGATTTTTTTATGGCTGTCCTGTATAATCAGTATATTTGTTTCATGAAGAAATAGAAAATATTTCTATATGAAAGTTTTATAAACATTTTGATGAGATCACTTTTTAAATAATTTTTCTCTTATTAGCCATACTTAACCCAAAAATGTGATTAAGATACATTCTCATTACCCTGACTCACTTAGCTTTTGTGGTGTCTTACTTCTTGTCCTTCTCTTCTTTCTTTTTTTTCCATAACTGAGTTTAGACTCTGCAAGATCAGACTCTCCAGATGTGCTTATACAGTATGTGGCATGATATGACTTGGCCAAGATTCAGATTATTAAATAATATTATAGTTAAATAAATATTATATTTATATATTGCAATTTATCAAATTGAACAGCACAATCTTGAAAGGAGCTTGAGACCTTTTTATATCTAGCTCTTAAAAGGCATCATTTTGTGGTGTTTCAATGGACAGGGGAAGGAACAGCTAACAATATTTTTCATGTTTTGCTTTTTTTGAGAATTTACCTACCGAAAGATTTCCTTGAATTCAAATGAGTTGAAAATACTTCAGTCCACTTCAAGTCACAAATGATTAATGCCAGTCACTGATGTTAAGGAGATAACAGACTAAGTGAAGCATCAATTAATAGAGGAAGACTAAGATCCTTCATTTGTCTACCAAAATAGAGAGCATTTGCTTTACTTGCTTCATAGTCTTCATATTCTTAATAATCACATTTTAAAATTACATTAGCAGATGAAGTAGTATAGTTACATGTTTGTTTCTAAATTTAAATGCTGATTTAAGAGGCAATGCTACAAACTTTTGTAGTTCTCAATGTGTGACATTGTCTAAGATATAACTAGATGAGAAGAAGCAGGCAAAATGAGTTATATCAAATACTACGTAGTATTTACCACAGGAGAACATGAGCCTGTTTTTACTACCTAACCTGTTTGTTGTGGTTTTGGTTTTTTTTAAATACCTGTTCTGTTTTGTGAGTAAAAGAGACACATGGTGATTATATTAAATTATCAGTAAACAGAAAATAATGAAATAGCTACTGGCTGTTAACTTGTAGAATTGTGATATCCGATACCTGGAGTTCCTGTATGTACAGAAAGAGAAAATCCAATTAATAAAACCAGAAATAGATTGCAAGTAAGTAAAATGAATGAATATGTAAACTTTTGCTTATATCGATAACAATGACAGTTAACAAGAGCTGCTGTTGTACAAGAGCAGAGAGCAGCAACTACCGAACATCACTGTGGGGCTATTGCTGACCCTACTTGAGGTGCTGGACAGACACTCTTTAGAGGGAGCTGACTGGCAGCACTAGAATTTCAGGAAAAATTAGCCTTCTGAAAATAGCCTCAACTTCCTCTTAAATACCCATAATTTAAATGTCATGCTTTATCCAGGGACTGTTTAAATGCAGTATTCCCTTCCAGTGAAGCCTTGTTCTACAGTATATTTCATACATAACCCCAGTAAATAGTACTGTTCAGTGCAGCGGTCAGGTGAGTAGAATGTAATGGTGCATGTATACATGGTTGCAAACTGTAGCCCTTAATAGTTGTGAACAATATTATGTCTTGGAAGCACTGTGATATGATGTAAGGGGAGACAAAATGCTTTCTAAGTGAGTAGTCTTCTGAGGAATGGAGTTTAGTGAGCTTCAAAAGGAGTTTCAACAGTGTTAGTAAGTGGCTTCAGTGTTTTAAGGAAAAAGTAGATAAATAATGATTTATAATGTGAGCTCTGTAACGAGCTCTTCCACAATAAATATGCAAAACACTAATTAGTTATATCAAAATTTCCCTAGCTTTTGGAATCTTTTAGAATATAGCTTTTCAGTAATTGCATCACATCAAAGTATTTTTTTCTCATATTTCTTACAAAGTTATGTTTGATTTGTTGGAGGGAGGGCGGAGATGGGAAGCAAATTGTTGACAAATGAAAAGATGACTTTGATGTAGTATAGTGAAACAGTAATTTATCAATTTATCAGAAAGAAATAGACAATGAACCTTTAAGGAACCCTGTTTGTGGTGACTACCTGCACTGAGGTGATGTCTGTCAACAGATTTCCTTTTCGGTTTCTGAAAGGCAACTAATCTGGGTTTTGTTTTGGTTTTGTTTGGTTTTGATTTTGTTTGTTTGTTTTGTTTTTACTAGTTTATAAATACTGTTAGAGAAAAAGTTTTGAAAGAGTATCAGAATGTGTTGAAGGCAGATGCTGCTTTTACAGGGCAGGTTTTCTCAAAGTTCTTTTTTGTTTATAGTATTACCTGAAATGGTTGGACATTACATTATTTCCAGTTGAAAGAGTTTCATCAGATTCTGACTTCAAAAAATTACAGTGAAGCAAATCACTATCTTGACAAATTACCAAAACATCTCTCAGTATATCCACTGAATTAAATAACATTTGGCTTTAGAATCTCTCTTGGAAATGCAAATGCAAGTGGAGGCTGAAAAGAATTTATGCTGCTGTTAAACCTAATATACTCATTTCTTAATTTAGAAGCTGATCAGCTTGAAACTACAGTATACTAAATAGACTATATGTTTATTACCAATGCAACCTTAATGCTTCAAATGCAGCTGAGTTGATCTATTGTATGAAACAGGACTCTTCAGGCATCATTGCTCAGGGAAGATATCACTCTCTACAACTACCTGAAAGGAGGCTGCAGCGAGGTGGGGTTCAGTCTGTTCTCCCATGTAGTAGGTGATAGGACAAGAGGAGATGGCCTCAAGTTGTGCCAGGGGAAGTTTAGATTGGATAGTAGGAAAAATATCTTCACTGAAAAGGTTGTCAAGCACTGGAACAGGCTGCCCAGGGAAGTATTGGAGTCACCATGCCTGGAAGTGTTTAAAAGACATGTAGATGTGGCACTTAGGGACATGGTTTAGTGGTAGTGCTGGGTGAACTGCAGGGGACTAAAATAAAGGTGTTTGCTGTATTGTTCAGACTCCTATGTCATCATATTAACTCCACTGAAAGATCCATATTTCGTGCTTTGAGCCTGAACAGAATTTCATGGCTGTACTTAAGTGAAATATTCTGATGAAATACAAAAGAAAGGAGAAGAAGGCTTTCTGAATTGTTAGCTGTCATGTTACTGCAATATTTTCATGAATTCCCAAGTTATGAATTTTATAATACTGCAATAGACTTTTTCTAATTAAATGTGCATTTGCTTTTGTCATAAGAGAAGAAAAAAACTTTGGTTATGGCTTTTACAATAATTTAATTAAGCATTTCCTGTAAGTTCATTTTAGTATCTATCATGGCTCACTAAGGTTTGAATCCAGTATAGAATGGTAGATTAATTGCCCTTTGTCTTATATGAAATAGGAATCCTAAATATGCAGAGTCATGAAATTTAATTTTGTTCTTCAATTGCTTATTCAATGTTTTGGAAATCTGAATCAAGAAATACTGAAGAAGAGGGCCAAAGGTTGTTAAATGTAGCGAGTAACACGGATTTTGAACTTTACTTAATGAACCGAGTGGTTATTAGTATGAAATAAATGCACCATTTAAAGAATTATTGTGGAAATGTAAAACTCTAATTAATTTTGGTCAGAAGCATGCAATGCACTCATTTTTCCTAAAACATTTTCATTAGGGTCTAGATTTTCTCTGTTATTGAGATAAATTTATTGCTTTCATGTGGTAGTGCTGTCTTTTTCCATTAAAAATTTGTACTTCAGTGATGTTTAGAGTCATGTCTTTCAGCTGCCTTCAACTGTAGGCAGCATGTTGTGATTGTAGCTTACAGAAGCATTTTTCTATAACTCACTTGTGCCTGCTTTTCTATTTAATGTGGTTAATCATTTTGGAAACAAATAATGTTTTGAGCTCTTGATAAAAGGCTGTCCATAGCCAAGCTTATTTGTGAAAACAGTTAAAGCATGAAAAAAAATCTTCAGTAGTCATTTAGTAACTATCAAGATACATGTATAGTCTAACAATTGAGTAGTTAAAAACGAGCCTCTTACTTGTTTTTTTTTTAAATTATTATTATTATTAAACAGTAGTTAGAAACAAAATTATTGAAGAGCTATTAATTCCTTGTTGTTGACCTGAGACCCTTTTTGTTCTCATGGAGCTATTGTAAGAACCCGTTTATTTCTTAGTATCAAGAATAAAAACATGAAGACATTTTGCTTCTTATAATTAGTAAATGTATTGTGTAACCATGAATATTTAAAATCATCCGGATAACGCTTAGACTATACATTTCTAGGCTATGGAATATCAGGCTATGGAATACTGTAATAGTTTTGTAAGTATATATAAAATGGAACTTTCTGGTTTAGTTTGTAATTGATAAAAATAATTATTATATTGTCACATAAGAAGAAAATGCTATTGCCATTTCCATACATACGTTTATATATTCACAAATATAAGCATTGTAATTGGGGGACAAATTTGCCTTAGAAAGGCTCTTAATCAGGACAGTGTCAGATCTGAAGGCTTGAAAACTAATGCAAGTGTGCACCCTCAGACCAGACTGGAAACTAAGGAGGTGCATCCCATACAGTCACAGTACAATTCCTTTAAAGTTGCTTTTAATCTATTTCTTAGTCAACGCTTCAGGTTTGTGATATCTAAGCATTTATAGATACAGTCTAAAGTTCGTAAGTCTAAATCTTTAAAAACTCAAAATTGTTAAAGAGGAAGCATTTTCCTCTATCTTTGAGGAGAACCAGCTGAACTCGCAAAACAATGGTTGAGATTCAAGCACCACCTGCCCTAAAGAGCATCCCAACTGTAGTGGCAGTCAGCCAAAAGGGCCGCTCAGTGGAATGTTTGCCTCCTAAAAAGGAGAGAAACAGATGGAAGATTTGAGATCTGGCATGAAACTCTACTTCTGTACCAAACATTTAAATGAAATTTGACTCCAAGAGCTCTTGTGATAGTACATTTATCTGTATAATCAGAATTAGAAACAAGGAAATAAAAAATACAGAACACTGACAAACATTTCAAAAAAGACTTTAGGTTCTTGTACCAGTGGAAGTTAGAGGAATGAGTTTGTGATAAACATGCAGCTGCTTGTAGCTTCTTAAGCACTTTAGTATAAAAATATTTTTCCTAGTCTCCCATTGCCACCTAGAGCACGGTGCCACATACTGCAGCGGGGAGGGAAACCAACAGTTAAACGTTGCTCTTTTTACTGAGCAAAACGCAGTGGAGAGCTGCTTCCAGTTAACTGATGTCATGTTTACTTACATTAGAATGGTTTGTTCATTCATAGCCTCCATGTTTTAATGTACCAGATCAGCAGAGATTTCGTTGTAGGAATTTGGGGAGCTTTGACAGTAAGAATTAACAGAGAAGCGCATTAAAAGGTATGACTGTCATCTTGCCAGTGGTCCCAGAGGGGGTATTTTCTTGATGGCTGCTTCAGAATACTTCATGAAGCAAATGTCAAGCTTGTCAGGTCTGTCACTATGAAAATGATCCATGTAGCAAGGGTCTTCTTTTTTGGGGAAACAAGCAAGCTGCCTTATCACTGCAGAGCTATGGTGGCAGAAAACTGTCATCTATCAGAAGAAATTTATATTTGCTTCTAATATCCATTGGTAAAGAATTGTTCCAGTTGTACTCTGTATTTTTGCAACACTCTTCGTTACAAGGGTTGTCAGTAATACATTTGAAGATGATGGCATAGGCTTTGGAAGAAAAATAACTTCTGAACTTTAGTGCTGGGTGGCTTACCTTTTGCCACTTTATTAGACTGATTTAACTCCAATTTTTACCTCAGACTCATTTTCCTCCAAATTTGGCCTTTGACTTTGTAAAAATAGACTTTAATATGCACAAAGAAAAATTCTCATTGTTTCTGAAGTCCCTTGTTCCTGATATATTTTTTAAGAGTATTAAAAGTACTTTTACCTACTTCTAACTGGTGTTTTGCTAACTAGAATCTGTGAGGCAGGAGATGAAATACCAGTCGGACGTGCTCACTGAAACTTAGTATACTAGTCATATTGGGTTAAGATACTATGAAAAGTAATTGTATCTGAATTTAGTTTTGAGTGTTTTTGAGATGATATTTCTGAATTATGTGGTAACATAGAAAACCCTTTAGTCACTCCTCATTATAGTAGCATACTTTTGTGTTTTGCATACTTTCATATGATTCAGGTATACATTTACATCATGCTATAATATATAGCTGCTTATTGAGTTTAGAACCATATGGGTTATGGTTTGCAAAGCACACAATGGCAAGTTTATTTTAAGTACACTTTTGTAATGCAACTTTAGAAATTACAGATGTGGTATCATGCACAAATCTGTGAATTGGTCCATTTCTTAGCACAGTTAATTGAAGTATGATCTGTCCTACATACAAAGTAGTGTCATTTGAAGACATCCATAGAGCATCTAAAAGACCCTTTAATCCAATACATTGTTTCCATCAGGGAAAAAGAGCAAGGCCTGAGGAGTAAAGCTAATATGGAAAGTCCATCAGCCCATCAGCATCTGCAGGATGCTGATGAGGTGTCCAGTCATCCATGGATTAAGGAGCTCCTGAGCTGACATTTCAGTTGAGGGCGTTGGGTTTAACAGCACTTTATAAAGTCCTTTGTACTTTTCCTTATCATTGGTGGATTTGTAAATTTGAAAAAATGACAATTCCCGACAAGTAAACATTACTCATTTCAATATGAAAATAATATTTGGGCTGATAAATGCACTTTATCAACAAAGAAGTAATACATTCTTGAGAGACTCACTTCCCTTTGCTACTCTTACAAAAGACACCAGATCTGTGGTGAAGCATCTTTTAGGTGAGTGTATTCAAAATTTACTGTATAACATTCAAGTCTATGGCTGTCTGTAGTCAGAAAAGATACTGAGAGAAGTTTGATTTGTGACATCTACTAGCAAAAACCACTTTGATCATTGAACACTTTAACACCAAAATGACTGTTCTCTGTTTCAGGATTTTTAGGACAGAAAGCACTAGTAGTAGTGCTTCAATAGGTGGCTGGAATCAAAATAAATAATAACATAAAGCAGTGATGTGAGGCATTAATAGAAATAACATGAACTGAATTTCTGTGAAACAGAAACTGGAAGTCAGTGTTTCATCTACTGTGTAGCCACTGGTAATAGCAACTTTACACACTGGCATCACAAACTGTTTTTAACAGATTAAAAAAATAAAAGGTTTTCCTTTTCTATCCATCAGAATTAAAAGCATTATAATGATAATAATGATAGGTGGTAATTACAAAAAACAAATATATTAAATATGTTTAATCTGTAGTCTGCTTGGTATAATTTCTTGGTAATTAAGCTATATAGGCTATTTAGCTGAAAATCCAAACATTGTTAATGACATTAGAAACTCCAGCAAATTTAGCATTCTATACTAGGAAAGTATGCTGCACTTATATTTTGTAGGAGTTCATGTCTCAAAATTTCCTGGTAATCTTCAATCATTAGTCAGTTTGCCATTCTCAGGCCACTGCTGTCTCTTCTTTTATGGAGAAAGATGAATGAGTGCCAGAACTGGTGGTTCATACTCTCCAGAGTCCACCGCCAATCATTTCTGCTGTCTCTTTTATTCTGGTACTGTTGTTCATTTGGCAATGCACAGGTCTGGGAATTGATGTGTCTGAAGACGTATCTGACAAAAAGTTTTCTCCCCTTGATAATTCATACTATGAGAAAGATCAACCATCATTACTCTGCATTTTGCACAGCAGTCACCCATGTTCAGAAATACCAAACTCAGATTTCTGTTTCAAATAAATGAAATGTGAGTTTCTGTTCTTGGAAGACATGGAGTAAAAGTGCATCTACACAATTAAGATGTCCTATGTGGAGCATAGTTTCATACAAAACTATTTAGAAAGTTTTTGTGCATAAAAATATCAAAATAACAAACAAAAAAAAAAACCCCAAAATATCAGTCAGGGACCTGGATGACTTCTGTGTGGGAATCTACCCACTTATATCCAATTTATACTCTGCTGGTAGATTTTACCTGTTTGAATATGTCTTACCTGGTTAAAGCAACAGGAGATGAACAAAGGAGAGTATTGGTACTGCAAAATATCTCAAAGTGGATGTTTCCATCTTGAGTATTCACACAGAGCAAATCCTGGACTTGCTGTAGCCACTCATTTCTGCGTATCTGAAAACACTGATCACTCCATCTGCTGCTGCTGTAACCTAGGAAATCTGCCAGAGAGCAAGAATGACCTTACAAGCACAGAATGAAAACATTTCAAGGCTCCACAAAGCCAGAAGATTCTAGTACATAACCTCTTTCACTGGATAAAACCTTTCTCTTCATAAAAAATAGACTCAGGAAGCTGATGTTCAGTATTAAGTGTAATATCCCTTCACCCTATTGTAGTCCTCAGTGAAGGTATGGCTCTGCAGTCTCTGAAATGTCTGCATGCTCCCTCTATTAGGAGAGGAAATCCTAAGCAGTATATCAAGCGTGCTGGGGAAAGAATGACTGTGTAGGGTTTGTATTCCCTATGTGAGGGAGTACTAGTCAGGATGTTGGTGCAATGGCAGGTTGTGTGCTAGGGAGGTAGATTAGCTGGTATTGAGGTTAGTAGGGGTACAATTTCTGTAGATAAGTACCTTCAGAAATATGTAGATTTACAGTTCTCTTATTAGTCCTTCATGAAAGGACCTGGATGGTTTTCTATAGTAGCTGAAGTTTCTGTGGATGGCTTTTTTATTCAGTGATATTCCTTGTTACCTGTAAACAGTACATCTAAGTGTAGTTACACACTGTTGCTTTGTTGTTTTCCATTCTGCCTTGTCTTCATTTTCTGTAGAAGTCTGACCTTTGTATGTGCACTATACCTTACACTCTCTTGAATATATGCTACACTTCCAATTTCAATGAATCAACAATCTTGGTTTCATACACATGCACAGACATGTTTCCTCACCTGAACAGGGCTCACTACCTGTTTTAAAGGTATTTGAAGAGATGACAGTCCAGAAAGGTGAGAAAAAAAGCTTCTAGCCTTTAGTGGTCAGTCATGTAAATATTTCTCAGTACCTAGCCTGTCCCTAGAAGGAGGGAGGATTTAGAAGCAGAATGGTTTGGAGTGTATGTTTCTTTAAAAGAACAAATAGCTTTTCAATTTTATTTTAGTGTTGTGTAACTTAATACAAGACCACATATTTTTCATTAGATTTTCCATTGTTCTATTTTTTGGTGCCCATGTGATGCTCTTATACATTTTGTACCACTAAATCTTGATTATAATTATCCTTACAAAGGACCCTTTGATGGTAAAAGGAGGACTAGGATGCAAAAAGAGACAGTGATTTTCCTGAAAGTATGAAAGTGCTATTTTCTAGCAGGAAACTGCACCCTGGATTCCTGGGTCTCACCTAGTGTCCCTGGCGTTCTCTCTCTCTCAACTGTTGAATTGTGATGAGTGGTGTTACAGTAGCCAGGACACTTTTTCATTCCCAAATGTCTATTCACTTCTCTTTTGTGTTTTGGAACAAGGAAGTACATTAACTTAAAACGCAGTCAGGAAAACTGGCCATACTTTGAGTGTGTGATAAGGACTGTTCATAATGTGAGGAGTTGCAAGTTGCTTTATGAGAAAGTTTTCTTAGTCTTCTATAATTTATCCTTTGGAGGTCACAGTTTTGTACTGGATACAAAATAGTATCCATTCCTATGGAAACGGGCATTATGATGTCACCTCATTTTTTCAGTGAGATACAGAGGAAACCGTAGTGAATTATGAGCCCTACTCTTGGAGCTGAAGCTGTAGAATATTGTAAGCATGCTGCTGTCTGACATGCTCATGTTTCCTATTTTAGACCTGACTGATCTTCAGATAACATATGGTGGTACAAGTAATTGGAAAATTGGCAGACCTGTCAAGAAAATATGCTAGATGGGACAAAAATATGATGCTGCAGCACATAAAGTGCCTCTGAAGTTAAATTTATTGTCTTTTATCAAATGGTGAAGTAAACGTATCTTGTCTCAAAAAAATGAAACATTTTTCAATGGCAGATGTTTTTCAAAAGTAATTTTTAGAACAATGATGAAAGTTCTTGAATTTGAAAGTAATTTAGTAGAAACCTCTGGTCAAGAACAAAGGAAAGGTGTGTAATACTGCCTGCTGCAGACATTTGAATATCTTGTCATCCATGTGTAGTTTAGTAATTTCTTTAGGTAACCATCCAGTAAATTGGTCAGTGAAGTATTTATTCATAAAACTATTCTTCTACTGTAAATGTAGGTGATTAGATTTTTTTAATTTCTGGTCATTTTTATTTCAACTCTTAAGCAAAATGAAATGCTTGAATAAATTACGTTTTTGCTTATTTTTATGATTATTGGTCAGGCAAAAGTCTACAGAATGCTATACGTATGCATAAGTACAAAAAGTGTACTACTTCAATATATTGGTTAATGTTCAGGTTTTCATTTTCTTTTACAGGAAGAAGAACATAAAGCTGAGGCTGAAAATCCATCTCAGGAGCTGAATTTGGAACAGAAAAAGATAAAAAAATAGGAGATTGCTGTCTTGTTTAAAAAATTTGCAATTTGTGTAACAGTGATTATAGTTTCTCATTGTAAAAGTAACAAAAAAAGTTCTCAATAAAGTCATTGAAAATTAAGTTCATGCTGCACTGGGGAATTAATTAAGTAGCTCCTGGTGATATTCTTGATTACATTAAAAGCTGAATTATCGGAACTGAGCATTATACCGATAAAAAAATTACCTGTTGCTTAGTAAATGCTCTTAGTGATGAATAACCCATCAGCTTTCTATACCATGTTCAAAAAGCTTTTAGAATTTTTTTTTTTTTTTACTCTACAAAGCAATGTTATCCCTAAAGGACAGTTATAACTCAGACATATAGACATATTTTGGTATTTCTGAGCAAGAGCTTTGATTCTTAAAAGTTAGACAAATATGTTATACTAAATGAGTTCTGAAATTTCTTCTGTTCAGTGATTAAAATAAATGCTGAGGCCTGGGTAGAGGCAAGGATTCTTTGGTACGTACAGTATGTTTTCAGAAGTAATTAGTTTTACATGTTTATATATCATGTGATTTTTAATTGATTTCATGTTGCATTATAATTTTCTTCCATGGATACCTTTTCCATCTTGAGGTGATCATTGTCTTTCGATGAATGTCAAGCTTTTGTCTTGATTAGGCCATCCTACCCAGGTCTAATTCCTCTGCATCAATCTTTCCATTCTAGCAGAATAAAATAACTTCTTGCTGTGTCATTAGATCTTTGAGTAGTGAAAATCTAAAATAAAAAAACTTTTCTTCCTTATCATTTTGATTTCCACTTTACGTCTGCTTTTTAGCCTGTGCAGGTCAGTAAATGGGAAGGTTAGTGCAAGAAACTCAGAAGATAGTTTCACAGATTGCAGCGAAGAAACCAAGAATCTTACTGATTCTCATTTAGGATTAGATCAACACTAACTGAAGTCCCTTGAGTGAAGTTTTCCTTGCTCTAGGAGAAATTAATCATCTTCAAATGAAAAAGTTCACCTCTTTTTCCATTCTTCTATATTTTCACTGTTACTCTCTATATTGAGTGGTAAATCAGATTGTAAATAGTATTCATCCTCAATTTTATCTTGTCTGTATAAATTATAGTTTCAGATATTTTAAAAACAACATGCCTGTTCTTAAGCAATATCTTTTATAAATTCTTTTCTGGTTCATGAGGTTCAAATGTATGTAGCTCATGGACAAATTTCAATCACAATTACTCTACAGGAGCTTAATAACACTAGATCTCATTTCAACGAATGCAGCTATCATGTAAATTAGCATATAAAATAAATTCAACATTGGTCCATTTGGTGCAGATCAACCACTGTAGCCTTTTCAGAAAGGAGGGGGAATATGATTTTGACTTCACTGCAGTGAAAAAGAGAGATTTAGGAATGACAGAAGCACAGATTTACCGCACAGGACCTTATGGGCCATTCTTTGTACAGTGGTGTGTAGGATCACAGGGGAAATAAGAACAAAGTGAATGTTTCTCCTTTTTTTCAGACTAACCCAGAAAGCCAAGGTCAGTTCTTGAGGCTTAGTATTCATCAGGATATAAGGAAGGGGCAGGGATCCCGTTGGAAAGGGCTGAAAGACCTCTGACACTTGAAGGACAGAACAAGTAACTTACAGGAAAAGGTGAGAGACTGAGGTTTCACACAGGGCTTACACAAAGGTAGAATAATGGAAGGGGGAGTTACTGGCTGGGAAAGATTATCTGTCCACCCCCATCCCCTATGCGCTTGGTGTTTAGGTTTATCCACCCAAATGATCCTATCTCAAATTAGCAGATATGATCTGATTTGTGCAAAATAATCTATTTCTATTCTGTCCATGGCAGCAGGTTAGTGCTTTTGTGTTGAGTCTAAGTTCTGTGACAGCCTGGGACTGTATGGATGCATAAGATGAAAAAGGTGGTTATTTGCTGTTCAGGTTTTGTATGAAAATATATTACTTGGCAATCAAACACCTGAGTGAGAAAAATTGTTCAGACTTTGAAAGACACAGAAGCATCCATTTAATGCATAAAGCTGATGAGCTTAAAAGGAGTATTCTGTATCTTTCTTAAATTCTTAAAAATTCCTTGTGAAAGGGCAATTACATAAATCATACTTTTACGTAACTTGTTTTTGAGAAATCCAACAATGTCACCAGAAGTCTACAGTCAACATTGATAAATAGAAACCTGTCCTTTGTTTAAGTTATTGGATTCAAAATTCAAATGCCAGAAATTCAGACATTTTCACTGCAAATTAATAATAATCAACACTGTATCATAAACAGCTGAATTTGGGATGAAGTGAGATAAATGCAACTGAATCAAAATGTACTCCTAACTTCATCCCATCCAGAAAAATGGAGGAGACTTATTTTATGACTTGTTTGTAGACATTGTTACTAAATAGAGGGGGTTTTATCTGACAAAGTCTACACAAAATAGGTAACCTTATTTCCTTTATCTTGATTCTGATCTAAATAAAATTTGCAGCTGAACTGATTTTTTTTGTATATTCTTCAGTTTTCAGACTACCAGTAGGAATTTTTGTTATAGGTATTTTTTCTCAATGTTTGGAGGTTTTTTTTGGATACAATGCACTGGGTAAAGCAAATGGTTACAACAGTCCTACATGACTATGACATGATGCTTCTGAGTGTTATTGTTCATCTGAACTAAGCTGAAACCCTGATGCAGAACATTGTGGCTTTAATTAAAGGTATGTCCACACTGCAATCAAGCACAAGTCAGCTCGGATACTGAAAGCAGCTTAGCATCTATAGGATGAAGGTCAAACCATATCTGAAGATACTCAAAGACTAACTTTGAGGTGGGATGAGCAGAAGTTTAGACATCTTTAATTCAGCTGATTACAGACAATTTTTTGGAGCAGTATATTCCTTGTATATAAATATAGACATGTACATTTGCCCGAGCAGCCAGTTTTAATGTCCATTTTCTTTTATTCTCTCTCCCTCTATTCAGTTACTTACTTGTAGGAGTCAGTCACATGCTGCTCTGGAAGTCTGGATGGAGGACTATTTGTTTCCCACTTCATTGTTCTCATGCATTGGCAGTGGTGCTGCTCCCCACTTGGGAATTGCAGTTATCTGATTTGCACTAGTGATAGCTATTTTAGGTGGGCTTAGGGGATAATTAAGTTTTCCATGCTTGACGATAAACTGTCATTTTCCTCGTATTAAAGGAAATTTACTGCTTTTTGTGCAGTTTACAGTGGATTACTACTGCATTTTGTTCTGTCCTCCAGATTTGCTCTTTCTCCCTGTGGAACAGTGGGCTGTTGAGAATTTTGTGGACTCCAAGACAGTGTTTTCTATTATAATCACTTCACCCTCTAAGAACCGCAAACTTGTATATTACTATGATTTTTGTTCTTAGAAAATAATATCTGACCTTTCCAATCCCTCATATGGGGGTCAGCAATTTGAAATGTGGAAGTTCTTGTCAAGGACCCACAGAGAAACATTTCTGATTTATCAGAGTATGGTTTATGTTGCATCATACATGTATATGGAATAGTTTGCTGTTAAATGAATTTCTGTAGTGTATTACCTAATTGTTCTTGTCACACAAGGATTCTTATTCTGAATGCTACATTCTCACATTAAAGAAAGGACTCCAAATGATTGGCATGAGCCTGGAAAGCAAAGCTACTTTTGATGCAGATACTGTTAATCTCCTGTTTGTAGCTCATAGGCATTGAAATAGTTGGATATAAAATGTTATGCAATCATAAGTATTCCACACACACCAGATACATCTTGGTATTTTAATCCCAGTATATGTGTAACTTCTAACTGGTTAGAATGAGAATTCACAGTATTTTGTTACTGATACATTGAAATGTCTTGCAATGCTGGACATTTGGTGCACTTTTTTTTTTCCTGAACAGAACTAGTAATAGTCCATTATATGCATGAAATGTGACATGCAACAGCTAATCCTAACACAAGATTACTTTTGGGATTATTAGAAAGCATTTTTATATCTTTAAATAGAGAAAATTATTTAAACATGACTGTTCCTCTCAGGCACTTCAATATTTGCACCATCAAGAGTTTTTAAAGTGAAAAAAAAAACCCATACTGACAGAGAAGAATATCACTTCAGTGCTTCTTTGTTATTGCAGTCCCATAAGCTGTCTGCTTCTTGGTTGGTTGCTCTGCATCATGCTACAGAAACTAACTCTCCCTGACATTAGGCTGGATAGGTTTTACCCTGTGAAAAGTGAAGGTTGATTAGAAACTGACTCTATTTCACATGACCTAAAGAAAACAATTTTTACATAGCAATGAGTAAATGACTTCTATCACCTATGTAGGGCTATAGTGTGAAATCATAGCAGGTAATAAATGTTTCCCCACGGTGAATTCAATGTGGATTCTGCAGCGATGTTATCTGGAGAAGGAAGTAAAATGCTGAAGGCAACAGCATGAAAATGCACGCAGCTATGGCATAATTCTGATTTGTTTTGGAAGAACTATTAATTTCCTTGTTACAAAGCCAAGTAAGAGCAACCCTTTAAAACTGTTGAACCATGAAAGCCATTTCCTTAAGGGTTTTAAATTTGGGAACAGACTCATGAAATTTATAGCTTTGATGAGATATTCTTTGCCTGCAGTCAGAATGAGAGCCAGATCATTGGTTTCCCAGCATGACACCTATGTATTCTTGTGTGCACTAGATATCATTAGGCTCATAATAACACAGCTATCATCACATTAATGCCTGAAAGGTTCAGTTTTGATGCTTGGTTTAAGTGTCTCATTTATACCTACAGCATACTAAACAGCTGAATAAAAACAAAAGCTATACCATACCTATATCGTGCTATTGTTCTGCACTTTAACCAAAAATACAGTCATTTTATGCCTGATCAGAATTTTATTAATTTTTTTTTCTTGCCAAGTCATGTTTTGAAAGAGCTGCAATGGCAAACTAATAGCAAACCATGAATGCAGTAGCAGACAACAGTAGAGTGAGACCATTTTTTTCTGGTTCATGCAGTGAAGGCAGTTGTAAACATTGTATACATATAGATCTAATAATTGCAATTTTTCATGTATTATTGAAAGTTTTTGTACTATGTCTGCCATCTTATGGTAGAAGGGGAGTGTATTTAAGAAGCCAATAGCACCTCATTGCTTGTATTCCTTCAGGTAAAGCTGGGCAGCCTGAAGCATTCTAGGAAGGCACTAGCAATTAGAAGTCACACAAGAAAGGAACTACAGCTGAAGGCAATTAATGTAACTCTGCTGTATACTTCTGCTAGTTACTACTGGAAGACTGAAGTATATCCCTTTACAGCATAAAGTTGCTACCAGATTTTACAGCAAATATCTTACCATTTGTACGAAATGAAATGTGCGGAGAGGGATACTAAGAGAAACCAGTTTTTATTCTGCCTTGTGACTGAACAGTTGTATAGATTTTGGAAGTACCATCCTTATTCTCATAATGGAGAGAAAAACTTTGGAGAAGCACCAATATAGCAAGTCTAGTAACTCATGGCTTATAGGCAAATTACTTATTACTGTGATCTGAAAATTTTTCCCACATCAGCGTCAGAGCTTTCATTTCTATATATGGGAGGTGATACCTGTACGAGTTCTGGCTAGAGAAAGTCTGCAGCCTGGGGCTGTGACATAAATTGAGTCAAAACCAGCCAATCCCAATGATCTGGAAAGAAAAAATACATACAGAAACAACTTCAATCTTTAATCAACAGTAAGTTGTGACAGTTTTAAAGGCTACATGAGACAATATTGAGCATATGCTTAAAACCTCTGTGGAATAAGAATCACTAATTAGTTGCTGAGGAGATGGGATTTATGAAAGCTAGAACATAACAGTAGCATTACATAGCAGAAAGTCTTTGTGATGTTTTTAATTGTTGAAATACAATTACTTAGTATTTATTTTAAGGATCATTGTTTCAATCACCAGTATCTGAACTTGTTGACTCAACACTGGACATTTTCTTTTTAAGATCTTGCTATGAAAGATGTGTTGTGAAATAACCTTTTTTCTTATTATAATAATTGGTTGCATTTTTTGTGTCTTTGTATCTTCAGACATCAATAGCTCTTTCAAACATCGAATCAGCCTCAGTATTATGAGGTATTTTTCCCTGAAAAGAAATGCAATGTTTATTCTTAGTTACAAACATCAAGCTTAGGTGAAAATGCTTCTTTTGGCCCTTATTTTTTCCCTAAAAGTTTCATGCCCCATTTAAAATTCAAGCATAGTGCATATGATACATGACATTGCTAAACCCACCCTTTAGCCTGCATTGTTCATGTTATGGAACTGTCTTCACTTGCTAACCAACTTGCTTATCTAAATCTTGGTATGTTTTTTTCAGAATTTTCTTTTGCCGTGAAGTCACATTGTTGATTCCATTTTTTATGATTTGGAGTCAAAATCAAGACTACCCTTTCTTCCTTGGATATACCAAGACTGAGAATGTGATGAAAGTCTGTGGTCATCAGCTGAGAAGCTGGCAGAAGTAAAAGTAGTCCTTTATACTCAGGAAATAGGTTTTTCCATTATAAACTGTAACTAACAACTAGGTCTTTAGATCTGCATTTTCTAGTCATCCCATAATTCCATTTTCAATTTCGTCAGATTTTGCCATACACACCTGGTTACAGCTTGTTTGCCAGTTGTTATCTTTCCTCTTCTGTTCAAGGCTTGAATTCTGTGTAACATTAGTCCACAAACCTGTTTGAAGTCTCAAGTGCAGGTAGTGTCACACTAAAGAAGTAAAAATACACACAGCTCTCATTCTTGGCCTACTTGTTGGTCTCTGGTATCAATTTAAATACAAATTTATGACCAACCACAGTGCTTCTACCCTGTATCCTGGAACTGTCCTTTTTTTTCAAAGATTTCCTCTTGCCTGGGCATGCTGCCACCACTGAAGCCATGCAGGCTCATTTGCTTTAGGTTCCCTTACCACAGAAGATGGCACTTCCAAGTATTTTCTGAGAGGACAGTAAGGCTGAATTAATTTTCCCACCTTCTTACAGTCCAATGCTTCTTAACCTTCAGAGAGCAGCAGAGGTTTGCAGTAGGGCAAAAACCGTCTTTGTTAGGGCTTGAGAGAAGACTGAAGATATAACCCTTATAACAATGAAAATAACTGGTTTGTTGGAATGATTAATTACGAAGTCATTTTTCCTGTGTAATTAATCACCTTGTATTCTTGTTTGAGCCGTTAGGCTTAGGTAGAGGTTTTTGTATTATTTTAAAATTAATGTTTATTACACACAATGTGCCTTGTTGCTGACTTGCATACAAGTTCATGGCCTATTCCTTTTACTGCTTCATTCACAATGAGTTTGACCTTATAATAAGTACTGGACATTATTGGGGGAGTGGGCAGGTGGGTATTATAGTAGTAGCTCATCATCAACTTGAAGCCCACGCTTTTAGGAACAGTAAAAATGGCTGATAATAAATCAGTGTCTTTTCTATTCTGAGTTAAAACTTAAATGCACATAGGGAAGATTTGGTTCTAGTCTATGGGCTTTTTTTTCTGGCAGTATGCTCGGATATCTTTGTTTGGTGCAAGCACCTTACAAAACCTAAGAAATGTTCATAATGAGCTTTAAAACGTTTGTGCAAAGTAAGTTTCACAAATCTGAGAGGATTGCACAAACCCTAGAGTATTTTAATGAAACAGTGACAACATTTACCTTAGTGAAATGATCAAGATAAGACATCTTTTTCAATGTTAGTATTTTATTTTTAGTATTTTACCTGTTAGCACAAGATCAAGTGGCATATCAAATTCTAATACTAAGGTTCACCGTTAGCCATGTCAGTGCTTGACACATTCCTGAGAATTTTGATGTGAAAGAATTTTAAAATATAGCTAAAATGTGAAAGGAAAAACTGCTGCCTCCCTGTCATGTATTCTATGTTGAACAGATCTGTAGAGTGTGAATGGTTTGCCTTTGGAGGCACCTGGGACTGTGGAGGAAAATGGATACATCTCAGACATAATGTTTTAGATTCATAGATTTATAGGTTGTGCAGTCTCCATTCTTAGAAGGTAAAGTCCTGAGCTGCCTGGTTTGATCTTAAGCTGACCCTGCTTGAGGCTCAACTAGAGACCTCCTGAGCTGCTTTCCCATATGAATTATTCTGTGACAATTATTTCATGTTTGTATACTTAGCAGCTTGTATGTGCAAATACAAAGGGTAATAAAACAATTTGCTGAGAAATTCCAAGTGTGTCTGTTTTCCCTCTGGGAATGTGGAGGAAATGTCAGTTTCCAGTGCATGACCCTGACCTTTATGCTGCTTCCAGTTGCACAACTTTGAGCAAAATCCAGGTATTGCCCTGGGCTCTGAGGGTCCACCTGAGCTCCTGGGGCTCAGTTTGACACTGCCTTCTAAAATTAGACTCTTAGTGCAACTGTTCAGCCTCTAAAATTGAATAGCAGATTTTAGGACTCCCTTTCAGAGTGCAACAGCAAGTTGAGCATATTGATTTATTGTTTATTCCTTCAGAAATATGTGAAAATAGAAATACAACTGAGTTGTTGGTTTGGCAGATTTTGAAATTTGGTTTATTTTTTCCTCTCCTTACATTTTCAATAACTCAATCACATACAGACTTAGGTAATGCTTGTAAAGCTCAAGCAGACACAATTAAATGTCACTAAGCTCTGGCAATGACAAAGAGAGTCAGGAAGTTTTCCCCATTCCTTTGTGCACAAGTCCTGCTCTACTGACCACCAACAAGTTCTCTATCTTTGGAAAGTGACTGACCTGTGGACTGTATTACAAACCATACAAGCTTAATCTTGCAAGATGGTACACATGGTATTTCTGAAAAATAGTGGCAGTCTCCTAGATATACCTTGGAAGGTTTTGATATTTTTGAGTTTATGACCAGTTTATGAAAGAACACTGATAAAGGTATGTTTTTCTTGTATTCTTCTTTTATTATTTTACTTCCATCAGTATAATTATTTTTGCATCTCCTTATTTTATGTCTCATCATAGATGAAACATCTAATAAATATCAAGAAAACAAAAAAAAAGGGGATTATAGGTAGAAAATATTTTTCTAAATCAGTGGTTAAATCTGTTGGGTAGCATGGACTATAGCATGTCTTGCCTAATTTTTCTTCAAAAAGATGGATGTAAGCTTTTCCTCTGTAAGGATCTGCCTGTCTCACCCCTGCTGACAGAATTGCTGTGTGTATGCCCTGTAGAAACTGCTGGCTACAGCGCTGTTCTAGTAGCTGTCACTGTTCTGTGGTTCTGCAGAAGTTCCTGTCAGTGTTTTGTTACATCTATGTTAGTTAAATGCTCTGTTAGAAATGTAGTCATCCTGAAGTATAATCTACAGTGTTACTGCTTTAGGATACATCCTGCATAGTTTCCTTCTAAACAAAGATGTATTCATCTTTTGCTGATCATTCGTTAGTGTTCGTCCATGATGTATATAACATCATAATAAAGCATAAGGATTTAGTATGTATGAAAGAAAAGCAGCGCGGCATAAGGTGGTGATTCTCCAGTGAAGCAGTAACCTCAAGAGCTCCAATTCAGCAGAGGCTTCTTGACATCTTTCCCTTGGGTCAGGTCAGTTGAGAATAAAAGCATTTCAAGTGTCCCATATGGAGGGCTGCTGAAGACAGAAGTGACACTTATTTACAAGCCTTTGCTGGCTGGCTTATCTTTGAAGCACTATTGATTACTTCATGAGGAGGAAGCTCTATATTCTTTGCTTTCTGCCAAAGCAAGTTAAGTTATGTGGACACAGGTAATGGAAGCAGTGAATTTTGGGGAAAAGAGATCTGTGTGCGAGGAAAAGTACAATAGACACTGATGTCAAAAAAGGTGCAGTGATAAAAAAGAGAGGAAGAATCAACGCTGCCAAGAACTCGTTGAAGTTAACCTATGTGAGTAGGCAAGCAGCAGAGCCATTCATATGAGAGATTATTATACAAGCTGTCTTGTTTTGCCTTAATAAACTATTCTATAACCATGTCTTACGAAAAAAAGCCAAATTGCTGTGGCATTGTAAGTACATCACTATGGCAGAAGAGTTCTATGGAACTGTGGGTTGTATGTCTTCTTGCAGGTTTCACCTAGTAAACTGCTGCTTTATCACAACATGCAGGGCAACACCATCATTAGGAAACCCAGGCATCCTGCCTACCCCCCTCTCTCCCATTCACCTCTCTTAGTGTTGTAGGTATCATGTCCATGTGTAATCTTCCCTACCTTAACAAACATAACCAACTCTGGTACATTAACCATGAGTGAGACAGTATGCAGGCTCATGCTGCTGTGTCAGCAGCATAATGTTTATGTTCTACCATTGCATTAAGCATGCTAGTGTGGGTGGGACTGGGGTAGGGAGTCACTGGAGTTCCCTCAGCCCTCTGTGCTTCCTCTCCCTGCTCCAGGTGAGTCTGTTCCCAATGGAGCCCACCAATTCCTATTAATTGAAATATTGGTTTCATCATCACTTGGAAGAACACTGAGCTGACACTTGTGGGTGACACTTTTCAGCTCCAGTTAAATTAAAATACTAAGTAACATTGTTTGGATGAAACATATTGATTCAACAGAGGCTGCATTCTTTCCCTAAATATTTTACATATTTGAGGAAATCAATTATGTCTATAGATCTAGTCAAAAAAACATGTATAGTCATAAATTCTTTATTCAATGACAACCTTTTTTTTAGATTAGTACAGTGCTAGCAACACTGTTCTGCTTGTGTTTCTGAACCCCTTTTGAGTTGGACTTCTCTGAAGCCACAAAAACATGCATGCACGGGCATACACACAAATCTGTACTATGTGAATATTTCCTTGGTTTTTACTTGACTATGCCACAAGAAATACTGTTTTGTTGTTAAACTGTATTAGAGTGATTTAATTTGTAGTAGGAGCTGGAATTTTAATTTCCACTTTCAAAACCTTCTTAGTTTATTAATACAGTTTTCTTTATGGGGACATAGGAGCTTGAAGAAAAGTTTTAGTGATCTGCTTTTGTGGAGATGGTAATGTAATCTTCTAATAGTGAGATAAACTAGCATATTTCATGGCATCCTATCAAATCAGTATTCCCATTAAAAATATTTTAGAATGTAGTCAAATTACATTTATGTCATAGAATGAAGTTGTACTATTGTAGAGCTCTAATCAAATTACAATTATTTCCATTTGGCATAAAAAAAAAAATTCAGACTCTTGCTGTTTATAAACTTAACTTTGCTAATTGAAGGAAATGGTTTGTGTGTCCTTTCTGGGATATGAAAAGCACATTTATATTGCTAAATCAGCTTTTTCAAGATTGTTGCAAGATACAGAGTGTAATGACTGTTGAGTGGCTGCAGAATTATTCTTCTGTATTTGAAGACTAGTGCTTTTATTTCTTTTCTTGCCTAAAGCCTAATTTGACCTGTTGATTTAATTTATAGCAAGCGAGTAAGAAACCTGACAACAATTTATTTTTGTATGCTAATTATGCACAGTAATCAAAGTGGTGCATGTGGCTAAGGGCAGAATATACTGGCTTCCTGGTAAATTTACATATTTTTATTATGCCTGTCCATAGGCACTCTGTAAAAAATAGGACTGCTGTAATGAGGAATGACATCAAGTTGTTTGTCACATATTACAAATGTCCAGTTTATTTAGAAGATTAATTTACAGTGCGGGAGACAAAAATGTGAGAACTTTGCTTGCTTAGGATGTGTGGAAACTGTGTGATTATAATTTTGTTTAAAGTTCTCATCTAAAAAAAATACTTTAGGCTTTTATTTTGACATTAGACTTTTCTTAATTGTGCCAGTCGCTACTCAAAAGAAGTTTCATTTCCATGTGAAAGAATACAGCAGAGACTGATTTTAATAGCATCAAGTGTTATAACAAAACATTTTGATTTCCATACTGCCTCTATTTATTACAGCAGGAAAGCTCTTATTTCTGAATTCCCCATGGAACAAGCTATTGTACTTGCTAATTACTGTACCACTTCCCTGAAGCTTATCTTCACTAAGGTCTACGTTTCTGGTAGAGAGCTTTACTGTAAAGGAAAGCTTAACTAAGGGACATTTCCTACTAAAACTTGGTAAATTATAGTCCACAGCCTGTTATCCTGTAAATATGTACACGGACCGTAATTACACCTGAAATGTGTAATTGCAATAGAGATGATACGTTGTAGTGATGCCTTCTTACTTATTGACTGCTTGGAAGTTTGTTTAATGGCATAGCATGAAGACCCACATTAGTGACATATACAAAGTGTGTAGGCAGGTCTTGAAAATGAAATGGTGAAAATATATGCTTGTATTTGAATGCATGCCAGCGCAACCTATTTTTATAACAGTAACACATAACAAATCCAAATAAGTTTCTCAAATGCATAAATTTAAGCTGTGAAGATGATTAATGATTAATATCTGAAGGCTTTTTTTTTTTATGTGTTTAATACAAAATATTAAATTATTTGCATAATAAGGATATTATATTAAATTATATCTTATTTGGACTGTGATTGTGCCTTACAGCCCAAGTTCTTTTTTACTGGATGTAAAAAATCCCAGAATGTTTTATTTTTTTATTCATGTGGTAAGTATATCAGGAGATTACATAAGCTAAGAGGTGATTGGACATGTTAAAAAAATACTGTATATGCAGATAAGGACAGCAATGTGTCCTGCTTTCAAACTGGAGGCAGTCTTTAAGTCTAGAGTAATCTAGAGTCAAGACAAAACATGATTGGTTTACTTCATAGTTTGAAGGACTGCCATAAGTAAGTAAAAGAAGACTTTGATTAAGAATGTATTTTTTTACAAAGAGGAAAATAGGGTATAGGCTCCTGTTATAGAAAAAAGTAGTTTGATTACATGCTGAAGGGACTTGTAAATCAGGATGAAAGGCTTTAGTGAAGTTGCTTTCATAATCTGTCCATCATCTAAAGACTCTCTTTCCAATACTGAAATACTGCATGTCAGTGGTATGTAGTTATAACTGCTGAAGAATTCTATTGATATGGCAAGAAACTATACCACACAGTCACACTGGTTATTAATTTTTATGTGACCTTCAGGTATACATTTTGACAAATTTAGTAGATAATACAAAGTGTTAATACATCAGATCTCAGATTCATCCCCAAAATGTTGTCTGCATTGTCATATGTATTTTACCTTTAAAGGCAAATGTTTGGGTTTGGGTTTTTTTTTTCTTGTATCTTCTCAAAGGTTGGAAAGACCGGTTGATCTGCCCTTAATGACTGATAATAGGAGAAATCCGATGAGCTTTTTATCTGAAATACTACCACACTAAATAACAGTATATCGTGTTTGAATGATTATAAGAATTGTATGAATAGGTAAAAAAAAATAATTTCTGACCATTGCTTAATATTGGCAATAAACTATTCCTTATTGAAAAACAAATAGAATTTTACTACTTACTTTCTCCTCTCACTAGAACATTGCCATCACCTTTTGCATGTTTCACTGATCTTTAAATGACACACAATATTAATGAGTTTAAGGGCTATTTTCAAGGAAGGTTTTTGTATGTACTGCCTATCTTTTGTTTAACACTTGTAAGCATTTTTTACTCTGAAGGCTAGACTTACTGTGCATTTTTTCTTTCAGCTCTTTTATTACTAATGTGATCAAAAAGACTGTTAATGTGTACTTTCAGGAACAGCTATAGAAATCTTTTTTGAGTAGGTTTCATTCTTGGGCTCTGGTCATCTTGTAAACAAACTGCTGAATTGTGAAGTTATATTTTGGTGTGTGTTGAGCATGAACATCTTTCAGTGTTGTCATATCAAATCTTTCCTCTTTTGACATTTCACTGACCCGTGGCGATTTTTTTTTATCCACTCTTTGTAATCTCGAATGGGTCTGGTACTATTTAAGCTTGCTTATATCTTGGTTGTTGCAGTGTTTCAGACCAGCTTTGAAGAACTGATGCTTATGTATCAAATAGATAAATACTTCAATAAATTCCTAAAATGTGCTTTCATCCTCAGTTATTTTCAGGACTCCCCAGAGGTCCTGGTTTCGGTCTTAATTTGCTTTATTCTTAAGAGTCTCCATTGGATAATATCTAATCATGATACAAAACACTGTACCATGTACTGATGGTTATATATAGGTATGAATCGGTTCCTTTCCTCAGGGAAAAAGTTGTAAGACCCACTCACAGATATTTTGAGGCATGCTGTTAACACAATTTGTTTCACTTGGCATCTTTTTTTATCCAGCTCCTGGGTATGATCATAGGTATGTATAAATTAAATTCCTCCCCTTATATATACAACAAATTGTTCTATTGTTCCGCAAATTGTCATCCCAGACACTATGGGTGTTCGAGCATGTGACTCATCTTACTTACATGAATTTAACATATTTCATTTTGTTTGATAATTGGACCTCCAAAGTGGCTCCTGAAGCCTGAAGATGTGACTAGGACCCAGAGGAAATATATTTAGGTGACTTTTGGAGTGCTTTACTATTTGCAGGCTCCAAGCTCTTAGGGGACTTAAATTCTAAAGTTAAGTAGGCAGCTAGTTAACTTCATTGCACTTTTAAAAATTATGTTAGTTTTTACAGGGCATTGATTTTGCACATTGTCAGAATCATCTGAGGAGTCCAATTTAACTGATCTTTTACACAGCCCTTCCTAGGCTAAGTCTTTTGGGGTAACACACCTAGAAGTAAGGAGAGCTGTGTTTGCAACAGCAGTGGCACAAAGGGGCTAGGGATTACCGTGAGCGGCACTGCCAAGATCATTTCAACAGCATGAAAACCACTGATAAATGCTGTGCAAAAAAACCTTGAAGTCCCTGGTTCACGGAGGCCTGCTTGTCCAGATAGGCTTGAAAGGCTGCCAGTGGGTGAATCAGACATCACTTGGGTTTGTGCTAGAGGAGACAATCTGTTCCAGCAGCACCAGAGCCTGAAAAGATGGTATGAATCAATGGGAAGAGACTCCATACAAAATGGCCTTTTCATGTTACCAGGAAAATCAGTTTTATGCCAAGTTACCCTGGGATCAGGCTTGTGCCATTTACCTTATTGGAAAGCAATAGTTCTCCTTTATCAGTCAGTACAGTACTCGTTTTCATTCCCATCTTTGCATTAAAGAAAGGTATATGGTTTCTTTGAGAATAGCTTTGAATTGGATTTCATTCTGTGAGGTCATGCAACTGTTGATAAATACTTCTATTTGCCAACATTTAAATCACCGTTGTTTTCATGCTAAGGAGAATTTAGATTGTCTTTTGAATTAGCTGAAATTTTATGGGTTGCAGGTTCTGTTCTACTCCTGAGACACTATGTGCCCTACTTAGAAAAATGCCAAATTAAATGAGAGCAAAATAAATTAATCTCAATTTTGTGATTTCAAGCTTTCTTCCTCCCCAAGAAATGCAGACATGTACTTGCACACACAGACACACACACACACACAGAGTCATTCTGAATGCTGATTTTGGTCATTCAAAGGGCCGCAAATGGCTTGAATTATTTAAAATGGCCACTGAGGGACCCGGTAGATTTTTATATTCAGCAGTGGATATAAAGAGTTTTCCTGCCTTAGCTCTAACAGTCCATCTTTTCTGTTCAGGTTTTTTTAAAAGGTTTTCAGGACTCTTAACTACATTCATTCATTTTCTCCAAAACTGACCTTTAAATAATGACCACTTTCACTCAAGCTTTTTGAAAAAAAAATTATGTTGGATGCAGACAGAAAAGAAGTACTTCGAATAATCTATCCTGCCAGTCAGTGAAAAGCTATTCCCAGGTTTAAGTTTCTGAGGGGATAGATTATTGCTGAGTGATAAATTAATACTTGATATTAGGCAAGTAGTGCTTGTACAGAAGCAGCCAGTATGGCAGGTTAGTGGTTCCTGAATAGGGAGACATGACACAGCTATAATTTATTGGCTCGTTGCAGTGCTCTCTTATCCATTCCCATTCCCCATCTTTCTAAATAAATTTGTTGCTTCGGGTAGCCTATTTACTAATCAGGAAAATTGCTATCAGGGCAGAAATAAATGCTATGTACAAGAAAGGAAAGCTTAATTCAGAATTAGAATTATTCCTTTCTGATCTTTTGCAAAATACTTTCTCATGCAATGTGATCACTTTTATGTTATCTGCATGTCTTGCCACTCTTTTATTAATTGTACCTCCTTCCATCCAGCAGTTCTCCAATGTGTCACAAGTGTCCCCTGTGCTATCTTTTCGATGCATATTTTGTGTCTGTTGCTGGTTTAAGCCATAAATACTTCAAAAGCTGTAAGTTAAAAAAAAAAAAAAATCAATGATGACATATATTCAGCGTTCATAATATATAAAGACAGTAGTCTGAAATGGCCATTTGAAAGTTCTGGAAAATTAATCACCAGAATATTTATTACAAAACTGTCCTCTTTATCAACATATTCATTATTGTTATTGATATTACTACAGGCATCCTATTATTGTAGCCTTGCGCTTATTAGATGGGAGCCTCTTTCATGTTGAAGGCAAAGTTTCTACTGGTTTTTCTTTTGCCTAGTGTTTGAAATACTGAGATGTATTCTAACATGGCTGCACAGACATGTTCTTGTGTCATCCTAACATTTTTTTTTACCCACTAGCTGTACTTTCTTCTTTGGCCAGAGATAGAGGAGCCCTTCTGAGGCATTGAACCATGGCTATCTTCTGCTGCCCTGGACATGAAGGGTGGGAATTCAGCACCAAATAGCTAAGTGCAGTGATCATGCTGCTCTCTAGCCTGCAGGCACAAGTGCAGAAAGCAATAGAAAGCATATGCTCCTCATGGCCTCCAGCCCTGTAGTATCTGAAACACAGCGATGACGTTCAGGAGGTGGTGTCAAAGAGATCTAAAGCAGTAATTGCACACTGTTTCTGGTTGCAGGCCTTTGGTGTCATGCTTGTGACTCCAAATGCTACCATGAATAATTAAATCTCACTTAGAGTTGCATCTTCCCTCTTTCATCCTGTTTTGAGTGATTATGAGTTTGGAATCTCTGGGTGAAGATACATTAGGGGTTTCTTAAAAATGCATATGACTTTTTTGCCTTCGGGTTTTTTGTTTGTTCATTTGTTTTTTAGTTTTGTAAAAAGTAAGCTGCCAAGAACTATATGGGTGTTAAGAATTGAATGGCCATACATTTTATGCCTCCATATAGGCTTCGTAGTTCTGATGTGATATCACAATGCAGATGCTGAGAGATGCCCATTGCCCAGGCTTAAAGGGCAATTATGCCGCAACCAGCACAGTAGGTTCTGTGTGCTCTGTTTGTCTTAGCACCTTGGTGTCTAATGCACTTAGTTACACAGGGCTCTGCTAGCTATATCTCTATTTAGCTGGATTACTGCAGTAATAATAGCAATACTAATGTGGATTTTATTGTTCTGACTGCCCACCCTAAAAGTTTCATCTGGATTTCCTCCAGCATGCTCCTCATTGCCAGTAATGAAGGCTGTGCAGCTTCAAATGATTCCCCGTCCTTTTGCCTGTGGGTTATATCCAAGAGACATTCACGTAAAGCTAATGGGGCTATCCCCAGAACTGTGGCCCTGAAGGTCAGAGGCAGCTTAAGTTTCAGGAGTACCAAGAAAGCTTCTGAGTTTGACAGTTACAGAAAATTAACCACCTATTTAGCCTTAGTAACTAGAGATATTTACGATAGTAATCTAATAATTACTGTGCATGTAAAGCCTCACACAACTTTTTGTAGGGCAGTTTTGGAAATTTACATAGGAAGAAGTATCCAATATGGGAATCCCGACCCACAGAAAGGTAAGTGCTGACATGTTTGTGACTTTTTGCATGTCAATGCATTCAACTGTTAGCAGAGCTGACCAAATATGATTTTCTTTTCATAATTATCAGATGCTGGGTAATCTATTGTACTTTCTCAATTAGTTGTAATGAGAGATATTTGACTACATTATTGGAAAACTAATATAATTATCAGATGCTGTATTGGAAAATTCATAATAATTTGAAGCTGCTGGCAACATTTAATGAGATTTCCTGTTTTGCTTTCATTCATTCAAGTATGTCCTTTAACACTCAGATTGGTAAAGGTTGAAATATTTTGGCATAAAATAATTTCTTAAATACGAAATTCTTGTATTGTGGAGACTGCTTATACCCCAAACCTTATCTGAATCTGATATAATGAAAAATATTTATTGGCTTCTTTTTAGTAATTTTTTTCCATTATGAAGTTTCTTTCACAAATGATGAGAAAACTAGATTTTTTCCTGATATCAGATTGCTACTTTATCTGCAAATGCATTATGATTGAAAATAATTAAGGCCTTACTGGAGGGTTTAAATACTCAGAATATTTTTCTTGAATAGAAAAAAGGGAAAAATTAAACAAAACAAGACCAAACAATACTTGTTGTATGCACTCTTACCTGATTCTAAATATAGCTTGTAACTATACAATACTGTAAGACAGACTTCAAGACTGCATTTAAATATAATGATAACACAAAAAAAAAATTAAAAAATTATCCTTCTCTATTAGAAAAATAGCTTGTGAAGAATAAAAGTTGTCTGTAGTTTTAAGTAAGCTGTACTGTTTAGTGTAACTTTGAAGTAATTATTTTTATGTTGCATAATATGACCCAAATATTGTATTTTTGTCAGCATGTCTAATAGGTTGCTCAATACTCTTGTTCTGTACAGGTCATTGAGCCCATTCATGTTCAATGATATACAGCATGAGTGTTCATGGGTAGTTTGATACATCTTTAATAGAAGGTGAAGGAAATGGCACAAGTTTATTTTTTGACCTTCTAGAAGTGTGTTTTCAGCCAAAGTGAATTGCATTTCTAGCCTCATAAAGGGAAAAAGAAAATCTGGGGTAGAAAATGTTTAATTACTGCAGATGAACCCCTGAGAGCTGCCCAGTCACTTTCTGTGATTACCATTATAAAGTAAATTAAAGAAATCTTTGGTATAGATAAATTATTGTACAATGTGAAAGGCTATCACAAGCATTTTTTTTTCACTTCTGAGTTCTTGGATTAGTTTACGCTACATCTCTACCCTCAGTGTAAAATGCTCTGAATAAGTAGTTCTGCTCAGGGCCCTTAGCTTGTGACTCCATGAAGGAACCCTGAATACTTGATCTTAAGTAATATACACTAAAGATTTATGTCAGCAGATGTTAAAATTTAAAAGTGGATAATTTCCTTCTTAGAAAGTAGTAATTTAATATGTGAAATCATGATGAGAATTAATATGATGATGGAAAGTCTCTCCAGTCAATTAAATGCATATTATACTGAACAGAAAAATATGAAAAGAACCCTGAAAGACTACCAAGTTGCACAAAACCAAATTCATGAGACGCAGGACAGGTAGTCCAGGCACAATTCCAAGTAACTTTGGTGGAGTACCAGCGTGGAGGTGGTAGAAGCTAGTGGCGGTTATCTGTAGGGTGGAGATACTTATGCTCTCTGACTTGTCATTGAACTGATGGGTGAGAGAATTAAGTAGAGCAGAATGGTGAAGTGTGACTGTGAATTGAACAAACTGGGATAACTGTTCACCTCTTGATGATGGTGCAGTGAGATGAGTCTGACCTTCTGCAATGAAAGGAAAGAGAGGTAGGTGCTGCTTCAGAGGGTGTCTTCTCTGGCAGATCACCGAGCTGTGTCTTCTTGTTCTGAAAACTGCTGACAGAGGAGTGTGGCAAGTGCTCAATGACATATTAATGAGACATTTGTAGTGTTTTGTATCAGTATGCACAGGGCATAAAGAAGTTTCAAAACTTAGTGGAGATACAATGTCACATATTCTGAAAGACCACAAGGAGTGTTAATGTGATGGAGTCTGCTAGAATAATATGATGGGAAGTAGCACAAAATATGTCTATATTTAAGTGTGTTTTAAGATGGTGTCTTTAAGATCCTGTGAAAGAGAAGTCTCTTTCCTGCTTGGTGCCCACTGTTCCTGCCTAACACACAGTTTGGTTGATGAATGACAAATGTCAGTAATGCTTATAACTTGCATGTGGGGAGGTAGGGAAAAGTACAGGCTGCAGCAGCATACTGTAAAATAGCTTCTGAAAAAGACATGAAATGGGTTAACAGTGCAAGTCAGTATTTAGATGTTGACAGGCCTGAGAACTGGATTTTCTTCTTTTAGCTGAGGCAATCTGTATTGCACATTCCTTCTAGGGAAAAAACAAAACAGTCTAGAACAGAAAGATTTTTATTTATTTTTTTTTCCTCTCTGCAGGCAACAAACTAGAGTAAGAACATCCATAAAATGTAGTAGCTTTATCTTAATTTGCAACAAATCCTGTGCAACACAAACACAGCAGACGATATTCTTTGCAGCAGAGGGACCTTTATTCTCAGCTTGAATTTGAAAGTCTATTGTTAAGTTCAGAGCACCGATCTCCAATACTCTATATGACCATGATCCCAGTTTTCTTACTTTATTTAGAACACCTATGGAATGGCATGCTCACACCACAGTCAGCTTGTGGGTTTAGTTTCTTTAGTTTAAAGGAAAAAAAAAATCATCTGACAGCATTCTGTTTCTCTCCCTGCTCCTGCTCCAAAGGGTCTTTAGGAAATGAGATTGTCATTAAAGGACTGACTTACAACTGGGTGGAATATGGTAATGCTTGTAACATTGCAACGTTTGTAACAAGTGTTGTGACATTGAGGAAGATGGGCAAATCTATGAAATGTCATAGATGGTTGAAACATCATCAATCCATTTTGGTTTTATGAAGAAAGGAGGGTTATGAACAGGGAATATATGTTAGGAGTTTCACTGATGGGTTAGTGGTTCAACTTGATGATCTTAAAGGCCTCCTCCAACCAAAACAATTCAATGATTCTATGAGAAAGAATCCAAAAAGCTGTGCTATAATGCTGAACAGCACTTGAGACAGAATGAAAATATTTAGAATGGGGTTTGCCTGATTAAAATTTTACTGAGGTTTAGAGATCAAATATAGTGCAAAGTTTATTCTCACCTTATCTTTATCATATTTGTGCTTGGACATGTTCTCTACAGTTTCCAACATATTACACAGTTTATTTCTAATCTAATTGAAAGGGAGTGGCTCTTCTTTATTTCTTTTGATTTTTAGCCTAGGCATACGTTATTAATTATGCCACAGTGCATTGCAGACATTATAAATCTTACTGTGCACATACCAGTGTCCTCTAAATTGGTCTCATGGGCACTTATGTCTATGTTTTGCCAACTCATTGGTCCAGTTTCAGTCTCCAGGGCCTTTTTTAATCTAGTCTCAGTTTCACCCCTGAATTTATTGTTAGTTGTACAAGATGGATTTAAAAGTCTACTCATCATTTTGCTATTGTGTTTGACAGAGATATTTAACCATTTGAGAACAAAGAGATGACAAATTAGGAAGACTTCAAGAGCAAGTAACACTTTGAAAAGTTTCAGAAGAGAGAGTGAAATGTTCCTTATGGTTGCTATAAGTAAGATGAGGGGTTTGCCTGAGCTGAGGTGATGCAGTAATGCCAAGACCTTTACTGTATGACACCGTAAAATAAGTGACTAGTTGGTTTGACACAGTTTTAGAGAGTGAGCAGATTACCCACATGTGCTACAAAAGAATTACGAGAACTGTGGTGAGAGAGGGAGAGCTGCACATAGTGCTGCACCACCAGACAGCAGGCATCTTGGGCAGGAGAGGAGAATTCAGAAGTGAAGCTTGACAACTCCATCAGAAGAGCTACAAATGAAACATAAAAAGCGTGCAGATTAATTTTAGGAGAGAAAGTTTGCAGGCTCTGGTTTTATAGTCAGGTGTAAGGTCATCTGCATCTATGTTGACACTGAGCACAGCTATGTTTTTATCTTACCTTTCCCACCTTTGCACTGGCTGATATTATTCTTTTGTCTTGGCTTTTCCAGCCTGGTTACTGTTTTGAAGACACCTTTTCTTTTCCATGGGGATTTAACGTGTACGTAAGTGCATGATCATTAAATAGGTATCAGAAATGTTTTCTCTCCCCCATTCCCTTGCTTTTTTTTTTTTTTCATATTTTCTTTGAGGAAGCAGTTTTGGTTGGCCACATGCTGAGTGTCTCAATCATTGCAGCATTTAGCAAGAACACTCTGGCAGATAGACTTGGCTTATGAATTCATTTTCATAATGTTCTAACATCCACATCATAGCTTTTTCCCTGACAAATGGGAGATTTAAATAATAATAATAATAAATAAGCACATTATAACCCAGCAGGAATGATTTTTGCAAAGTTACATCTTAATGCAAGAACTACATAGTAGGAGGCTTTTTAGGTCAGCATAATTGAGCTCTAGAGTTAGTTTGGGTTTTATTTTTCTTCATGTTTGTTTTTTAACACCTGCTATGGTTTCATGAACTATACCATTAGTGCTGTTTCAGAGACATCACAAAGAATTAGCAGATGCAGAAGGAGCACAACAGTGTCAAACTGGAGCAACAGGAATTTGTGTATTCATGTTTTGTTTGAGTGCAATGACGGTCTGGGAGAAGAAATGGCTGTGTAAGACCAGTTTTGTGTATACAGTTTTTAAAAAAGCTTGCTCTTGCTATGTGGGGGAGATAAGAGCCATCATATTAAAAGGACTTGCAGTGCCCAGGCTGAAGAGGTGTCACAACTTCATGTGATGCCCAGGAGAAAAAGAAACCATTATCTCCACGGGCAGTCTTCTAACGTATGAGCCCCTTATTTTTGTGTTAGGGAATTAATGTTTTCAGTGTTTAAGGAGATTTACAAAGGATTTTACTGATTTCTATGCTCTTTCTCTTACTGAGCAAGTCATCAGAGACTTCTCCTCAACCCAACAGAACACGGGAACCTCTCAGCAAAATCTGTGCTGCTGGCTATTCCTGCCACAGCCTGAGTGCTGCTGATTGGTATGTTTCTACAAATCAGCAGATTAATTTCTCACTTTTCAACAAACTGGAAGCTGACAGGAACAACAGAACACCTTTACTCTCTTCAGTGCCACAATAAGCAGCCCAAGAACATGTTTACCAGGAAGACCATCATATTGTCAGTACGCATTAGAAGAGTTTAATCAACTTCAGAGTCCAGTATGCAGGACAGCATGTACACACAAAGTCATCAATTGTTTCTTTATTTGCTCACAATTTAAAAGACATGTTTTAGCTGGAGTTGCTTGCAAAGGATCTTCCTGTTTGTTAACATCTCTTCCTCTTGAACTTGGCACATAGGAAACATATGCTGTGGACTCTAAATATGCAGGTTAGTTATTCATTCTGTTCAAATCAAGCACATTGTAGTGTGGCATGTAATATCAGAATGTGTCTGATATTTTTTTCAAAGTATTTTTTTCTGTGTTTATAGAATGCCTTGCATGAGTGACCATTGCTAGCATATTATGACCTCTACTTTAACAACCTCTACTGAGGCTACTTTGATGAAAATAGTAAATGAAAATAGTAAATAATACATTTCAGAGGCAGATGGTTTTGCATTTTTGCAGAACTAAGTATGTTCAAATTCGTTTTAGTTGTGACTGAGGGTGTCTTATAAGACACTATAAAAAGTTCACTTAGGTGAATGGATGTTTTTCTAGCTTAGAATCATAGAATCATTTAGGTTGGAAAAGATCAAGTCCAGCCATAAACCTAGCACTGCCAAGTACACTTCTAAACCATGCTACTTAGCACCACATCTACACATCTTTTAAATACCTTCAGGGATGGTGACTCCACCATTTCCCTGGGCAGCCTGTTCCAGGGTTTTACAACCCTTTCAGTGAAGAAATTTTTCCTAACATCCAAACTAAACATCGCCCGGAACAAATTGAGGCTGCTTCCTCTTGTCCTATCTCTTGTTATATGGGGGAAGAGACCAACTCCCACCTCACTACAAGATCGTTTCAGGTAGTTGTAGAGGGCAATAAGGTCTCCTCTGAGCCTCCTTTTCTCCAGGCTAAACAATCCCAGTTCCCTCAGATGCTCCTCATAAGACTTTTTCTCTAAACCCTTCACCAGCTTCATTGCCCTCCTCTGTACCCGCTCCAGAACCTCAATGTCTTTCTTATAGGGACATGCCCAAAACTGAACACTATTTGAGGTGTGGACACACCAAAGCTGAGTACAGGGGGACAATCACTTTCCTGGTCCTGCTGGATGCACTACTTCTGAAACAGGGCAGGATGCTGTTGGCCACCTGAACACACTGCAGGCTCATATTCAACCAACACCCCCAGGTCTTTTTCTGCCAGGCAGCTTTCCAGCCACTCTTCCCCAAGCCTGTTGCATTGAAGGGAGTTCTTGTGACCTAAGTGCAGAACCCAGCACTCGGCCTTGTTAAACTTCGTTACAGAACTGGCCCCAGTAATAAGCCCTGGGAACACCACTTGTGACCAGTCATCAACAACTACCAACTTCTTATCAGGGAAAATCCTGTTCTTCAGAGTATAGATAAAGTGAAAAAAAAAGTCAGAGAAATGTTGACATAACACAAAATATAGTGTATTTATGAAATATGCTGGAATATGGTCTTTATTATAGATACTGTAATTTTTACTTAGGTTTTATTAAATCAATCTTCTAAGATATTTAGAAGTGTTTTCATCTGCTCATTACTCATTCTCTAAAATATCTGAAATGAAATAAAAAACTGGTCAAGGCAGATTTCTTTTAGCTGGTTCCAGCACACAGGCCTGTTCAGTCTGAGATCTGAAAGGCTTTCCACCCATCTGTTTTCTTTTTTGGTCTTTGGCATTTTATCCACCGAGATTAAGTGATCGAAGAGATAACATCTGTACTTTTTCCAAACCTGGATTACAGTCCATGGGAAATAAATATAGGAAATTTGGTGGAATTAAATTTTCATAAAAGGTCTTCATAAAAGGTCTGTAAGACAGGAGACTCTTTAAGTGTGTGTATGCAGTAAATACAGGGAAATTATCACTTGCCCTCTGGGTTTTATACTGGCATACAGTGAAAGTCTCAACAGAAAAAAAGAGATAGGGTATTCTTGTTTATTCAAGATTGTGCATTTTTATAACAAAGAGCTGCTTCAACTGACCTATAATACTGTTTTTCTGTTTTGTGGGCTAAAAACAAAACAGGAAATAATAGACAACATGGGAAATTCCAATTTATAAAGTAATAGATGGAAGGAATACCACTGCTTTTCCTTTTGTAGCAACAAGGGTGGAACTCTTAAATGGCATACTCTTAAAGCAGAGCTTTTATGCACACAGGGCTTCCTTTATAGCACTCCATCTCCCACTGAAATTACTGACTCAGAAATAAGGCATGTAGTCTTCCTTTAAAACAAAATCCTATCACATGAATATTTCATTAAGCTTTCGAGACAGATGGAAATAGAAAACAAAAACTTGCCTTGGCTACACAAAATGTACCTCAAAATGAGAGTCACTGGGCTGTTTTCTAGAAATCTGACAAAGAAGGTCCTGTCCACGTTTCTGGAAAAAAAAAACCCCAATCATTGAACATACCCCTCCAGTGACCAAAAGGAAATTACTAATACTTAATATGAAGAATTATTGCCAAGAACAACTTGAAAATAGGAGTTTCAACTTGCAAAAAACTTAACAGTCACTACATTGGGCTTCATTGTTTGATTCTGTTCCACAATAGAGTGAAATCTTTCTTTTCTTTTCAGCTGCTGGTATAGCAAAGTCACCCACTGTTCCGGAAAGTTAATGGCAGAAATAAAAAATCTGAATAAATACCAGAACTGTGAAAGATTTAAATTCCTTCTTTGCTAATTAAGAGGAAAAATGTGAAATTTGTGAGTAGCTCCAACCTGCTTAGCCATCTTTTTGCACTATACAATCTTTGCTTACTCTGAGAGTATCCCCTACACAGTCATGGACAAATATTGTGCATTTCTTTTGAAACTTTTGGCTAGGTGATTTGACAATTTTCTACCAGATGAAGAAATTCTGCTCAAAAATTTCCCAGCTATCACCTACGTTCAGCTCCAGGAACTATCTCTTGTCCAATATAGGGAAAAAAACCCCACATGGTGACACAAATCATACATAAGTAACTCATATGCTGCTTTAAAGAGGTAAGTATTTTGTTCTGTAGTGGGATTCCACTGAAAGCAGAGGAATAGTTGTATAGAAAAAAAAAGAAGCAAAACATTATAGAGGAAGCAGATACAAAAGAAAAAAGATTAAATTGTTAAAATAATTTAAATGGTGAACTAATTCCCTCAGCATCTTTGAACATGTAGAAATTTTCCGTTTAAGATTAATTAAGCACGTAAACCCCTGCTTTGTGCCCACCCCCATCCAACTGGGAAACATCTGGCTTGAGATCATAACTGTGCTAATAGAGAGAAGATTCTGAAAGCAGTGAGAATTATTTAACATTTGTCTTTATGAAGGATTTAAATTGTCTTTTCTTAATGATGTTTCAGCTTCAAAAATTTGCAAAAAAAGGAAGTTCAAATAGATAAGAGGCAACAAAGCTCAGCACACACAGAGAAGGATATTCCTTGAAGTTTTTCAGCTACCAAAGACAAATTTTACCACTAAATCATGAGAAAAAAAACCTTTACAGCTTGGAAATGTTGCAAACTGCTGAGGCTATCTCAGAGTGATAGCAAATATTTTGCATCATGTAAGTCCAAACAACTACATAGTGAAATTGATCCTAGGAAGTCCACAGACTCTTGAAGGTGTCAGAATTCATTTTCTACTAACACTTTACCTATGGTCTTTATAGACACTTTTTATCCATGCTTCAGCACAGTTGCTCTATTATGATCCATCTTAGGGCTAATATGAACTTATCTTTTGGTGCAAATGTCCTTTATGTAAATTATAGAATGAAGAACAGAGGAGTTTTATATTCTTTTATTGCTTAATGCTTCATAATATGGAACAAAGATGTTATATTACATTTTGGAGATGCTGATATAAGGAAAATGATAAGAAGGCAAATAAATGCATCTTTAACACTCTGACAATTTACAAAAGGACAAAGGATATCAATGTTTGTTTCATTGACTTTTGCTAACTAACAAGTTTTTGTGAAATTATTTTAAGCTTTCTGTCAATCATACTCTCATCCTCTTTTCTTCTATGTCAATTCTGCATATTCTGTGCAAGCAAAATGTCATTTTCCTTCAGTAACCTCTTCAGCATTTGGAGTTCAAATAATTCTTTAAGTGAAAATTCATTATTTTGTCATAGTTTCAAAATATTCTGTAATCTGTCTTAACTCCAAATGCTGAAGTTAAGTCCTTGTTACAGAAAAACACATGCGATATTTGTGAATTAACATGGCATTCATCTGGGATGGCTTGAGTATTATTTTCATGTGCTCCTGCTACTTATTGCAACAGTTGTACCAAAATGAAATTATTGATATATATCTTTTTAACTTTTAAAAAATGAATAATTGGATGATAAGAGGTAACATTTGCAAACCTGTCTGAAATTTTACATTTTGTCTGTCTCAATGGTAAAATATAATGATAATTGTCAGGTATGGTTAAAATATAATGTACTTACAGGTTGATAAATCCGTTTTTACAACTCTAGTTAAGTAATTATATGCAGTTATTTCTAGTAGTACTAGTCACTCAGCAGTGTGCATGATTTAGAGAAAACATAATTGTGGCTGATTTTGCATATTTGCTGCTAAGACTGAGAGAAAAGATTCCAGACATAAATTTTACCATTTTATTGTATGGGAATGATTCACTGGTACACCTGATGTTGGAATTATGCCTCAAGACTCATGCCTTATCTGATCACGAGATAAAGGAAAAGGGTATAATTTTTTGGCAAAAATTCGAATGCTTCCATGTAAAGACCCAGAGACTGCTTACAGTTTAGAATGTGGAAATCTTAGTGATGCAAGATGGAATATCTTCTTAGGAAGGGTTAATTACTAATCACAACATGGCCAGAACTTGTAAAGTTAGAATCTGAAATTTAGAATAAAATCTGAATCTGCTTTTAAACATCCCTCCTCCCAAAAGATGAAAATGCTTTTTATGTTAGAATCTCCAGTTCTGAAGCAGGAGAGGTTGTCTGAGATGGAGGAAAACCAGGGACTAGAAAAGGATGCAGGAAGTCAGGCAGTGATGCTGAAAATAGAAGAAATGCTACAAAGAAAAAGAAAAAAAGGTTACCTTCCTCTGTTTGTTTCTGATGTTGAATGCATTGATTCTTCGTTTCAACATCCTCAGCAATGTTCAAACTGCTTATTATGTCTGCATTATTTATTTTTTTTCCTTTTTGCTTCATCTTTTACTGTTTCCAAAATAGTTGGTGCTTTGGAGTCAGTAGTTGATAAGATTTTGCTGCATATTAGGCTGAATGTTGCACTGCTGTTGAATTTGCTTCTTGGCCCATGTAGTCTGCTCCTAATGGGCATGTATTTCAGAATGGAATGTCTTCACTAAGTGAATGGAACTGGTATTTGGTCAGTCCCAGAGAGTTTGCTATCTAATCCCAACTTGATAGTGTCTTCCCAGGGTCAATGGTGGGATTGAGAGTGGAACTGAGGAAAGGACTCAGTGATGTTAATTAATACAATTAAGGATGAAAACAAAAGGGTGACTGAAAGTCATATCAGATAGAAGTGCTATTTTAACAGAAGGATGGTTTTGCAAACTACTTTCTGTTGCATTGTATCTTAGTATACTAAGAGAAATTAATCTTGATGTAGGTCAGTATTTGTGTGCCTTAGGACTCTTCAGAAAGTAACTGAACTGTGTAGTACACAGGGATTTTATAGCGGCAGTATAGCATATGCATAGGCAAGAGTCTAAGGAGGACATTAAGGAATGATGGTATGGTGTACTTTATTTTTTATATTTCTGACCATATATATATCAGTACTGAAATAATGCATTTACACTGACAAATTTTTTGTTCTCCTCCTGAACGGCCAGTTACAACGTCTCTGTTTATTGTTCATACTATGTTGTAGATATATGGTTTTCAAGATGGTTACTCAAACCCATCACCCTCTTTCCCTTGAGTATATGGCACCAAAAATCTCTAAAAATCAAGATTTATTGTACCCATGTGAAGCTTCCACCTGGGGGAATTTTCTGTCAGACATCTCAAAGAAGTTCTATTTGTTCTGCCTAGTTTAGCCTTTTTTTTCTGCTTTATGGATAAAATGAAAGACACTTCTTTTAAAAGCAATTTTCTCAAATCCTCTATAAAAGTAAAAAATCAGTGGGTTTAACGATACCCTTGGTAACTGGCTTTTTAGGCAACAATGCAGCAATTATAAATAATACTAATGTTCATCTGATGGCTTCTGATAACATCAATTCAGAATTCCTCTTTCCTTTTTAGAGCATGGGGCACTGGTTGTTGAGAAAGAGACAGAAATATATGTATTACTACATGTGTTTGAGAGAGAAGCAGAATTGATTTGCATACTGAGTTATAATATGTAACTGGAAAGAAAGTATCAGGAATTCATTTTAAGAGACTTACTTATACAGACATTTTTATCATTCTCTCCAAAACAGAATGAAATCAAGGATCTAAACCTAATTAAAATTATTTGGTATTCAGTAAACAACCCATTTGTAAAAGGTAATTGATTTATCATAAAATAAAATGGAAGAAGGTCATAATCAAGTTTTTTACGAAGCAACTTGGATACTTCCATTTCTGTGGCAGCCAGCTTGGAATATTTCAAAAGGCCTGCTTTTATTCTTGCAAAAGTTCAGTGACTTTTTCTCCCATATTACAGCATTAAAGTACATAGAAATTTCGTCTGTAATAATGTTTCAGTCATTACAGCTCTTAGAATAAATATATTTATGTAGAACAAATATAATTTGTACTTCACAATCAGTGCTTCCATTATTAGAGATCTATATATATTATGCAAAAAAAAAATGCTGATAATAAAATGTTTGCCTACACATCTTCTTGAAGCTCTGTATACATAATCATTTTTGTATAGAAATATTGCTGTGTAGATTGGTAGGACAATTTTCTGTCATAAAAATAAAAGTTATTTTATTGGATACAAAGTCATATGAAGAGATTTCATCTCTTTCCTAGAATTTTCATGGGCTCAAACAGCTGCTGATTAACAGAATTTGATACGTCAGTAATGACTGTTCATCTAAATGACCTTCACTGTTGCTTCCCAGCCCAATATATTTTCTCATCTTTAATCTCAATAATCAGTGATTTTGTACATCTTCTAGTTAAATGCCTGAAATTATTTAGTACTTTCTAGCCCAGAATCTAACTCTCTGTGATGCAACTAGGTAATTATTTCCAATTAACAGTTAATTTATTGCTACAGTAAAAATTAGCTGTACTTTTCACTTTAGTTTCAAAATTGTTTATTTTGTAATTTGCGGTGTCAAGAAGTACCAAATCAGGTATGTGGTGGAAAACCAAGACAGCAATGTAAGTTAATTTTGATAAAGAACTATTGAATAACATTCCTAAAAGCATATAGAATTGTGTTGTATGGACTTGACTAAGAAGTGTAACCATTTGTCTAAAACCTGCCTGGTGCCCTAGATTTATTTCTGTTCACTTAAAACACAAGATGATATTTTGTAAAGTCTTAAACATTCCAAGCCTCTCTTGTGCAGAATATATGAATTAAAAAATAATATTTTTAAAAATTCTGTACT
>WUAM01000323.1:19168150-19196451 GCA_024336885.1 Actenoides hombroni
TATAATTTAAATTTCAGAATATAATTCTAATAAACTTCAGGACTGGGTTCTGACTACCACCCACAAAATATTGAAACGCATGTGCGAGCCATCAACCCCTCATCTATAAATAGAGAAGCACCAAATCTTATCTAAAAAGAAAAAAAAAATTGTAAATACATAGAAGTACAGTAATAATTAAATAGGTTCAAGCTTGAACTGTTTGAAATGTGATTTCTTTGAATATGGAAAACAACAATAACTATAATCAAGGATTATGATCCTGTGGCTAAGTTTTAGTTTCCCTACAGTGAAAAATTGAAGGACTGTTTCCTTTTCACAAAGTGGGGCCTAAATAAGACACAGCGTTCCCAACAGAGCCTTATGAGGGCTGGGGGCACTAACCACCTCCTTCAAGCTCTTGCCAATGCAGCCCTGTGTGCAGCTGCCTCCCTCACCACCAGGGTCTGTAGCTAAGTCATGGTCAGCCTGTTGTCCACCAGGACCCCCTTCCCCACCTCCTTTTCAGCAGAGCCATTACCTAAACAAACTGGGAGAAGCAGGATTACGTAGCATCCAACAGTATCAGTTCGTCAATGCAGGTCAGACTATTAATACCAGAAACGGCTTATACAGCAGGCTGGAAGGGTCACGCTACAGCACTGCCACACATGTGTACTAGCAGATTGATTTTAACATTCCACCAGCCTGAAACTACTGTGCTCTTATGAGGCTCAGTCCTCTCAGTGCAAATTTGTCTGACAGCAAACAGAAAGAGCAACAGTGTTGGCCAAATGTCACTAGAGCCTCACAGAAAACCTTGCAATCTTACAGAACAAATAGGCCTTATCAAAGATGCTAGTTTTCAAAAGGATGTAGGAGATGCTTCACCAGCGTGTCACCACAGGATTACCACCTCCATTGCCAGGGGCACTGACCAAATGAAGGTAAGCAAAATGAGCCAATTGCTCCCTTTGCTGATGCATTTGGTCTGACTGAGATGGAGTTGATTCTCCCCATAGCAGCCTTCTCAGTTCTATGTTTTGCATTGAGAGCTGGAAGGGTGCTGATAACACATCCATGTTGTGGCTACTGCTGGCAGGACTCGCACAACACCAAGGCTGTTTTTTCCAACATTCCCGCTGCTGTGGAATGGGGTGGACAAGATCTTGGGAGAGGCCACAACTGCGACAACTGACACAAACTGACCAAAGGGATATTCCATACCATATAATGTCAGCTGAACTATAACAAGCTAGAAAAAGGGGGGAGGATGCGGCGGGGCATTGGCTTGTCCTCCAGAGCAGCAGTTACGTGTTTGGAGCCCTGCTTCCCAAAAAGGGGCCAGACAGTGCCTGCTGGTGGGCATTGCTTTGCTTTTCCATTAAACTGCTTTTGTCTTAGCCCATGAGTTTCATCTTTTTTTCTCCCCCATTCCAGCTGAGAGGAATCAAACCACCACAGCTGATAAATACACCAACAGGCTAGAAGATATGGACATCCCCCCTTGCTACAGATCCCCACCCCTCTGAAAAAGTGCAAGTTGTTTGTTCATCTGCCTGGTCATTAGCTGCTTCTGGATAGACATTCTGCTTTACTGTGTCTAAGAAAACAACCAGAAGATGCAGAAATAACCTTTTCTCTATCCAAATTGTGCTTAGGGATGCCAAGCAGGTCCTGAATGGCTACTTAAACTTACTACAGTTTCTGCAGGATCATTTTCTAGACCTAACACTGTAGATCTTCATGTTACTAGAAGGCTAAAATATTTACAAGGCCTATCTAAAGCCTCTTGATTTACCTCTCTATCTCCTTTCATTATACTTGCATTGGAAAATCATATTATCCTAGTATTTGTTTAAAATAAAGAATACATTTCCCAATCTGTAAGCCAATAGAAGTCTCACAACCAATTGCCAAAGTCATAGAATCATAGACTCATAGAATGTTAGGGGTTGGAAGGGACCTCTAGAGATTATCTAGTCCAACCCCCCTGCCAAAGCAGGATCAACTATGGCATGCCACACAGGAATGCATCCATGTGGGTTTTGAAAATCTCCAGAGAAGACGACTCCACAACCTCTCTGGGCAGCCTGTTCCAGTGCTCTGTGACCCTTACGGTAAATAAATTTCTCCTCATGTTGAGGTGGAACCCTTCTATGCTCAAGCTTATACCAGTTATTCCTGTAATCTCTCCAGTAGATCCTTGTATCTCTTAAATTAAGAAGCTCAAAACCAGATACAGTATTCCAGGTGTGGTCTCACTAGGGCAGAGTTGAGGGGGAGGAAAACTTTCCTAGACCTGCTGGACACAGTTTTCTTAATGCAACCCACGATGCCATTGGTCTTCCTGGCCTCAAGGGCACATTGCTGTCCCATGGATAACTTACTATCCACTAGGACTCCAAGGTCTTTCTCCATGGTTCTGCTTTCCAGCAGGATGACCCCTAACCTGTACTGGTGCCTGGTGTTACTCCTCCCCAGAGGCAAGACTCTACACTTGTCCTTATTGAACTTCATGAGGTTCACTTTTGCCCAGCTCTCTAGCCTGTCCAGATCTCGTTGGATAGCAGCACAGCCTTCTGGTGTGTCACAACGTAAGTTTTATTTATTGAATGTGAAGGCCATATGATTTTCATTAGCATACCATAGGTAATTCTCTCCTGCAGGGCTTAAATGAAAATTTGAATTATCTTCTCTCAAGTATCTTTTTAAATTGTAGAATTCTGCCTGTACTGAATCAGAAAGATAAAAAAATCCTCTATTAAATTGCAGATGTGATGACAAGTTCAACACTTCTGTTGGTTTACGGTGGATCCTAGCAGGAGAAAATGCAGGTAGGAGGTACTTGTGAAAATCCTAAAATACCTCTAAAATCAGAGTTGTGTGCTTTCCAAATTGGGTTTCAACCTTTTAAGGGAGAGCCTGGAAGAGTGACTGTGGAGGTAACTATTGAAATTGGACAAGACTCCACAAACTGGTGTGCAAAGATAGATTGCAGAAATGGACATGAAAAAAACGAGTTTTGGAGTGCAGAGTCATAGCATATTTTAGTTATAAATAAAGTGTGGAGTCACTTTTTTTCTTAGGTAGTCAACAACAAATTATTGATTCTAGAAAAAATTGGAGTGAATTTGGCAATGTTTATTCAACACTGGGATGAAAAATGAGAATTTTACTGATGTCTTGGACATGTTGGTTTATTTGGAGGAGGTGGATTTTGCTCCCTGTTCCTTCTCATATAGGGACAGGGACAGATTCAGCTTCACTGAATCTTTTAGTGAATTTAGTCTTTTAGTGAGTTCTTGATCCACCTCATTCTCCAGAAATTGGTTGTTTTTTCTGACCTAAAAATGCTAATTAAGGAAGAACAATTAAAACACCATTGATTTATTGCATGTATTGGATATTTATTAATCAATGAAATGTGCATTGTCAACTTCTATGTCACAAGGACTGTAGCAATGGACTTTGATAGTTTCCATAACATCAGAAACTTTTCTTTCTTTTTAAAGAGAAATACTAATTGTTAGCAAGAATATGTTTGCTGATTTCCTTCAAAAAAGAGACTACTTAAAAGGTGGTCATAATTCAGAGATCTCGCTTTTATTGTTACTTTATCCCAGTATAGTATACTACATCTATTAAAAAAGGACATTAAATGATTTTGAGTTTATATTTATTGTCAGCAATACATCAGTTATGTAAAAATAACCCAGATGAAAACATAAGACTTGTTACATTTTCATGTCATCTGTATTAACTGAATAAAGCTTAGTGACAATATACACAAATTCGCAGTAGTTGTACGTAAACATTTTGTGCATTAAAAAAAGAAATATACATAATTTAAAAAATAAAAATGCATTACACAATTTACAAATTAACATTAACAAAAAAAAAGTAAACATTCCTCAGACAGCTGCCTCCTTGTTCTACAAAATAAATATTCAAGTAAATTAAGTTAGGCAAAATAAACTTCGGGTGAGCACAATTTACATAAAGGTAAAAAGACAGATTTCCATTTCATTCAAGGTATATTTTACAGTGATTTATACATAGAGTTTTTAAATTTGTCTCTTCAGATTGCAATACTGGAAAACAAATGTTATTACATTTTGGCAGGAGGAAGGGAGTTTCAAAATTGGTGCTTTGTACCAAATATAAACAAGCTGGTTCAGCTGCATCAAAGATTCAAAATGGAACTGCTCCAGAACTCAAAGCAGACACAATAACCTAGAAACTACAGATTTAGAAAGGAAAATACAAACCACCACATCAACAGGAAAATGTCTACTTGGCTATTTTCTGAATGTTTTATTCGATCACTGAAAACATTACTTTCACACACAATCTACAGTAGTGGCTGCTTTAGGCACTGGATTTGTAGAAGCACTCTGATTTTAAAGCAAATTGCTTTTAATTCTGTACTGATAATTCACCTATTATTTCTGTTTCAGTGCTAAAGGGCTTAATCACCTTTGCAACTTTTAGCTTCACATAAAATTTCAGCCCTCCTTATACCCTAATATTTTTTTCTTGATAATGAGGGAAGCCATTCTGGCTTCAAATTTCCATGCACTTTGTTCATAAAAAAAACCTGGAATAAAAATACATTCCAGATTATAAATGCAGCACTAGAATGATGCAGATGTGCACCAGCAAAATTCACTGATCAGATATAAAATGTAACACATACTAAAATACTTGCATGGATTGCAAAGGCCAAACATATTTAAAAAAATCTCCTACCTCTTCATTTGGCCATTTTATACAGTGAGAAAAAGGAGATAGTATACCTTTAACTTCAAGTTATTAAGTTCTTAGATTTAGGACATAAAAATCCTCAAGGCAAGAACTAGGCAACAGCTCCTGCTAAGACCAGCCAGTATAATAAATAAAGATGAGTCATTGCCAATGAAAGAAACTCTGTTCCCTCAATTGCCTATTGGTCCAATACTATTTGACAACACAGAATCAGACTTCAAAAGTACAGGAACTGTGATTAAGCCTTATGTCTCCACATGATAGTTATTATTCTTTAAAACTTTATAAATTTTCCACATAATTCTTCTGTATGTCTGACAAAATAGTAATCAGTTAGGTTTTTCTTGTTTTCTACTCAAGAATGCTGGAGTAATTAAAATCATCAAGATTTGTTTTTTTCCTATGGATATTTACAAAGCAATGTAAGACTGAAGCCCCCAGTCCTGCAACACCTATGAATGAACCACTGCTGTGGCAGGGGGCCATGGCAATGCACCAGCTGCATCCAGATCAAGGAATAAAACGAGAAATTAAACCTGTACAAAAAATTGCTACTATCATTCCCCTCTTCTTGTCATTCCCATTTGGGGAATACTTACGCAATGGAGGAACATAATTTTCTTGATGTAGTAACACCACACTGGTAAGTTAGCTAAGATCAAGAGAGATTATGGTCCTACTTTAAGATTGCACAAAATGCACATTGTTTCCAAGAATTAATCTACATGGAACAAAAGTAGGTATTTTTAAGGGCTGATGTTACCCACTGATGTCCAGAAGGGTCTAGTCATCAGTTTCTGTGGATATGGGCCAAATTTGCAAAGCTACAGTTTTATTCAGTTTATTTACAGTTTTTATTCAGTTTTATTCACCTGGTGCTTCTTGAGTAATTAGTGTGATGAGTAGGCAGAAATGGTTTAGGTTATAAAAAAGACCTGAGAACCTAATATTGAACTTTATATTTATTTTTGAGAGGTTGCCTGATAAAGTTTTGTATTGCTTAGTAGTGGCACAGTCACTTATATGTTCAGGCTATACATAGAAGCCATTTGATGAGAATAACCCTTCTCAGGTCATGAATCACATCTGTAACAGGCATATAGATACAGTGGCAAGTCAATGAGCTTCTTGTCAGAAGCATAACACTGAAAAGACATAAGCATGGAAGAGGTTAACAGTGAGTTTTGATACTGCCAGAGTTTTTAAAAAGTCATTAGTATTAAAATGGCAGAACTATTGATCTTATTGTTTACTTGCCAGTACGCTCAAGAGGTTAACTGAATAATTAAAAGATTCTATCCAATTATCCTAATTAGAAAAACAAAAGGGCTCTGAGTATTGCACTGTCAGCAACAGTGAAAACGCTCCCACTAGCACATGTGGGGGGAGAGGGTAGGGGGAGGGAAGGCAAAATCATTTTATTTTACTTGAACAGACAGAATACCTTTTTAGACAATAAGTATGCCATCACTCAAGATTACAGGGCAACCACTTTTTCTTTTCTTTTTCTTTTTCTAGCAAAGTTACCAAATATAAAAAATCTAGTCATAAACAGCCTTCAAAGTACAATTAGAAACCAGCAGGACAATCTATACCAGTAAAGGTAGATGGGGCAAGAAACTAGACACTTGTATTACTGCCATGATATAGACTACAAATGGCTGCTGTGACAAGGAACGGTGTGTACAGTACATGTCATTAGCCGTTTCCATCCAGTCGCAGTCCAAACTGAATGCTACTCTCTTCAGGATTCAAGATCTGTCTACTTGACACTCCTTGCACAAGATACATCATCATCCTTTCTGAAAAGAGGCAGTTTCTATGGCAATACTAGTTAAGTGCATATCATGCTGCACTAATATAGTGCAAAAATTTGCCTTACATGTAGCAAAAAAGATGCAGGCAACAGTCTGAGTTAGAGGAAGTAGAAACGTATTGTAACATTTACAATGGGTATTCTTTTTCCATACAGCAACCACTAGAAAATCCTGAATCTGAGAATGCCTCCTTTCTGGATGTACTTATGAGGCCTTTAGAGTGAGAACAGGACAGAATTCCTCAAGTGAGTCATTGCCCTCTGAAATACAGGTTAACACAAGTTGTCAACTGGCAAACTGTTGAACTTGCTCAGTGGGTTAATCCCAGTTAAAAGTTAATATTGTACTAAGCACTAAAATGCTCTTTAACAAGTATATAATCTGATAAGAGTAATACATATGGTTCAACTGAGTATATATGTTATGCTTGAATATAAAGAGTCATAGACAGCTTGGTACAAACTCTTCATGCGTACTTATTATACTTGGTTAATGTTGCAGGGGCTTCCAACTGTTAATACTATGTCAGCTATAGTATTCTGGAGACAAAAGTGGTGCTTATACTTTGTAAGACTGAGGAAGACCACAAATCTCCAACTGCAGTGTTTATTAATGTGATTCTGCCAGATTTCTCAGTGCTGATGGTCTAAAGTAGAGCAATAATACCTTGAATATCAGCAGGCATTATGAAATCCATCCTTCTTTATCTATGGGTGCAGTTACAAAAAAAATTTAAAAAAAAGGTCAAAACAATCCACTCCATAGAAAATCTCTGTGGCTTTGGATACCTTCTGATTTCAATCCATTAATTTAGACTCCATTTGTCACCATGAGAAGTTATATTTTACATATCTGCATCTCCATCATAAGCCAAGGTTAAAGGTTTCAGTCGGTTGTTCTGCCTCCTCTGGGGCTTCTTTGGCTTTTTGCTGAAACAATAAAATAATTTGTAAATAGAACAAGAAGCTAATAACATAGCAAAGATGGATTTCAGTCTTAAATGAAAGATGAGTGTGTTGTTTTAGGATGATGCATTTGGTTGCTCATTTGTAAAAGCTGTAAAACTAAAACCTTCACTTGGATCAGTAAATATCTCCATATCAAACCAAAGCAACATCTAATTCAAAGCTCAGTTGTTATGGTGCTGATGTGACTTGATGGAATCCTTGGCAGGTAATCCTGCAAAATGACTCAGTTTTCAGAAGTACCCAGAGCCTGCAGTGCAGTATTTGGTCATGCATCAAATCCACAATCAGTTTCTTTTAAATTATATGACTCAAATCTTAATCTCTCTTGACACATCAAGGGTATCCATGGGAAAGTTCCATCTTTTGATTGATTTTATCTCATTATACTTGCTGGAATGACTACAGTTATATCTAGATATTCTAATCAAACAAGTCACAGATAGAAGGGATATGGTTGATAGCCATAAAGATTCCCCGTCTAGCCTTGAACTAAGTTTTAATCCAATGGTATTTCCAATCCATTTGATACAGTTTTTAAAAATTACCAAGCCAAAGGAAAATGCATGTTTATGCATAGTTTAGTATTTGTCTTATTTTAGAGTGTAATATAAGCATTATTTAAATCAGGTCTGGGCATCCTCAGTCTTGTCCAAAATCTTCTCTCAGCTGTGTCACTTGCAGTGGCCACAGATTCCAGCCCAAAGAATCTGCAGTGGTCATGTATGCTAATGGATATTTTTATCTAAGAAACTAAAATATTTTTTTCCTTACTTAGATGAAAGTGAGATTTTGGGGAAGGTTTACTAAAAATCAAACAAATCCAAAAGCCCCCTAGATGCCTATTAATGCAGTACAGCCAAGAGCCTGATGTGTACAACCATATTTCCCTTGCTTTCCACCTGCACAGTCATTTGGATCAGAAATTCCAAACAGGATCTAGAAAACTTCAGGGAGAACATTCTCAAAGGCGACTTGTTCTTGCAAATAAATCTTTCCTTTCACATGCACTAAGAATTTTCAACAAAATATTATTTCATGTATGAAAAACAAATGAGAAAGTTTTCAGATTTTTTTGTTGTTGTGTATCGCTATATCCTGCCAAACACCAAATCTACCTTGCCTGATTTCTAAATTTCCTTCTTTCTTTTTCTCTCTGCATTTTGTGGTACAGACAGAATGAAATTATCATAGACATAGTACTTTCTTAACAGAGATAAACTGAGCAACAATAAACTGTACACTAAGCTACTCCGTATTTGTCAGAAGTTCTTCTAACCTCAGAAGAGCATGTGTTTACCCATCATCCAGACTACAACCACAGTCCATTAACCTGATTTTGGATGAAAGGACATGAAAAACTGAAACACTGCAGTTTACAGAGGTGCCTGCAGTTTCTACAGCAGCAAATGTAAACTCTTGCATTACAGTCTGTGTGGGACTGCTTGTTTGTAAATAATTAAATAACTCACCAGGCTAGATAGATCATAGAAACAATAAAGATGAGTAAAACAAATGCACCAGCAGCTACACCATAAACCCAGGTCTTCAGCCTCCCATCTAAAAGGAATGAATGTTAGTCAGTAGTGTTTGAGTTAGTCTTGTTGAATTATTAGTTCTTATATAGTACAGAAATACTTTCATAATCCAAAATAAATGTCTTCACTAGCAATTACAGCTTAATAAGAGTAAATACTATTAAACAACTGAGCAATAGCTTCTCTGTGCACTTGTGTTCTGCTTTTCAGCCAAAGTCTGGATAGTCCAAATGGAGCCAAGATGTGGGGCAGAGGCAGCAAGTGAGACCCCCAGAAAGCCAGCCCCTGAGCCCGCTGGTAGCAGGCAATCCTTCAGTGTGATCACAGGGCAGCTTATTGGTCCAGGCCTCAGTTATGCTGCTACTATCACTTTCCATTCTAGCAGCAGTTAATCAATCTGCCTGTTATTTTTATTCTTGTTGCTATTTAATTTCATGGTTTTTAAAACCTTTAGCATGTCTTACCTCATTCATACCTTAACTGCACATACACCCAGCTTTCACTAGTGCATAAAGTAATATTTTTTTCCATTTCTTCCCCTACCAAATCACAGAATGGTAGGGGTTGGAAGTGACCTCTGGAGAGCATATAGTCCAACACCTCTGCTAAAGCAGGTTCACCTAACGCATGTTTTGTTGTTATAAAACAACTTCCCGTCACAGAAAAAGCAAAAATACAGCACAAAAGACAACCCATGCTTATAAATAGAACAACTGTCTGTTGTTAATAAAGACTGTATTTATGTGCAGCCCGTGCAGTTTGTATTTTGGGCATGATGTCCCTACAGGCTGAGGTATACATCCCACTCTCCTGCTTACCTTGATCCTAGATGCACTCACTTCTCCCAGGAAAAACGGTGTGATTTTCTCTGTCTGTGGGGTTTTGCTCTGAACCTCTAAAGATTATGTCACAAGCCAAGGTCAGTGCATGCTGTTTGACTCACTACTTTTATCTGACTCATTTTGCAAATTTATAAATGGCTTTTTGAAAACATTCTTTTACAGGAGGTTAGCCTTGTGTCACCTCCTTGACAATGAAAATTCCATTAAAAGGCTGAATTCCTTCCCTTATAAGGGGTAAAATGTTTATTTCATGAAGTCATGTATATGTCTAATGTAAGCAAACAAGGCTAAAATTTTTCTGACCAAATACAAACTGCTTCCTGATACCCCTGTAGAACAAATAGGCATTATCAAAGCAGTTAATGTTCCTACAATGTAGTAATAACAACAATTACTCATACAGACTTTGCTCAGATTCACAGTAGCTCTCTCTATTGCTGTGCAATTAAGTTCAGGCTTTCTGTTCTCTAGCAATGTAAAGTCTTGCAGTCATGTGGATAATTTGTTCAAGACTAATTAATATAAAAACATTTTAGCTTCATTACATTAATCAACTTACTGAAACACTATAACTGATAATAACTGATGTAACTGAAATAACTGATCCATTAAAGATGGATTGAACAGTAGATTTGACCTGACATATCCAATAACATGGTAACATGAATGAAAGGAATTCAGACTTCAGTAATGCTAGCTAGGTGAGTTTCTTCTCTCCTTGGCTTAATTCCATTGGCAAATGTAAGGCGGTTTCAGGCTGGTTTGGGTTTGATTTTTTTAAAAATAGTATTATCTCCCTGAAAAAAAGGGACTGGAATTACCTTGCATATGGATTTATTTATTTTTGTTAAAGGAGGGTACTCTTTTAATGAGGTCACTCATATTCAACTATAGGTATGTAACTCAGGCTTTCTGAATTCCTTCTAGACAGATTATTTCTAAGTATACAAGGGATCTGGCATCTCAAACTCATCTGTTTTGTGCCATACATCAGCACAGACACCTGAAGAGGATACTTTTAATACCATTCTTTATGGAACTGCAATATAATTTGTCGAAGACAGTGAAAGAAGCATTTTAAATCTAGACTTAGAAACTGTGAGGAAAGGAATAATCATGCTAATGTAAATTAAAACCTTCTCAATAGACACCTAGTCCTGGAACTTAAACAATCAAGCATAACAACTCATTTAAAGTGCAAAGCACTCACTTTCTTCCACATTTGCTCATGTCTTCACTGCATAAGTATTAGTTCTATTGAATACCATTAGTTTTATCATATCTGATCTATTTCCTACCTAATTTGAATTACTGAAGAATTCGTGAATTTTTATGAATGTTTTCAACTGTTCCTTGCTCAAAAACCCCCATGTCTTAGCTCACATGAGCATCCCCATCTCTAAATAGTTGAAGGTAACTATCTGACACTTGTTATTATTGGCACTCTGGATGCTACAAACAATCCTCTGGCATTTTCAGGTGGCATTAGCTAACATAAGTAAAAGATAACATATTTGGTAAGATGCTATTTTTCAAAGGAGGACCAGAAAAGCTTAAGTTTCTTTTTTTATTGTGGATTAAAGTATGAACTATTTGTAGTAAAGACCATTTTATTGCAAGTACCAAATATAGTATCACAATACAAATAACAGTAAATACTAGTAGGACTAATGGGATCTAACATAAGTATTTCTAACCCGAACATGATTTAATCTGCTTATTAGCAGTATTTTTGTAGTTCTCAAATTGCAGTATTTTACGGATTATGCATGTAGAGATACTTTTTTTAAAATCTCATATTAAAAACATTGATAAAAGCTTTAGAAAGAAATGAACACCCTAAGACACAAGTGTGTTAGAATATTTAGCTTGAGGAGATTTAGAAGACACTGAAGATAACCAATTGCTCTCTTCATCTATTTAACATTTTGGACAAGCATCTTCTATCTTTCTGTGAAAGTATTTTGTTAATTAAAGCTTTATTTATCTCAATGCTTTATAGTACCAGGAAATATTTACTGAAATCTGATTACATGATGGACTTTAAAGTCCTTTTTATGAGATAACTGTCTTATATTTCTTGCCACTCTTGCACATAAGTCCTTGCTCAGCTCTAAAGATCATGGTCCATAAAAGCAAATATTGCCAATAGAGACTTAGATCATGTCTATGCTAAATATCAATAATATGGTTAGCTCTTGCCTAACATGAATTAGTTTAAATATGGATATGGCAGAAAAGCATTTAGCATACCTATACTGATTATTTTCCTACAATTTACTCTGTGGCTGCAAATTTTAAGCAGTCTGCAGTGCTACCTTTTCTATCCTCTGTTAACAGCATTACTGGTTGAGACAGCAAAATCTAATACCCTGGCTTGCACCTTTGCAGCCAGCTCTCCTCTCTGGTCACATTTCAAATAGCTTCTGTGAATGGTAACAGATTGAAGGGATTAAAGGGAAATATGCAATACAAGATTTCATTAAATATATTGATGGAGTAGCTGAGAAGGCTAGGGGTTTGCTTATGCCTCTTGCTTTATTTTCAGTCAGGGCAGATACCTGTCTTCTTAAATGAACACTTAAGGATTTTTCTTTTCTTCCTTGGCATCACAAAAATGTAAACGCCAGACCCTGCAGCAGTACTTAGCATTAAGAACTGCTTAATGCATGACTTCACCTGGCGTAAAAGGCTGTAGAAACCAGGTCCTTCCTCGTCCTGACTGGTTACTGGAGGGCTGGGTAGGGTTCACAGCTCGACTGGTTTTCACATCTGCCTTTTTGTCCTCCATGGTGGGGATCACCACCACTGGGATGAGAGTGCACTGTTGGAGTGTGCCATCAGAGGACATAACTTCAGTGTATCCATCTTCACAACTGCACGTCCTAGTCTGTAGGGAACAAGTGTTTTACGCTATGTAGCAGAAAAACATAGTATTCTGTGAGCTATAAAGCGTAACAACATGGATGACTGCAAGAGAAGACTTTTGATGGGTGCTAGCCTGAAGAGTACCTCTTCATACATTTTTATTCAGGTTCATACAAAATCAACAGAGATTATTAAACATTTAATAATAAGAAAGGTAGAAAATGATCTCAGGTTGATTTTAACAAATCAATGATTAGCGAAATCTTTGAAAATACTTTTTGTTGGCATTATCTTTGTAATGCAGAGAGGTGCATGGGAAGCCCTCACAGGGCTGTATTATGCTCTGATGCTGTAGCACATACCTCACTGCAGTAAGCGTGGGGTTGACTACACGGTGGGTTACATGACCTGTCAGCATCTGGTTGGTGCATCACTAAACAGCCCCCTGTAGGACAGAAAATCATATTTTGACATGGTAATGCCTGACCACTGATGAAATTACTGATGTAATTATTTGCTACAGTATGTTGTAGATTTTAATTTTATTGCTAATTTCAATTTAAGAGTCCTCTTATTCCAAGGTGAAGGATAATCGGTATCAAGTATTTTCGCATATGTGGAATAAGGATACAGCACATTTATTTGCATTTATATGCATTTTAGAGAACTAATATTTGGCAAGTGAACTGTTTGTTTTCCCCTTTGTTCCTTCAGTGGATTGCTCAAAGAAGTTTAAATATTTTGTGGGAATAGATATTTGCTCTCAAGGGCTCTCCTTATGACTTACATATTAAAACTGTGGCCACAAAGAAAATAAAAGTATAGTTTTAATTTATATCTTTGCCTCTTAAATGGAAAACAAACTACTCATTCAGTTTATGTACAGATACCTGTTTTCTGCTGCTCCTCAGTAGTTGCTTTTAAACATGCTATAGCTTTTGATTATTATGAAACCACACTTCATACCAGTCTAAGACAGATTTTTCAGAAGGAAAGAACTATCATCTGTAAAACATGTACTGAACGCTATGATGCTGATAATATAGTGGGTTTCTGTCTTTTTTCCTTTTTATACAGTCCTAATTCTCATTTCTACAGCTTTATGTAGAGTGTGGTTATTGTTATGGACCAATACACACAATCAGGCTTTCACTATCATTTCAGCCAGAATGACTTTAAAATAAATTTAGAATCATTGTTAATTTACTTTGGTTTTCTTCTATCCTACAGAAGAGGGGTATGCATTATATAGTTTAAAATTTATATTGCTACAGGATAAGTTATGTTGCATCTTCCAAATAAATAGTATTTTTATACTGGTGTGATACGATGATGAAATCCTGATAGTTGAGGTTGGTCGTGACCATAGCAGATGCAGTTAGATGTCGTTATGTAGATCCAAGTGTTAACGGAGTGGCAGATGAAGAACAAAGAAAACCATGCTGGTTGCCATAGGCTTTTCCCACCCCAGAAAGAAAAACTACATCCTAGCATACAAATCACATGCCTGTTGGAATCTATGTAATAAAATATCAGTCATCCAAGGAAGCTGCAGAAGGAAAGAGTTGTCTCATCGCCCATAGGAAACAACACCTTCAAGTAAAAAAAAACTATTCAGCACAAGAGTATTACGCAAGTAAATAAATAAATAAAGGCCTTAAAATACTAACAGGACTCATAATAAAAAATTTATCATGTCTGAATTAAAATACACTATGTTGGAGACAAATGTGCAGCAATAAGGCAGCAAAGAAATACAGTAATCATAAATATGGGTTGATTCTAGATCAAAATAGTTATTCTCCATTTAAATCAATTGTGTATGTGCATCTATCAGTTTGGGCTCTTAAATACTGTAGTTTACAGAAAGCACTTTCAAAAAACATTCAAATGTAAATTACAATTTTCTTCATGACTGTATACTTCATGTAGAGGAGTTCTCAGAGAACATACTTAAGTGCTTTACTTGAAAACTATCAGGAACATATAAAAATACAGTTGTCATTTAATGCAAACTGGTGATTACATTGTCTGGAATGTTCCACTAATGTTCATTTCAAATCAGAAATTTACCACAGCTTTAAAACCACATACAATCAAACTTTGAAAGAAGAGATACAATATAGGTCGGAAGTTAGTCTGCCTAGGAGGTCCTGTCATGAAAAATCTGCCAACAACACCTATTCATACACTTGTATTTCCTGGAATTTATCACATGACTGTATGCAGTCACATCAAAACAAAGTATCATTTTTATGTGACTGTGATTTATGAAAATATTCTGATTTAAAAATCTCAGAGCCTTAATCACCAAGACATTATTTCATTTGAAAACTTGTAGGACCTTTAGGGGATCATATCATATGTTAACAAGAACTGTTACTTAGAGTTTTACTTAGCATACAAGCATCTTAGCTAGGCAGGAAGCCAACAAGGTGCATAAATAATGCCCTGTTGTATTTGCTGTGAAGATGATGCAGTTTGGTATTCTTACAGCACAAGGTGACACTTGGAAAGAAGACTTTAGGCTATTAAGTATAATTTCATAACTTTGTAAAAATAATACAGGTATTTTGTTTCTGCTGTTGGAATGGACAGTAGTGGTGGCTTCTATCATCAAGAAGTATTGTATTGGCACGCCATGAATTAGAGCTTGCTTTCAGTGACTGGTATGACAGGGGCTGGCATTGAGGATGTGCTTACAACCACTGGAATTCTTTTACTACCATCTGGGCTGATATAAAAATTATTTTAAGAACTAATGTATAACAGCTTAAATGAATCCCTAATTCTGATAAATTCATATAAATAGATATATATGAAGATTTGCTTGAATTTGGGGTGCACAAAAAGTGACTACATCCCATAGTTACCTACTGAAGTATCCTGCTATAGGCTTATGTCATTGATGTAAAGAAAAAAACCTATATTATCACGTTTATTAAAATTTGATATTTTGTAATTCTAATGAGATATATGCTATATGCATTATATTATCAAGCTTTTCACCTCTCTGCCACTGTGTAGGCGCTAAAATGAACTGTAATACCTAACAGTTGTACTTGTTGTGGGGCTTGAAATCTGAAACTCTAAATTTAGAGGTGTAAAGATGACTACGGTAAAAAAAATATATATATACAATATAAAACATTCCAGGTTCAGTACAGAATATAATATTGATATTTACTTTTAGCATTACATGCTACATAATTCTGGAAAAGAAATGAAATCTGTAATATGCAAAACCATGATGACTTAAGATAACAGCATGTTGATTCATACATAAGGAATGCTTATTTTTAGCAGATTTTTTTTTTTTAACTATTTCCATTTGCTGGGAAAAGACCACCTGTTTTCCAGGCTTCTGTGTGTATATAAAAAGAGCATTTACCTGTGACGTTTAAACCATCTGACCTTTGGCACCACACAGTTCGAGCAGATCCCTTCCATGGGCTTGCCATCCACTTGTATTCATAGCACTGGCCATCTACACAGAGAACATTCATTTTCTCAAGAAATTTGATGACAAGATTTTAAGCTACCACTGTTGGCAGCCACACTCATCAGGAGACCTACTCATTATGTTTAACAGCTTTTATGGTCAAATAGGCCCCTTTCTCCTTCACCCAGTAACTTAGAAGGGTGCACTGCACACACAGAGGCCCCAAGGTCTCCTGCACTTACTGGGTACATATAGAATAGACCAGATGTGTCCTGGCCATTAACTATAATGATTGTACACAGTGATTATGGAGTAAGCCTAATGTAGTTAATGGACAAAACAGATGTTTCCAATAGTCTCATAATGGTTGTGTCCCACCTGTTGTGCAAAACTCATTGAGAAGTCAGGTTCCTTTCCTGGTAGCACTGAGCTTCAGTCAATGATCCAGTGCTTGGTGAAGTGGCCTAGGCTGTATCTAGCTTCACATTTCAGCTCTGCTGTACACCTCTCACATGGCCTGGGATAAATCATGAAGTCCTCCTGTGCCTTAGCTCCCTTATAAACATAAAATTCCCTTTTGCCTGATCTGTCTGGACTCTGAATGGACAAGAAATGTCTGTACAGGAAATAACTTTTCTTAGATACTTTGTCCAGTACCAGCAGCAAGCACGACTGAGACTTTTTAATGTCATTGTCATGCCATTCACAACAATTCAAAGGGTACAGAGAAATCTAAATTTGGTTATGTATCAAAACTTAAAGGTTTCTTTTTATTGTTATCAAGAAGATAAGGCAACTGTTTCTTCCCGTATCATAAAAAGAAATTTTGTTATTAAAAAAGGATCATCAGTTCTCCAAAGACTCTGTTTAAAGTGGTAACATGATACTTAGCATTTGAAAGTTTTTCTGTTTACTGTTGATATCTGGAAAACAAAAATTTAAGTGCATTTCTACATCTATCCAATCTGTATATGTCTAAATTTGATACCATGAAGAGTAAAAAAGAAAGCTATTGTTGTTCTGTTCGGGTTTTTTTTCTTACAGGAAATGTCCTTATATATATTTTTGTGCTTACCATTGCATGGTCTTGTTTCCAAAGCCTGTTCTGGGCAGAGATGTTGATTCTCTAATTCCTGAATTATCACTGCCCGAGATCGGACTTGTATCCCTCCAAAGCCGAGATCCTCACCATTAACACAGGTTAGCTGACAAAGACTCCATTCTGACCAGTCTCTCAAGTAACAGTCCCCTGTCAAATAGCAATTTTATAAGATGAACAATATATGAAGGCTTTTTTTTTCACTGAACATGTCTTAAAAAAAATAAAAGTCCAAATAGTGTTTTGATTTTTCCCTGTTTACTGTTCCTTCTTAAATGTAACTTATACTTAAAAGAAGATAATATTTTGACACTCTTTGAATATCTGCACAGTAGAAAATAGTAACAAAAAGATTATACAAAAGTCTGTATGTTCTAAAGTGGTGTAGTTTCCTGAAGCATTCCCATAAGATCACTCTCATTTTGAATTTCTGAGTAATACTCCAATTAGTGTCTGGTTTTTTGTAACTTTTAGGGTATTGTGCACTGTATGCTTTATGCTAAATTTATATATCTTGTTCATAATTCTTATTTGATCTTCAAAAGAGAAAACACTGCCTAGTCTTAAAAAGATTATTTTTTGCTTATCCTCATACAGAATTTCACTAAACAGACAGTAGAAGCAACTGCTGGAACATTCTTTGCAAGAAAGGGAAATGGGAAGGTGATGAAAATGTCTGCTCTGACTATTTTATGTTAGGATAATAGAGATTTGTAGAATGTTGTAATGTAAAACTGAAAAATAAAATTATACTAATGACACTTATTAGCATGATCAGCTAAAGAACATTTAAGGAAGATCCGAGGCGCAACACAAAGAGACCCTTTTGTTAAAACTGCCATAGGAAAATCGGACTAGACTCTGTACAGACTCATAAATAAACCTCTTAGTTCTCATTATTTCAGTGAAAGAGCTATTAAAAATTCATGCTACCTTGCATTATACTGATGACAGATATAATCAGTAGTGTGTTGACCAGATGCCTGATTAATGAAGGAATTTTATTTGCCAATGTTAGGAAAGCATGCGAAGAAATGAATAATTGAAGAACTGATGTATACATAATAGGAAAACAAGTAGTGATTTTTGGAAACATTAGTTGGAGTGTATCATTACAGTTATTCTTGCGGGCTAAATATGAGATTGTTGAAGAACAGGTTCCTATCCAGCAAAATTTTAAAAGCAAGCATTAAGCAGCTATATTTTTATAAATTTAACTAATAAGAAAACATAAGTATAAGCTTTTTATCCTCCCAATTTTCATTTAATAAGTATAAAATATATGCAAATCATGCAATTAGAATGCTGTGCACAAAGAAGTGATGGAAGCCTCTCTGGTTTTGACTATTTTCTATTTACTGAGGCAACTTTACCTTCAGTCCAATCTGAAATAAAATGGAAAAGAGTTCTGAGGACAAGGAGAGTTGCAAGGGAACAAAATCAGAGTACTGGCATGTAATGATAGCTACATTAGAACTGAAGGATTTAAAAACTACTTCTAAAGTTACACCACTAATGACTCCACTGAATAACAGCAATATTCTTCAAATTCTACAAATAAGTGTTTGAAATGAACTGGAGGGGTTTTACTGGAAATTAAATAGCTGTTAAAAGCTCGTAATCCTCCTCAGTATGGGGGGTCATGGGCCTCCTAATTTATAACTGCTCCTTTGGATTCAGTCTACAAAGGCAATGATAGTGCATGTCACATCCAGAGAGTTAAACATCTAGAAACACATTTTCTCAGAGATCAAAATATTAATTTCATTTGTAATAGCCCCTTTAAACAAAAAATAAGACCCCCCCTAGCTTAGCTTCCTTAGACATCTGTAAAAGGCATGAAGTTCTTAGCCACTTGTTAAAAGTATCAAAAAAGCTGCTAGGTGATCTAAGCACTTTAAGAAAATATTTAGCTGCAAACGAACACTCTTGCTGATAAACACCAGCTTATAAAAAAGTTTATAAAAGATTCTGTGAAAAAAAAATATATTTAGGTACAATCTGTGACTGAGACAATTTAAAACCTGATATTTTTTCTAATTGATTTATTGTTCTGAAGCCACTGCTGGAAAGTAATCTGTTGGTCATTTGATGGATGAATCCAATCAGTAAAGCAGGTGAAAAAGATTTAATTGCCTGTGGCTAATGCTAGGCACTGATAACTGTAGTGATATCAAAGCAATCTTGAAATATTTATTTGAATAGCTTTGTTACCTGGACAAGGGACAGTGCAGGTTTCCTCAAGTATCATCTTCTTATTACCATCTATAATAGGCTCTATTTCTCCACAGAATTCCTCATCTACTACTTTAGCAACATCTTCAATGGATCCATCAAAAACCACACAGGAAATGTTCCTCAGTCGTGTTCCCTCTCCACACTGAGCATCCTGGGGAAGGAGAACATATGTGGTTGCTGGACAGAATGAAGTGCCAAAAGACTAAATCACTCTACTAGACATGTAGGGTGAGCTACATGTCACTCTGTCTCTTACTATTTTCTGCTTAACTACTTGTTCATTCCAGCAGATAAAAAAAATAAAAGGACACTATTCTTTATTTCTGATACAAACAAAAACAAACCAAAAATTCTCTTGGTTGCTATTATTGTTTCTGGAGATAAGAAGATAATTATGCCTTTGTAATCACAGCAGTATCTCAAGTGGAGATCTCTTCTAGGGTGCCAATCTATTTCCACAGGTATTCTTTTACAATACAAGGTTTCAATTATTAGCAAAGATGCTGCTCAGTTACCAAATTCTACATTTACACTTCGAATATCTGTAGGACATTGTTGTATCTGTTTACAAATAGGAAGTCTAGGAATAAATCTCTGAGTTTTGTATAACAGAAGTGGAATCAAATTGTTTACAGTGTTATGAAGCAGGTATCTGAGCATATCACAAATATGCCTAGATATGCAAGTGCCATATGGCTTTTACCTCTACTTTGCATGTAGACCATTGACCATATTGCCATCGATAACAAGGTTTTACTGGACAGGGTTTGAATTGCTCCATCTGAGAAGGACAAGGTCTCCCATCACCCTGAAATGGCTGATTTATGGTCCTTCTTCTGATCATTTTTCCTGTCAATAAGAAGCAGCCATATAGCAAACAGAGTGGTTACATTGATTTATTCCTCAAGATGGTTCTACTTTTGTGAAAAGCATTGTGTTTGAATAAAGTAATGTTTTCCATATTTGACAAATTGGATTATAAAGCAGATCTGTTAGCTCTTGTCTGTTCTACCCCCTCCCTGGAGGTGTTCAAGGGCAGGTTAGATGAGGCCTTGAGCAACCTAGTCTAGTTGAGAGGCATCCCTGCCCATGGCAGAGAGGTTGGATTAGATGATCTCTAAGGTCCCTTCCAGCCTAAGTCATTATATGTTTCTATGGATTTATATTTTCCAAGTCAGGCACTGTATATTCTTTTTTTATTTTGCCAGAAATGCAAGGGGTTGCCTGATTAGAATATCAGATTGCTCCCGTAACAGAAAAAAAAAGCAACCAACAATGATATCCTAGTTCAGAAGCCTGGGAAAAAATGCTCTTTCTGAATGTGACATTTCTGTGGCACTACAGTGGAAATTCTGGGTCCTTGTTTGGAGATTGCTGCTAGAAGAGACCAATATGTTCTGTTCTTTCCCATGTTCATACAGAATCATCCATCCCATGATTGTCTGATTTCAGCAACCAGGAACAGCATTTGCAACTTTCCCTCACTTTTTGTCTGGATAAGGTAACATGCATATTTTGCAGGAGATGAAGGATTGGGACTCAGGCCCAAAGAAAATTAAAATACAATAGACGTATCCAATATTAATCTTCTCTTCAACCATGAGTAACACGCTACTCAGCATCACTGAAATACAGGTTCTATTTTCAAATATTTGTGTAAACAGAAAAAGGAAGACATTTTTATCCTTTTGGCAACTATTTCTTCTTTCATTTTACAGTGCACATTAGACCGTTAAGCTTCAGTACAGAGGTTACATGACATAACCAAAGAATTTTTTGTGTGCCAGAAGCAGTGGTAAATTGGATATTCTAGAGTTGCCACCTTGCAAAAGTTTCCACAAAACCTACACAGCTGTGGTATTTTAATCTATATATAGATAAATATATGAACCAAATCTGAAATAAGATGTATATATTTAAATTTGTATACTGATGCTTATAATAAACTAAGGCATTACATAGATTTACCTACATAACACCTGGTGCTAGCTGGCCAAAACAATTAATCTTTAATTCCACATTTCAATCTGATGCATATGGAATTGAACATCCTAATGATTGTGACACAAATCCTTTTCAGGGAGCAAGCTACACAAGCCAGACAGCTGTGTTGACTGCAGCTAGCTAGAAATATGTTTGCCAAGTGGAGCCTCATCATTTTTGGATTCACAGCTGCTTCAACTGTGTTGTCACAGCAGAAAAAAGGTTTTATTGAACAGTACTGGAGAAAAAAAACCCAACACTAAATAACAGCAATGAGCAGAGTTCTTACATACAGTATTCTCCCTCAACTTTATGGTTATTTGCATGGGTGCACAAAAGTGGTTCAGCTTTGTGGTCATTGGGCTTATTAGATGGTTATTCCTACTGAAAAACAGAAGTTACTTCTAACTTCCTGCCTAATAAGAAAATTACAGCTTCAAGGCTTACATGTGAGGTTGCCATTATATGTTAGAATAACTGAAAATTTGAAAGCTGTTTTACACTACTAATTATTCTTACTTCTACAAATAAATGTTATACTTGGAAAGCACAGGGATTTCAGATAGTGACCCACCTTCACATTTTGAAAAAGAATAGAAACCATAATTCTCATTCAGAAAGATATCAGGTCAATTGCTCAGGCTTTGTGTATAAACAGAAGCTTTTAAAGGAAAAGCTGGCAATGTATTTAAGCCTCCAGTAGAACTGCTAGTTCAATTCTCACCTTATAAAGACTGTTTTGAATATAAAAGTGTTGATTATTTGAATGTAGCAGTCATGCTTTGAGAGAAGCTCAAAGAACTGATAAATTATGACATTATTAGGTCATAATTATCAAATTATTAACTGAAAAACAATCCATAGGTCTTTCTATTGGCAGCCTGAGGTGGTCGGAGCTTGCAGATGGTTTTACCTAGACCTTTTCCCTGTGGTATACTCCCCAAGGAACACAAAAAGATGCAATATCCTTTTATTCCAAGCCCAGCAGTTGAAATTGGATTTCATACACTGTTAACCACCCAGTATTTGTAGTGACATATTCCAGACATGATTACAGAATGAAGATGCTTCATAGATGGGCTTCTATCCTTCGCTTTCAGTAGTCTGTGTACCTTAGTTGCCTGGCACAATGGTGCTTTCAGGTCCTTATTCTAAGACATATCAGTGCAAACAAATAGCAAGAGATCTTCCATAACTAGAATGTGCCTTTGATACCCATGTTCTGTTACAGATTTGATTACAAAAAAACCTTAGACAGTGCTTAGCAACATTTTGGAAATAACAAATTAATATGATCACAGTGAAAGTAACTTGTCCTCTCGCCCTTGTTCTATGTTAAAAAAATGTGGAATTCTTTGGTAAGTAAATTTGTTGGTTTTAATCATTTTGCCCTTTTACAAGTTTAGTTGTTTTAAACTCACCAGTAATGAAACTTAACAAGAAATCCCCCCCTCCTCTTCCTCCACAAACTGGCCAAAAAATAAACATTCATATCCAAGTTTATTTTTGTCTCAATACATCATTCATAGCATCTCAGTTTGTTCCCAGAGTCAGGAACTATTCTAGGCCAAATTTTCATTGTCTTCAGTGAGTACATTTAGACCCCCATCACTCTTTCTAGCTAGCTAAATTGTCTAATTCTGCAAAAAGTGATATTATTGCTTAAAGACAAAAAAAAAACCAACAAAAAAACCCCAAAACCAAAACAAAACAAGCTCAGTCTTTGAAATATGCCAGAGGTACATACTGACCTGTAAGGCCACATGTTTGAGAGCACTCAGACCAAGGGGACCAGTCAGAGAGCTGACAGTTCACAGGACATTCCACCACGCAGGACATATTCATTTGCCATGTTTTCTCCAAACCAAGCTAAAAGAAAATATTCAATGGTCAGCATGTAACACCTGGTCTGTGTCACTGGTGCAGGGTATGCATTTGGACATGGTGAATCTGAAAAAACTAAAGCTTTAAGCAAGCATGAAGTCATTGCTAAATAAAAAGCAAAGCAATTAGGACATTTTAAAATCTCACTTCAAGACAATTCTAATGCATGTGCTGATTTTTAAATACATGCTTAAATCCTCATTTCATCACTTATTTTCTAAATTAGAGCCTATCAATGGAGGGTTTCAGCTTTATAGTATTACTTTACACATTAGGTAAAGGATAAAGTAATGTATGAAGTATCAATAAAGTATTTTGAAATAAGAATATAAAAATACTCAACTATCAATAGCTATTAACAGCTGAATTCAAGTGATGCTAGGAGCCAGGTTCAAAACTAACAAATGGAAGAGGGTGAATGTGCATTGGATAGTCAGTTTATTTATTGCAGAAGATGTTGCAAATGTTTGAAGTTTAGAGAAGCTCAAGAGATACTTGAAGAAGTTAATGGAAAAGAAATATGAAGGTTTAAAAAACCAGAAACCACACTGGGCAAAGGCAGTCCAAGAGCTGAAAAAAGGTGGAGGCTATGAGAGGAGTAGATGGAAACTCATGTATATCTCTTCTCCTTACTCTTCTTTAGGTGTCTGCTTATGCCTGTCTCTTGGTTTTCTTCTAATGTGGTAAGTTTATTATATATATAATGATGTCCATTCTACTGTATGCAAAATATTGACATGGCACAGATAATGATTTGTTCTAAAAAAGAAAATGCAGCTTTGCATGCTTTTCCCCAAAAAAATTTGCAAAAAGCAGAATCCTCTAACATCCCTAAAGTAAAAGCTGTAAATGCTGGAGGAGTATAAGAGAAGGGAACACAGAAAATAGCCACTCATATGTACTCCCAACAGTAGATCCTGTACTGAGCTCTTTTTTGAGCAGGAGTCAGCCTAACACTAATAAATGATTGAATTCCCACAGGGAATAAAGAGTTTTATGGCCATGCTTGGAGATCTCGCAGGGGCTACGTGATCCTTTGGTCTGATCCTGTAAAAAATTTTTATGTTCTTATAAGCTCCCATGCTCCAGATGTTCCCAATCCAAGGAAGAAAAAATATTCTCACTAACACACATGAGAATATATGATGCAAGATGGAATACAACTAAATGGCAAAAATATTAGTATGACAGTCATAATCCCTGCAGCCTGTACAGCTTCAGCATGAGTTAAAAGGATAGGTCAATTACAGTGTATGTGATATAAAATATGAAAGAAAATCAATCCTGACAATATGAGCAGATATGGAGCTTCCCATCATAAATATCAGTCCTCCTCACTGGTCCTCACAAGTGGACCTTGACCATCATTGAGGCCTCTCAGAATCCCAGGAGATTGTGGCTACCTTTTAAGTAGATATCTTTTAAACATAGTTCAAAGAAGAAAAAAAGAAAAAAAAAAAGAAAACTATACATTTCAAAACCTATTAATTTTGATGACTGGAAAGGTTAATGACATAAAAACAGCAGTTAAGAATTTAAAAAGGAAATAAATCCACTATTTCCTACTAGATGCAAACACAGAGCAATTATTAGGCATGACATTAACATGTTCTCCATAAATAAACTACTGTAAGTACTGGAAATGTCGCACCCTGATAGACTCACCAAGTCTTAAATTTGCATTTGAAGTATCATTTATTGAGAAAAATGAGGTTTTAGACCTCTCTTCTAGTTTATACATCACAGCATGAGTTCTTGGCTTTACTCTGTGGTACAGTGTAACCTTGATGATCCAGCTACACACAGGTAACACCTGAAATCTTTGGATAATATGGAATTTGGATAATTAGGAAACTGTCTTTGAAGTCTATTTTTGGGTCAAATCTTCTGAGCTAAAGTTTTAAAGCCTGCTGAATTGATTCCTGCCAATTACAGAAACATGACTGCTCTCTTTCAAGACTGGCCTTCTCAGCTGGACTTTGGCAGTTAAAGAAAGGAAAGCCCAAGAGAGATATTAAAGGTGAAGAGGAGAAAGCTGAAGGCCAGATTATCCACAGTGATCTGCCATTTGCATGTCTTAGATACTCACTGAAGTGCTGCTGAAATAGATTTGGGAACAATTGGCAGGCTGCAATTTGATATTAATATTCTTTTCTCTTCCCTCTTCTTCTTTCAACTGACAAATCACAATTCAGCTGAAGAGCTTAGAAAACATTTGGAAAAGTGTTCAGTAGCTCCTTTACCCAAAAGAGTCTCTGTTCTGGATGAGTTGTGATTTCTGATTCAAGAGTGGCAACTACTGGAGGAGTTAGACTGAAAGCTACGTCTGAGCACCCTGTACTGTTGGTTGCATATGCCACGGGCAGCAGGCTGCTAGACAAGCATGCTTTATAAACCTTGTGATCCACAAAAAGTATCTGTATTTGTTTATCGTAATGTTAGGCACTGCAGATTAACCTTTGCTGGAGGTTAATCATGTAATCTGACAAGCAGACTATTTGCCAATAAAATAGAACAGTTTGCTTTCTAATTCAGACAATACTGCTGGTTTCTAGGCTTTTATGATCTTTAATTGAAGATAAATGAATAAAAATAAGCCCATAAATATGAAGAAGATCAGGACCAGATTGCTTTAGGTGATTTGATTTTTGAATACTCAAGGAGAAGACAGACCAAGTTCTAGTGATGTGCTAATTTTGTAGAGTTAGAGACCAAGTAATCCAGTATTACTGTGCCTTTGTTTGAAGGGAATTATGTTAACATAACGAGGACTTGGAAATAAGCTCTAGAAATTGATTTATCCTGGCAGTAATCAGGATGACTGGCCAGCTTCTTTAGCTGATTGACTGAAACAAATACAAGATCATAAGGATGCATTAGGAAGCATGCAAGAAAGCATTAGGTGCTTGGAAGAAATGTTAGCATTTAACTACAATGATGCCCGTTTCTGGAGACGGTGATAGCCAAAAGTAGTACGAAGGGGTTTTTTATATATGGCTTTTTTTAGTTTCTTGAACCACATGTTATATAAGAACTTAGTCATTGCAAGCAGGCATCTTCATTTCTTAAGGGTCAGGATAGGTTTAGCTATTCTGATCTCTCTTCTTTGCATATAATAAGAAGAATCATAATTCTGTAAATGTATCTACAAACAAATTAAACAAAACTTTTATTTTATTCACACATCTAGTATAAAGTTTTGTGATAGCCCAGGGGAAATTCCATCAGCTAAGTCATGACAAAATTATTTCATCTTTCTCTTACCATCAACTTTTTTAAACACAAGCACCTTATTTTGAACTTCACTTAATCCTTCTGCACTGCCCTTATAATGCAAAAACACATAAAAAAACCCCAACACTCTGATGGATCATCTGTGATTAGATTAGTAGGAAGTGCATAGTATGTAATCTCATTTTGACAGTTTTTTGACTGCTCTCCTCTCATGACCTAGAAGGCCACAGAGTTGGCTTTCACATCTTTACAGTCAAGGGTCCGCTAAGATCTGAATAGATTGGCTTTCTTGTTAATCAGGTTAATGGGTTTTACACCTTACATTCACTGGATCAGGCTTTGACCTTGTTGTACCACTGTTTACACGTGCATAATTCAACAAATAGTCTTAACAGTATGACTGAGGAGTGGATCAGAACTTTCTACAGGAAAATGTGTCTCTAGATGGTCTGCCAAATAAAAAGGGTAAATAAGACTTTATCACATTGTCCTGGTTTGAATTAGAACAGAACAATTCTGTTGCAGTAATTTCACTTTTCAGCTAAGTGTCTTGTAACTAACTGCACTTTCTGAAGTTAATGTCACATATTTGCAGACAGTGTCTGTTTCTAGAAGTGATAACACTCAATGTTTAGAGCTACTACCAAGAATTGGTGTGCAGAAAGGATTTTGCTTATACTTGCTCCTCTGCAGAATAAGGTCACTGCTAAATCTTGTGTACCACCTTGGGGGTGCAGAAAGTAAAAGGCCGCACCTGTGGGGGGAAACAGGACAGATGTCCCTAAAGTGACCAACAAGGGATTCCATCCCATATAAGTCATATTCAGTATAAATCTGAAGGATCATAAGGGTCGAGCTCTTTCCTTCAATGGCTGGAATCCAAGGACTCTGTCCATTCCACCTTCAATCCCAATCCATGTGTTCCTGAATCCAGTACCAGAATCCAGCTCCTGAATCTGGTTCATCTCTGCTGTAGAGTCCATTCTGGGTCTTCCCCAGTGCCTGCTCCACAGCCTCAGTGGTGACAGGGGGTTGGGTTTGATAATGGGTTTTGTATATATTCCATTTTGTTATTATTAATTTCATTAAAGCTGTTTTAGTTTTGTTTTCTCATCCATAAATCTCTCTTCCTTATTCCCTTCTCTTTCTCCTTGGGAAGTGAGAGTGGTTAATAAAGAGCATCTGTCATTCATCACATGACTGGCCCAGCTCTAAACCTTGACACAGTGGCTGCTGATAAAGCCAGGACCCTACTGGACTGATAGGTGTTGGCCAGTCATTTACAGCAAGTAGCTTTTGAGATATCTTGTTGCTTTAATTATTTCTCTGACTAATAAACTTTAATTTCTTATATGCAGGAAAGCTCCAGAGGTTTTCTGCAATGAAATTTCAGTGCAAAATGTAATCACTTGATCTAAATGTTGCTCAAAATGTTTGGTTAACAACAGGAATAATGTCTTGGCTTTATTGTAAAAGAAATATATTTCCCCTTAAATCTAATAAAGTGGGTTTTTTTCTATTGAAATATTAATGTGAATGGATATTTTATATCATCTCTTGGTATGAATCAATCTATATTGCAGTCTCTACTCTTACAAACAACCTGAAAGCTTTTTCTTTTCTTAAAAAATAAAATAAAATAAAA
>WUAM01000323.1:19196551-19209264 GCA_024336885.1 Actenoides hombroni
AATAAAATAAAATAAAATAAAATTTAAAAAAGCATAAAAACATTATGATAATGCATTCCCCTATTAACTTTCCAGAAACTTGCTGGTAGGTAGCCAGATCCTGTTCTTCTTCCTGAGATATAAATGATCAAATTATTCAATTTGATTAGAAACCCAACAGCTACATGGGAAGGAGGAACATGGGACAGAAGTAGGGTGCCAGACTCAGCTGAAACCTCCTGCCTTTTCTAAGAACTTATGGAGTCAGGAATCCAGGATGTCTGAGGGGGTTGGAGAAGCTTAAGTAGGTCAGATACACCATTATGAAACTATTGTCCAAAGTACATAAGGAGTTTCCTGACTCCCTCCACTTCTGCTGAGACTCTTCTCCGTGGGCATGTCCTGATGAGCAGCTACTACCCAGGAAGGTTCACCAGAAAAGGTGTTTGGTACCAAAGCTGCTGTGGAGGCCACTCCACCTTAGTCCCCCATTACAAGTGATTTTGTTTCTGATGGGTGGGGGAGTAGTAGCTGAAATAAGTTCAATTACTTTCTATCTGAAAAACTTGCAGGATTGCTCTTAAGGTAGCACTTGTGTTGTCTTCCCATTTTCCTTCATATTAATATCTCCATGCAATTGAAAACATTAAAAGCAAGACACAAAATGTCAGTAAATATGACAGTGCTGTCAGATTTGAAGTTAGTTTGAGCATATGCAAAGCAGTTCTTTCAAAATTTAAGGGGTCCTATTTGTAGATATTTCTCCATATAGGCTCCTATTAATATTGCATTCATGCTGCATATTTTTTCACACAAGCTTGGCTACCTTTTACATTACACAGCTGGATACAAGAAGTTAGTATTCAGCCCAGCTGCAGAATTGCACGTGAGAAATATTTTCCAACACATTGAGTAAATGAATGATACTGGCAGCTGTCCAAGGCTCCATGCAGAAATTCTACCAAATTAGAATGATGATTAGTGTTCTGATTAAGATTTATTACCTTTATTGTACTTTATTAATTATTGTTCCTAACTCATTTCCTTCAGGACATAATAATTAGCATATGCTCACAGAGGCACTTAAAATTAACCAAAGGAAATTCTATAAAAATCACTGTTGATAGAACAGTTCATTTCAGAGGTACTTAACAATCCATGAATACTGTTGCAAAAGATCTGGGGAAGGTGGGTTACATGTCATATATCTCAGTTGGCTCAGCATTAATTAGCACCATTAGGAGGGAGCTTACTCACAGGTACCCACTCACCTCTTCACAGTACTTCAGGTCAACCGATTTGCCATCACTGCGAACACAATCAAGCATCCGTGTTTTGATACCATTACCGCAGACGGCCTTATCACTGAGCTGACACGTGCTCCAGTCTGGAAATAAGGAATTAATTAGTGCAGCAGACATTTTAGATAAAACTCATAATTATCCAGACTCCCAACTAATTCTAATTCTCATAGCCTAAAATAATGCTCACAAGCAACTTTTACAAGTCTAAAGGCTTGTGGAGCCCAGCTGCTATTCTGAGCCAATCACAAAATGATAGGAGAAATACATTTCCTGGAGTTACAGCATGCATGCTTCACCCAAGCTGAAAAGCCTCCAGTAACATTTTATCTGGATCAAATAGCCTGAATCAGTTTTCAGTACAAGCTCCACATGTCCCTCTGGAGAAGAACAGAAAGCAGAAAAATCTGTCCTGTAAGGTGAATGGAAGCAAACCACAGTCCCTACCTGTCACATTGTAGTCATAATGGTAGCAGTTTTTATTCAAAGTGCAGAATTCTGTCTCGGTGGCAGCAGGACAAAACTTTCCATCATCTGGTTGTCTCAGGGATTCAGCTGATCTTTCGCGGACGCTACTTCCATTGCATGGCTTGGGAGATAAATTGGAAAGATCTTTGATATTTTGTCATTCTGATATCTTTTCATGCAACATTATAACAACCCTTCAAGTAATCCCATCACAAAACACAAATGTAAAATAACAGGATCATGCTGTTGTGTAAGAGAAACCATTTCCGTGTTATTTCAGAGAGAATTTAGTCTGCTTTTTCACCTCAGGACCACCCAAGATGAAATATCCTCTAACTTGGTGACACCTTGGTACTTCCCTAACTAGTTCATATTTGAGCACTAGTGCTTTGGAACTAACAAAGCTGGTGAGGGGTGTGAAGAACATGCCTTATGAGAAGTGGCTCAGGGAAATAAGATTGTTTAATCCGGAGAAGAGGAGGTTCAGGAGAGACCTTATTGCTCTCTACAACTACCTGAAAGGAGATTGTAGTGAGGTGCGTGTTGGTCTCTTCTCCCAAACAACTAGTGATAGAATGAGAGGAAATGGGCTTAAGTTGCACCAGGGGAGGTTCATACTGGGTATGAGGAAAAAAAATCTCTACTGAAAGAGTAGCAAAGCACTGGAACAGACTGCCCAGGGAAATGGTGGAGCCGCCATCCCCGGAGGTGTTCAAAAAATGTGTAGATGTGGCACTTTGGGACATAGTCATGATAATGTTTTGTTGATGGTTGGACTTGATCTTAGATGTCTTTTCCAACCTTAATGACTCTATGATTCTCTGAAATAGGTTATTGAGATGCTTACTTTCCAAATGCTAAAATGTAGTGTCCCAGAGCCTGAATACTCAGAGGTTCTGAAATACTTTCTTATATTTAGTTTGGGGTTTTTGATGTTTCTTTTCGAAATCGCAAGCCAGAAGGGGAGAGGAGACCAATAATTTTCTTTCTATGCTCAGTCTTGATCTACAGACTTTGCTCATTACACAATACTGACATTCTTAGTACAGTGACTGCACTGCTACAGAGAGGCTCACAGCTAGGCTCAGAAATGGACTCACAAGTCACTGACAAAGCTATTCCACAACACAGAACCCACCCCATACTGAAGAATGACCACTGGGGACATTACATCTAATGTTTTGGAACAATTTCACTTCATAGAAAATACTGGAACACTTCATTTGTAACCAACGATCAATGACTCTAAAGATGACATTAAAGATAGATATTTACATGTGGCATCTCTGCTCAATTCAGCTTCTTTCTACAATAGACCATGTATCCATTTTTGAAGTATCCTCCCAAAACTAGAAAAGTTACGCTTTAGTACACTTCTTACCAAAGAACATCGAGACCATGATCCCCATTCAGACATAACACAGTCCTCAGGACAAGGTAATGTGCATTTTCTAGCACCAAGTGGCATCTCTTCAGGATCACAGAGGTAGTCCTCTACAGTGTCAGAAGGACCATCCACAGTGTTCAGCATACACCTGGAAAAAAGAACTGCACATAAACTGCATTTGCCATGGATTTTGTACAGTAACTGTGTTCCACATTATTATGAAGCATTAAAACATTTTGTCAGTACATAACAATCATGAAGTAAATGAAGTGACAGAACTAAGTATTGCTCAATGAATATCCAAGAAAAGCTGAAGAGTCAAAAATAATCCTCATTTTTACAGACAGCCATATAAAGAAATGCACAGAATTGAGTCCCTATCAATGACTTGCTGAGAGCTCCTGGGCAGGTGATTTACTTGACATTAGCCAGAATAATGTGAATCCTCTATAGTTTACACATATTTTGCGTGTGCTTCAGCTGATAATTTTAAATCTAGAACTATTAAAGCTTTAAAAATTTTATATTCCTAGTGTTAATCCCTAATTGATACAGATGCTTTTTAATTACCATATATTAAATTAGCAGATGGAGGCCCAGTTAAGATGAGAAATGAATATGTTTAGTTTGGTAGAGCCGAAGATGACAGTCTTCTTTCCACAGTATATCCAATGCTGTGGTATTTACTGTTATCTTTTCCACTTTTGTCAGCAGAAAGGCAACTTGTACATGACTAGGATGATTCAAACTAAGAGACTGGCATCTGTTTTCCAGAATTGCAAGAGAGAAGCTCCTATCAATAGGAAGTCTTTTACACAAAGAATATTCGGAGTTTCTTCCAATTGAACATATTAGGTTTTCTACAAATATCTTACATTATCAGACTGAACTATTTTTTGAAAAGCTCTCTGTTATAACATAAACACAAGAAATACAGCATAAGCATATATCATGTTTGTGGAATTAGTACTTTAATGGCATTAAAAGTTAGATGTTTTTAGTCCCAAAGGGCTGAAAACACTACCTGTGAAGACAATGTCTACTTTTCAACATAAACACTGATGAATTTTGTTTTTTCATATTTGAGTTTTTAAAGAGTATTCTTAAGGGAATTTGTTTAGATACCACTGTCTGAGAACAGCTATGCATAGTCTTTGTAATTTTGGTCAAGCAAAGATTAAGACTTTGATGTTCTTGAAACAAATGGTTACACCGAGGACACAGTGGTATTGCGAACAAAACTGTGTAAATGTGCCAGCTCTCATTTTGAACCTTCCAAATGAATACACATTATGCTTTATTATTCAGATTTATAATCTCAAATTGTGTACCACTTTGTGGCTAGCCATTAATAAAAATAAAACAAACTCCAACCAACCCAAACTCCATGTACTCTTTACTTGCTGCTGTACCACACCATGTGAGACTAATTTTAATTAACCTTTGGTTAGAGCTCTAGGACAATGAGCAAGCATACAGAATACCTAGATCAGTTCAATAAACAGAAGACTTCTGGATTTTTCTATTTCACTTCATTCACTTTTGCCACTTTTTCCTGTAGTAAATGTATTATTAAAAGAGTAGTAACAGTATTATTCTCAAATGCATATGTACTTAAAAGGGTTTTTTAAATCTTAGTTTCACATAGAAAGATGATAATTTCACCTTTCAGAAAAAGCACTAAAATCACGTGTTACAGTGTTTACAGTAGTATAAGTACAATATGCATTAGTTTATAAACTAGGAGTCAAGGTCTGCAGCTATAAACAGTATACAGTTCCACTCATTGAAGCTATTCTGATTTATAAAGGTAGAGTTCTGATCCAGTATATAATGCTAGACTTAACATTATGCAGAATTACATACATTATGCAGAATTACATCAAATTAAATACAGTCATGACTGAAAATGAAGTTTGCCTAAAGTGAAGGATGAGCAATGTTGTTTTACCTGACTTTCCTTGTTTGAACGCCTTCTCCACAGTTCTCTTTTAAGTCCACATTGGTTACCTTGCAGATGCTCCATGGTTCAGTAACCCATACGTACTGGCTGCAGTCACTGTGGCAGGGGACTACTTCATATACCTGGAATGCACACTGAGTGTCAGTTTTGTTGCACACAAGTAAGACAAATGTGCAACAGTGATCATGCAAACAAAACGTTACTGCAAGTTTTGGTAAGAACAGCAAATGTAAACTTGCTGATTTAGAGGCTGTAGTAATAATATCTGTAGTAAAAATATTTGATAGAAAACTATAGAAATAACAAATATTTAGAAGATAAGACACCTAATGACACATTCCATGATCTTCTCTGCCACTAAGCCCACCTCATAAGTATACCTTTTAGAAAAACTCTGCTAAAACTTTACTTCTAACCTTCACATCTCTCTTCAACTATTTCATCCCACTGTTGTTATTTGTGGGGGTTTTGTACTTCTAAAGAGTGGTGAGCTCAAGGCAAATTATACCAATATATACTGTTTCACTTTATTTTTCATTATGGATACTTAAAATCACTCTAAGTTATTTGTGTACCAGATTAGTATTATGTTTAGGTTTGAATACAAATTTGAAATAGTATCTCATCTAGTAATTTATGAAGTGTTCCATATGTTTTCTCAAACCTACATTACTAAAAAGGACAGACAACATAAACATTGGCACACAATCAAGAAGCACATGTTAAGGGTATCTCTCTATTTTAGAAACTCTTACCTGAGCCTGAAGAAAGTATTTTCATGAACCAAAAAGAAAAACCAAAGATAAAAAGAAAGAATGATTAGTGTGAAGCATAGGTATTTAAATGGCATTCATTTCACTTTTATTACAAACAATATTCTATAACTACTGCCAAGCAAAAGGCATCCAAATTTTCCTCTTCAATGTCCCTTGCTGTCATGAGGCTTTTTTAAAAGAAGTTTTCCCTTGGAAGAAAATAAAAGTTTATAAATCACAAGTGGTGGGAAAAGACTGTAAATTAGCTAGTCTCTTTCCTAGTCTCTGTTTTCCCTTTTTGCCTATAAGGAGCATCACACAGCAGGGAATCTAGTTTCCCTAGGACATGAGAAAACCTTCAATGGTTTTGGAGGGTACTGGACTTCTCCATTAATCAAAATTGTTTTGACAGCACTAAGTTTAATAGATTCAGGGGAATAAAAGGAACTGGCAGTTCTCATCCTTCCAAAGTTCCTAAGTCCTTAATTGAGTACCTTAATTATGTATAGATTACTTTAAGCTCATTGGCTCAAAATTATCTTACACCAGCTAACTTCACATATCATTCTGGGTATCAAGTCAGCACAACTAATATTTCTAGACAATCTATGACATTGTCTTAAACAAGTCCTTGGTTCTTTTCAGCAGCACTGCTTGGGTAGAAAAAGAAGGTTTATCAGTTAACCTGCATAAAAATACCACCAGTCACAAAAAAAAAAGTGTTAAACAATGAATATGTAGACAGTCTGATACATCAATATGCAGCTGATCACAGCCCATGAAAAAGAAGACCATCAGAGTCAGCATATTTGGGCCTTCTTTTAACTACATAAGCATTAACTCAGGCATAAAGATACATGGTGGAAATGCATGTTAAGGAAGGTACTGGACTCAGTGCATAATTTGGAGTCATGTGGGAAGACGTACTTCCCATGGATTTCCAAAACTGAGAACAGGGAAGCCTTAATTTAGGAAAATGTCTCTGTATGTCTTATGCTGGTTGACATAAGAATACATAAATGACACATATTCAACAGCCTTTAAAGTATCATAAAAATTGGGTAGCTTTCTAGAAAGCCAAAGGAGAACTCTATATTGCATTGATATGTTTAGTGATTTTCCTAGCCCTACTGACATTTTAGTAACTATGACCGCAGGTCATGACAGTTGACTGCATACCCACGTGCTGGGTAAGGAGGCAAATAATGCCTGGAGCCAATGAAGAAATGGATGTCTTTATTTTGTCTAACAGTCTCAGATTAGCCTCTTCATTTGAAATCCTCTGAAGGCCATCGACGTGATTTTATAATAAACCTGTCCCTATTATTTATGCAATTATGAAGACTTTTAGCTTAGCAAATGGAGTACTGAGCAAGCTCCATTCAGTTGGACTGTGGTTTGGGAGACACCCTGGCATGCACAGTCCAGGACAAAAGATGCTCAGTGAGACATCTAGCATTCATTGTGTTCAGTCTTTCTCCAAAACACAGTCATACATGTCAGCCCCGAGAGATGTTGAGCAACTTGCTTTTAAAGCTTAACAAACATCTTAAGCACTTTATTTCAATGTTTCACTAGCCTTACCATTAGAAAGTTTTCCCAAGGTTTAACCCAAATCTCCTTGCAGCAGTCTAAGCTTACTGCTTTTTATCCTACCCACGATGGCCATGGAAAATGGATTATTTTCTCTTTCTTTGCAACAGCATTTTATGGGCATGCTAGCAGAATGCCAGCATTCTCCTTCTCATCTTCTCTTCCATAATTCCTAGATCTAATCTTACAGCATATTCCCCCCTGTATATTACCTTCCACATACTTGTGGGAATCAGATACAGCCTAACCATTATGCTTTTTATGTATGCAAATAAGCATGTTGCATATATAAGTAACAAATACATAAATAAAACAAATTACATTGAATAACTGAAATAAATGTTCTGAAGAGTCAATAGTTTTCCAACTGAATGAATGGTAGATCACATCTACATTAAATAATTAGAATGCACATGAATTCCCTGCATGTTTCTGAATTGACAATGAATGTATTTAAAACTGAAAGATGCAGCCTCTATACTCTTTGTTATCCCATCTTATCTGTAGATATCCCTTCTCATCGAAGTACTATATTTCAATTTTATTTTTACAATAATTATATTTTGAACCATCTATTATTTGGCAAGTACAGCATAACATTGCAACAAATCAAATTCGAGTCAAAGTACCAGTAGAGGGCAATAGTGTTGCATACAAGTGGTTTACAGACCTCTAGCAAAATCACCTTTGATGCAGAAAAATACAAGCTTATTATGTACTACATGCATATTAAAGAAAGAAAAAGACTTCTGCATAGACTATAATTTGCTCCTATTGAAACACATGCCTTCTAATTTAAAGCATACTTACATGCTGACCCAAATGCAGCAATCCTCATTCTAGTTTGTATTTTATTAAAGTAGATCATAAACTTAGTTTATTAGCTGCAGCGTAACACTTATTATTTTCTAAATTAAAACTAATTACATTTCCTAAAGTAGAAAATTAGATCAACAAGCCATTTCACTCTGTGCTAGCAAAATGTCAATAGGATAATATTAAGTACATGCATTTTTATTCAAATGTAAATTGACAGCAAATTTTTTTTCAGTCTTTGAATATTTACAGAGAAGATCATGTGGCTGTTTAACATGCCTCTGCAGACTAAATTAAATTCAAGAGTAATATGAATATAAATCAACTCTGAAGAGCATAAGTTTAATTGACAAGGATGGGTTTTGTTTCTATAACTCTCCAAGCAAACAAGAGCAAATAAGCTTCAGGGGTTTGACTTGGACTAATGCTAAACTTGGTCCCAAAGACACCATGCTCATTAGCGGTCAAAGCACTGCCAGTGTGTTCTTCGATCACATATTCTGGCTTAATTTCACTTGAAGGGGATCCAGACTGTGCAGCTCCATACTGCAAAATCAACTGCAGTTAGTAGGACAAGTGGGAGACTGACTTCAGAAATGATTCCTGACTGGAACTGTAGTGCCAGGGCAAGTGCACCTGGAAGGCTAAGCTCCAGATTGACTAAACCCACTAGGGGACATTGGGATGACACTGTGTGAATGTTTGAGAAGTTTAATTTGCTTTCTGAACTAAGATGGTTGGGGACTAACATTAAGAATTTTACCAGTTTGAGCATCTGTAATGAGACATTCTATCCATTGTAAGAGATCTTCAGAAACATAGTCTTCACAATCTGCATGTAAGAATGTTATATTGTCTCCAGTATCTGCAGTTCAGATAATGCACTAATTTCTTGCAGAAAAGAAGGCAGATCTTTTGCTGACTGAGGAAATGTAAGCCAACACATACTACTCCTTCTACCTGCATCTGTCCCTTATGTTGTATAGTTTTTCTACATCAACAAACAATACACCTGAAAGCTTTATCTGAAGTATGGGAAAAGATATGTCAATAATGTAAACATAAATCAAATTACCTGATTGACGTGATCTAGCTTTGGACAGGGTCTTCCACCATTGTAGGGTTTTTCACGGAGCCATTTAGACCGAACCTTTACCCCACTCCCACAGGATTTACTACAGCGAGACCAGTTGGACCACTCACTGAGCTTGCAGTCTGAGGGACATGGAATAATACAGGCTTCCTCAATATAACCTGTGTGAATGGAAAAAAAAGTGAAATATCAGCATGTCACTCTGCCACTTCTCCCTGAAGCCCTCGTCTACTTCATTTAGATTGTCCAAAGTTTGACTTGACAGGACTGTGTGAATAGAGAGGTTTCTTCATCATTAGGGCTAAATTAAATTCTGCAGAAACTTGACACATATAGCTGGAGACTGTGTTAGAGTAGCAGATGAGCATCCTCACTGCTACCTGATTAGGATTCACACTCACCGGATTTCAGCATTCAAACCTTCCGACAGTTACACTGTAATTGACACCAACCATCTCTTGGTTGCATCATTCTTAACACTGTAAAAACAGTATTTTTTTATTTTTTTTTTTTTAAGGAAACAAGGTTTAATTAAAAGCTTCTCCATAATTGTAACATGTAATTCAATTGCAGTTATACAATAAAAATCCAAATGAATCAAAAGATATGCATCTTGCCAGAGTGAAGCAAGGGAACTTAACACCTTGTGACCTTTCTAAGGCTAGAAAGAGAGAGTGACCTGCCACACTAATGATCTGCCGATTAACAACCATCTGCCTCCAGTAGCACACTGAATAATTGCACTGAATGGAAAAGCAGATGTTTGCTTTGGATAAGTCATAGGTCCTGAGAGGTTGGAAAGGAGTATGACATGGTCTGCAGGGAGTAACATAAGGCCTCAATTCACTGAGTAAGTGAAAATGTCTTTCTTTCAAAAGCAACATATGCCATAGCTCTACAATATGTGTCATTTATGCCAATATTTACAGCAGAAGCTATAAAAACTCAAATAAAAAGCTGGCCTTTATTGCATTTTTACTACAGCTATACCATAAAACTATATGAAATCTTCTTTCCCCTTTCCTGTGTCAGATCTGCAACATATTTACTGTTGGCAATTGTTCACTTAAATTATTAAGTAAAATATTAAATTATTTGATTAATGTATTTTCAAAATTAGCACATACTTGGGTAAGATCATTCTCAAATGATTGGCACAGTTTGTTAGGCATGGTTTCAAATCTTTCTCGCATATCTTGAATTTTTTTTAGTTTGAAAGTAATCATGGTCATTTTCATCAGAGCTACAAAACCACAAGATATGTGAAGAATCAAAATACTTAAAAGATTTCTATTCTATATATCTATTTCTAGTAGTTTCCATTATTTCGTTTTAGATATAAGGAAGAGAAGAGCTTCTACTTTTACATGCACAGTAACATTCAGAAAATTTTATGGTTAAACTCAGGTGATGGTTTTACCCTATATAGATTTCCTCTCATTTAAAGTGTTAAATAGTTAAATAAATATACAAAATATAACCTTAATTTGAACATTGTGAAATTACTTTTTACCAAACATATATTCCTTAAAATGGCTAGAATGTTATTACAAGCATGTTTATTAACTATCTCTCACAATTTGATTGATCAGCTCTGTGATATTGTATGAAAGGTACACTATGGTAGACAAAATATATTTTTGAAGATCACATCACTGCACATCAGATGTGCTGACATAGATTGCCCTGCAGCAGTAAATGCTAAATTGATTACATTTCACCTTACCTAACATCTCTGAGTGAGCCTCAGAAATCAGATGCACCCTATCTCAGAGCTCCATCCCACGCTGAACTTTGAATAAACATCAAACTCTGTACCTTCACCAGAAATGAGCTTTTAACAAGCTCTCTTAGATGCTTTGCAAAACCATATACTCATACAGTCAAGACAGGTTTCAGAGAAAATGGACGATAACAAAAAAGTTAAAAGAATCAACTCCCTCCAAGTAATAAAATGTTTAGTGATAGTTATTGTCTGATAGAAATAAGAGAAGATTTTACTGCTCTATGAATTTTCTTGAGATTCTGAAATGTTGCCTTTAGTTTCAATATAACTTCTAAGTAATTTTTTTTTTTCTGGAGTAACCTTTTCACTGTAACACAATTATGCCATTTAGCATTTGTTATTTTTTTGCCTCTCTAATTAATGTCTGGAAAAAAAAAATCAAGTTGCTTTAAATATATTAATATATACCTACTTAAGTAGGTAACTTAACTGGTACAGGCTGCTTCAGGAAGACTTTATTTTAAGGACTTCCATAAACCTCTGAGCTATTTTAAATTTGTCTTAATTAATCTCAAAGGGATCTTCCCTATCTGCCCCAGTCATAGAAAAAGATCTTCTCCAGGATATCATGATATTTTCAGACTTGGATAACTATAGTATGGGAATACTTCACAACCTACTAAAATGAGTCTGTGTGGAAAATACTGAACTAAAATGATTAACAAATTAGAAACTGCTTTGCTTTATTTCCTTTCATTCAAATGAGGACACCAAAGATTTTTTTGAGATATTGAGAATGTCAGTCAAAAAAGTCTAACAAGATTTTTAAAATCTTGCAGACATGGTATCAAATACATTATAGTACATGCAGGTCCCAAGTAACATTTTACACTGAATTATATTTCAAGTGATTCTATAAAATATCAAATGAAATCATACGACTATAGCAACCATTTTTTTCAGACTATCCATGAAACTTCTACGTTGAAGTCAGCCACTAAAACTGTTTTAGCATAGAATGCAACAAAGCCAGAACAGCATCATGTTATAGTGTATAGGTATAGTGTGTTACTAAGAGTTATAACATGGAAAACTATAAGCTTGCTTATATGTTAACAAATTTTGGAGAGGATGCAGTGGGCCAGATGACATTTCCTACCCACTTTATAATGAAAAAATACTGAACTGCAATCTTATACTGGCTCATTAATCCTACAAGCTTCATGGAATAGCCTCTGCTCATCATATAGCTCTTTTCTGTGCTACCCCTAGAATATCTGACCTATGATATTTTTCTCTCCACCTCCTCATTTCCTCAGAAAAGCTGGTTCAAACTCCACATGTGAAAATTAACCAGCTGAACAAGAATAATGGGAAGGACATATGAAGAATAGAACAAGAATGGAGTCAATCAATGAAGGCTTAAAAGGAAAACTCTACAAGTAGGAAGGCTTGGAGCTATTGGAAATATCAACTACATGAACAGAATAAAGGAATCCAGAAAAAAGTTTCACATTTTCCAAGCCTTCTCCATATAGAAGAAAAATAAATGAGTGAATCATAGAATCATAGAATCATAGAATATTAGGGGTTGGAAGGGACCTAGAAAGATCATCTAGTCCAACCCCCCTG
>WUAM01000323.1:19209364-19219554 GCA_024336885.1 Actenoides hombroni
TGGGGTGCCCAGAACTGGACACAGTATTCCAGGTGGGGCCTCACCAGCGCAGAGTAGAGGGGGAGAAGAACCTCCCTCGACCTGCTGACCACACTCTTCTTAATGCATTCCAGGATGCCATCGGCCTTCTTGGCCGCGAGGGCACATTGTTGGCTCATGGTCATCCTCTTGTCTACCAGGACCCCTAGTGAAGTTACTTTTCAAGGCAAAAAGAAGTGAAAACAACAGAGGAGACACAAAACAAAAGAGAGACACTGAGGGGGAATAAAGGAAAAGGTAAAAAAAGACAGGGAGAGGGAAGAGGAAAATAAATGGCTCAGAACAGAGTCAAGAGAATTGTAGAGACATACCGCATCAGGATAGAAAAGAAAAAAAAGAGGAGAAAAGAAATAAATATCCCACCAAAAGTAGTATCTTGGTGAAGCACAAACAGAATGAAATGACCTCAGAGCCTACTCTGGTAGCTCCTGACCAGACAGTCAAATGTAATGAAGAATGTTCCCACAAATAAAATAATGGACAAAGGGAAGAAATAAAAAGATTGTGGCCTTTGATTTGCATTCTGTAAGTAATTAGAGTGTAGAATAAAAATTGTTATATCTGTTATATCTAACATCAAAAATTTTCTGGCATAGTCATCTTGATAACTTTTTTTTCCCTCTAATTTGTTCAACAGACTATTTAGCATTGGCATTTATGCCACTGGACTCCCCTGGAGCCCAGGCAGAAGCAGACTTCAAATTGCTTGCAGATATTTCTCTAGCCAAGAAAGAAGACTGAATGAGAAAATAAATTTAAAAAATCACTTGTTGCAAATTACTTGTTCTATTCTGTTTACTACCCATCTAACGGTACTTCAAGAAAATGCTTCTCTGAGGTATGTCATCACCTCAGATGCCTGTCTGTGTGTATGATGTCAACATATCTTTTAGGGTGACTACAGATGATAATCTCCAGAAGTTCATAGCAATGACCCTTCAAATCCAAGAAAGTAGATGTTCAGGAACTATAAAAATAATATACTCTTCTTTTTGGTTATTTTTGTTAAATTTCAGGTGATTGTATTTATAAACTTTGTTCATGCTGTAAAAAATTAGAGCAAGTAAAAAGAAAGCATATAATGACATAGAAAAAATACATAGAAAACATAGAAACACAGAAATATTACATGCCAATAGGACTGGTGATACAACTACATAGTTTCTGACATGAAAAGGCCATGAATGTGCCATTTTTCAATTTTCAGTCTTGTTTCCACTCTGATTTAACCATCCTTGAAAGGGTGCCCCTTGTGTTACACAATGTAAAATCTCATTAGAGAAACAGTCCTCTAATGTGTGGGTGTGTGGTTGTCTGTACAGTGGAATATCACACAATTATATCACACAGATAGGTTTTGTAATTTAATTGCAGAACAACGTCATACTAAAGCCTTGAAGTTTAAAGAACAAGCAAGAAATTACAAAGGTAGAAATACATTAGATGCAGAGAGAAGGAAAGAATGAGATCAGTGAAGTGACTATGAAGAATCGCTGAGGAAAAGTGTGTGAAACTGAGTGAGGGAGAGTAAAATAGAAAACAAACACTGTAAAGAATGAAGGTATGTTCTCTGAATATCAGCAGTTCATATTTTGCCTGCTGTTTCTCCTCCTGACCAAAGTCTTTCACTGCATGCTTCCTGCAGCTTTTCCTTCTCCTCACAATATCTGAGGGATGTTGCAGAGATCAGACCTTGGGATACTGTTGTACAGAGCATTGGTCCTACATGGTCTGAAGGGATACTGGAAAGAGTTGCCCATCTTAAGGTCTATTCCTTTTGCCAGTTCAGTAGTTTCTCTATTATTTCAGCTCCTATCAGCTGAACTTCATAAGGCTGTGAAATGAGCAGTTGTCTACTATGAGCAAAAACATGGTTATCCTGTCATTAAAGTTTTATTACTGAACAACAATATAGCTTTAAATAAATAGCTTTAAACCACTAGGTGTATGAACTGAACTCTATTTAAAAGGGCAAGGGTTACTGTCCCATTACTAGCAGACTACAAAACTCTGGACTCCTAGAACAAAGTCATTAACAGATGTAATGGGTAATTTATAATGGAGGACTTTAACGGACTTCAGACTTTCTCTAATGACAAAGCAGGTTAAGTAAGTGGACATAAGAATTTTCCCCACAAATTGCACCTGCAGTGTGTAAGAACAGACTGAGAACTTGAGCTGAAGGGTGCGGACTTAAAGAACATCTTAGAAAGTGTTTACATGAATCCTTTTGCCCTTAGGACTGACAGAGTTATGCTCCTGTTTTCATGACTAAAATGTCATGATATGTTTCCAAGAGAAAAACCTGTGATGTCAGAATTGTTTATGTTCTTTAACACAGATGTTTTTTTCAAGGGAATATAAAGTTCTTGGATCTCATCTACCCAGACAAAGCTATATACAATTATTTGCATTTCACTTTGAATAGAATATATGTATTTCTTGAGACTATTTATATTCCTGCTCAGCCATGGAAAGATAGATTGAACTCCATAACACTTCTTAACACTTCATAACCTTCTTCTTTTTTGTCAGGATTACCCTTCAAAGCCTCAAAACCTGAGAGCAATTGTTAATGCTTAACTATCCTCTGCATCAGCACTTCTGTCTCTGGTGAACTAACTACAGATCTTTGCGCTGATGGATGAGTGCTTCACGACTGATGTCTTATTGACAGGGCAGATAGGGTGGCACCATAATGCAGAGACCTAAGCCAGTACTTCTGGTGTAGGGTGATAGGTAGCATATTCCTAGAGAACACACAACAGGACAAATATAGAATCTTGTATATATTAAACAAAAATATTTTAGAAAACATATAAGCTATGAAACAGCAAAGTATCCTAACAACAATTTGAGAACCTAAGCATACTACCATACTAGATTAGAATCTCCTATGGGAAATATATTTATTTTAGAATAAAAACTTGACAAAAAGTCTCAATTAAATTTTAACACTCTCTCTGTTATTTTTCATTGGCAAATTTACATTGCTTCAGGTTGGAATATTGAAAATTAAAAACAAAATAAATTTTAAAATCCTAATACAAGTGGATACAGCAAGTTCTAACTGACAGCTTGGACCCTGTAGACTTTTAATAGCATACGAGATTTTTACTATCACACACGTAAGCAATTAAATACAAAATTCCTCGATTCATATTGATACTCCTAGCAGCTGTTGTAAAAGTATTCACTGATACGCAGATATTCCTCTCTAATCCTCTGCATAAGCCTTGTAGCCATGGAGGGCTTTGTAGAGTCAGCACAAATCAATGCATCTCATTTAATTAATGCTAAAGGGGGAAATAATCTCACACTAATAAGGCAGCAGACAAACTATCCTGGACTGGTTCACTGTGCCTAAGGTCTTAACAGTAAACTGACATGAATTAAGAAGGGTAATACGACCTATATAAAAATGCTGCATCTGTCTGCTATGCTTATGTTTGCCTTCACTATGCGCACACAAACACAACCACAGCTCAGCTTATGTGGGTCATAATTGATAATTGATATACAATGAAGGAAAACTAAATATTGAGGAGTAAATAGTGTAGTTCATCAGCATGCAAGCGGACTGCTTTTGATTTTTCGCCATGAAAATTCTAAGGTACAGTTTAAAGGGACCATGAAGAGACTCTTTCAATTTTTTTTCTACAAATACATGGCAACAGATTGTTGGCAGACACTTGTCATTATCCACAGAGCTCTAGTATGCTAGTGATGACAGAGATAAACCTATGAAAAACAACTGCTGCTTTTCTAATGAAAAAAACCCAACCTCTCGCACTTGACTATTAAGCAAACTGCACATTTTTATATTTCTCCAGTAAAACTACCGAAGAAAAGGAGGAACTAGAGAAAGGCAATTTATATGTCTTCTGTTAAGGAAAACAGGTAAACAACAGCTCAGTTGACACTTTTAGCTGCCATTACCACATCTGCTGTCAGCTGGTAGCTCCTGCCCACAATCCACAGAACTGGTATGGCTGAAAAGTATCTGTAGCAGAATATTTGAAATGGCCGCTGAATGGTGATAACTCTTTCATCAATAAATTTAGCTCAAATTTGAAACAAAATAGTTTGAAAAGAAAAATCAAAATAAAAAATTATCAAATTCTGACCTGTCTGTGGCCTCATAAATTTATGCAGCAGTATTTATGTAAAACTTTTTATAGTCTCGTAATTTGAGTTTCTTGTAGCATTTTACTATATCACATAACATATCCCACAATATATTAATAACATCAGTGTGGTTGATAGTTTCTCCCTCTTGTCAGATTTGAGGATATTGTCACAGGTGAGTAAATACAATTATCTTCTTTTCCTACCTCATGATTTCATAGTGTCAGGAGATAACAAAAGTTTAAGTAAAATTTGGACATTGCACAGGAAACATCTTCCCTTAAATAAAGGTCTTGATTTGTCTTGTAGTCCAAGCTAATTTACAAAATCATATCACATAAAAACTGTGATTTACGTATTATACTACTGAGAAAATAAATAACAGACTCACAGGAATTAACAGTTGAACAGATTTCTGAATAAAGTGGATGACCTAGCAGACAAACCTGACTCTTCTTCTTCAGATCAGTTACAAAAATTAGTTAAAAATTCAGTGTCATCATTTCCATAGGGGAATAAACAACTCTGTTAGAATTCACAAAAATAAACCAAGCAGGCTTGAATTATGAGTCCTGTCAAGTTTAGCTTGAAAAACTGAAAGTAAATTGATGGGAAGCTACAAGGCACTTATATTTGCTAGCAGGTGTGGTGACTGTTGTGATACCATAGAAATCCCTTGTTGATTTGGCATAATACAGCTTTTACATTTCTTCTTAAAGGAGAAAAAACAAACAACACACTGCAATCTAGAGATGATGCTAAACTGAAGAACTGTCATACACCAAGGGCATGAAAATAACAAGAAAAACATAAATACTGGCAAGCCATAAAATAAGATTTAACTGGCAAAAGAGCAGTTTATACATGTTGAGAAAAATAAAACAAATAATGAGAGCATAATTCATGAATACAAAGCACATATACTGAAAAGGCAGCAAATATATACTGAAATTATATTGAAACATCTATGTAATTTGTTTTAGCCCCCTTGTATCTGCAAAAGTATGCTAAATCTGGAAAAATGCTGAAGGCAGACAATAAATCAAGTTAGTCTTAAAAATGTACTTATGTGTATATACAACACCCATTGATCATAGATTTTTGTTCTAGAAGAGCTACTGGGAAGGAAACCATAATTTTAGTGACATATTCCTCAGCACCAGGTTAATTCCTTACCATCAGGTTAGATACCTCATTCCCTGAAATTCCTGTCAATTATAGGAAGTGCATGGAATGCAGCAATTCCAAGCTTCATCTGCCCATGCACTACACCATGTACCATGATAGAAGTACTCTCTCCCTCAAACAGAACTGATGAGAAAGCACACACAGATGCCTTGTGCTTCACTATCAAAACTAGGTGATGAAACATGGAAATAAAAAAAAAATAAAAAATCAAAGAACCAGACACCTTATCTAGAGAGAAAGAATTCAAAACAAAAGAACCCCCAAAAGCAAAGGGTTCAGGCCTCCCAATCTACAAAAGACACAGTAATGACACTCAAATATTTTAAGCTTACAAAGAGAGTTAAAAGAGACTTAAAACCACCTGTGAGAAAAAGGGGACAGAACCATAAAAATTAAAAACAAAACATGCTATATTATGTTTTAGGAAGGGTGTCTCTTGATCCTGTGACTGATAATAGCATGTAAACAGTAGCACTGGCTATAGTAAGTACAACATAATACTTTTAGTAGTTTTTCCACTGGATTATTAATCATTGTGGTCACTGTGAGTGTAGGCGACATTCACTGATAAAATCTATTCAAGTAGAAATCACTGTCGTGAAGAGTTTTAACAGGATAAAGATGTTGTGAATACTCCTTTTCCCATTATGTATTCCTCTTTTATATTTATTTCTTCCTTGCAATAGAATTGCACCTCAGTGTGCACTGTCAGGGCTTGAAAGCAGCTATGTTCACAAAGAAAGTGTTCCAACCTCTCTTTGCAAGGTACTTCAAGCAGCACATTACCTACCACATAGAACACCTACAGCTGGCTCTTGGACAGACAGCTTCTTCCCTCGTGTCTTCCCTTGGCTGCTGACACAAAACCTGAAAGTCCCCATTCTTCAAGTCAATGAAAACTGACTGGCAGTAGGCCATCACTGTCTGTCTGGTTTCCATGGACTTAAGTTCCTTTGCAATTTTCCAGTTTTCAAAGGTCATAACTTAATGCTGAAAGAATACTAACTTCTCACATAGTCTCATATATAGTTAAAGTTAAAAAAAAAAACCCAAAAAAACATTAAAAAAGAAACAGGAGTATGTTTCAGATCTGTCTTTTATAATGGAGACTTCTGAACAATTCAGATTGCTCCATGACTGCGTTTTCAGCATTCCCTACAAGCTTGCTGACAACTCTGGACTATTCAGTTCAGGCAGATCTTTGCTCACACAACTGCTGGTCATTAGAGGTAGCTGTGTCTTTTGGTACTACAGAGATGGCAACCTGTGCTGGTCAGGCTAAGCAAATGTAGTGTGGCCTCCTTAGGCGATACAAAAGAACAAAACTAAATTTTTGCAGGTATCAACCCAGAGCAAACAGCTGAGAACAGAATTAAAGAGCATGCTCAAAGTAGAAAGAGAGATTTCCTGTACCATAAAAGTTTAGACTTTAGACATTAGACACTGTCATTCAGATACATTGACACAAACTTATCTTTCAGTGTAAGTTAACTACAGCAAAATATGATTTTGAATAAAAATAAACATGGGAGAAAATTCTTCACAAAATTATCTTCCAGCTTTGCTTTGAGGTATTAAGCTGAATGCTCACTTTTCCATTGAATCACAAAGGTGCTACAGCTTGGTTTGATACATTCCATTTCTAAGGTATCATAGCTTTAAACAGAAATTAACAGTGGTAATTAAAATCTCCTTAAATCAATCAATTTCTTTGATTAGCTATTTTAACTTCATCCAAGTAAATAAATGATATTTTTGTTACCTTAATTTAACATTAGAAAGTAGAATACATATACAAATTAAACTTACATCAACCATTTAATGGCACTAACATCCAGCTTTTCATACCAATAGCTCAGATGGGATTTTGCACTGCAAGCAGGATAACTAATGAATACAAAAATTCCAGTGATGTAAATTAGCACATTTCTGTCTCACTTAAAATCAGAAAGTGTCAGTTTTGATCCTAATGCTATAAACACATCCACTTTAGGAAGGAACACTGTGTGTGAATATAAAGAATATAAAGTCTTTAAATAACCTAGTTTTACATGTGACAGATTTACACAGAGAAAGTGTTGTATGCTGTTGAACTCAGGCCAATGCATGCTTGTTAAGGTGCTAAAGAGCAAATGGTAGAGTTAAGGCTATTTAAGGAGATTAAGCTATCTAAAGAATCTGTGGAAATAATTTCAGTCTTTCCAAAAGAGTGCTGTCCCTGCCTAATTTTGAGGATCTGACCCATCTAAATGGCTTTATTTTCAAATTTGTAGGTTCAGCTACCAAGAAAAACAACATTTTATTTTTATCTATTAAAATAACTATTTAATAATTTACCATTATTTTATTTTTAAATATTGCACTGTAGTAATCTGTAAAAAATAAGTTTACTATTTTGTGAGTGAGCAAAAATGTATTGACAGTATTTTGAAATAAAATGCAGCCTAAGCAATAAATATTAATCTGCTAATTCTACCTGTACACATATTATGTTAAATGAACTAAATCTAATATGTAAACAGATGAAAGAAAAGAGGTTTCTAAATACCGTGACTGTTGCATCGTGATGTTTCCACAAGTCGATTGTTTTGGTCATAGCATGCCATGGCCTGGTAACGATAGCCTTGTCCACATTCCTTAACGTCTCCTTGTACCTTCATTCCCAGCAATACTTCCAGCTTACCCTCTGGTAAAATACAGTCTGACCAATTTCCCACAGGTTGAGCACTGTATTTGTCACATGGACAAAACTGATTCTCAATCAGAGGATATAACTGAGAATTTTTGCATTTATCCCTTTTCTTACTTTTTCCTAGAAAGAAGAAATAATTATTATAGAAACTTTATATCAGTTTACATCACCCCAAAAATTTCATTTAGACTTCTGTAACAAGTGTTTTCAATCAAATATATATGCCCATTAATTACATTAATCTTTATGCATTTAGGCTAACAATTTTGAGTTTCTAAAGTAATGGATGTCCACAATTTGCACAAAGACGACATGTATCTTAGCTACAGTAGTACCTTCTTTCAAACTGTCAAAACCATTTAATTTCATCACTTGTTATTGTACCTCTGTTAATAATGATAATTTTCCCCCTCTAATAGAATAAGCTCCTTCTGTGAATTTGTTTTTAAATTGTTTCTTGATTCCTCTCCCCAAGTGTAGCATAGCCATTTATTCCTTTCCACTTCCCATGAAACGTATTTTTAATCTTCTCTTTGGTAAAGTTTGCTCAGTTTTTCTTTCCATACTAGACAGCTCGTATATATTAATGTAGAAGTCTTTGCAAAAGTAGTTTTAAAGATGCTTCTTACTTAGATACACCTGTAAATTAAGGTACTGGACACAACTTTGCAGCACCCTTAGTATTTCTATTTACAACTGACTTCATTTAGAATAGAAAAAAAAAGGTACTTGAAGAAGATTTTTCTTTTGGCAACACAACTTCATGCTAAAAATACACTCCTCTTCTTCCTCACTTTCACCATAAATAATTATGAATTCAATCCAAGTAAGCTTTACATGTTAGACCATGTAAACTTATTGCCACAGAGAATACACCACAGCACATATCACAGTCTTAGCAAGTTTGAAGTGTTAACAACTCAGGACAGGGAATTATCTCAAAGTGTTAATAGTGTGGTAAGAGAATCTATTCTTTCTTGCTTAGTGTTTAAAATAAGCAAATATAATATTGTTAGTCAAGTTGTTTTTTTCCCTTGTGGAAGCAAACGTTATAAAGCTCACTGGAGTTATAAGACAGTCACAGTGAGCTTTCTTCAAGTTCATGAATTTTCATTAGAGGCCTTCTGATTTACAGGGGGATGGAGCGAGGAATAGAGTTTGGATCCTATCACATTCTTTTTGAAGCTACTAATGGGCAACCCCCTTAGCTAGATTTTCTTCACCACAGACAATATAAATTGACAAATAATGCTGTGACTGATGCCAAGTCTCACTCTTGAGGTTTCAGGTATAACTTAGAAGCAGAGCATGGAATTTTCTCTTCATTTCATGCAGAAGAAATAAAAATAAAAATACAAACAAAACCAACCAAACAACAACAACAAAAACCCACACAACAAAAAAACCAACCAAACAAACAAACAACAAACCTGCCAAACAAGCAAAAAACCCCAACAAACCAAACAGATTAAAAAGAAGTTGAAGAAATAAATGTTTCAAAGAGGAAGGGTATCCATCACATCAAAGTTTGCGGTAAGGGGTTGGGTTTTATTCTGTGAAGTAAAACGCCAAGAGGTTTCAAGAGACACAAAGTAAGAGCATTCTTAGTTGAGTCAAGAAATAAAGCAGAAAATTAAGCAACATACTGACTCATGTGATGATCTGAGCTTCTAGATGAAGGCAATGGAAGAATGGAGAACACAAAGAACTTGGACAGCAAACATTCAGCCAGGGAAAGGACTGGCTTAATTATAAATCTGACAATCTGTATCTTTTTTCTCAATTATAGTTCAGTGTAAAACAAAGAAAACAGTTCAGTCTGGTGAGAATTCAGTCTGGTTAGATAATGCTGGCAAGATACAGCTCATGCACAGGATCATGGATGCTGAGGAATCAAAATAAATTGTAGACCTGCTGTCTAAACTATTAGCTGAGGAAACACAGATAAATCAAGAAAATGCAAGTGAATAATACCATTTGAAAACTCTGGTTTTCATTATCTGTTTTTCAAACCTAGGTTCTTGTCTTAGTAGAACTAACCTTGTTTAAATTTGGGACAGAAAGTGATAGAGGAGAGGAGAGGAGAGGAGAGGAGAGGAGAGGAGAGGAGAGGAGAGGAGAGGAGAGGAGAGGAGAGGAGAGG
>WUAM01000323.1:19229299-19244991 GCA_024336885.1 Actenoides hombroni
AAGTTGAAGCAGGGGTGGTTCAGGATGGATATTAGGAAGCATTTCTTTACAGCAAGGGTTGTCAAGCATTGGAATGGGCTGCCCAGGGAGGTGGTGGAGTCACCATCCCTGGAAGTATTTAAGAGCTAGTTAGATGATATGCTTAGGGACATGGTTTAGTGGTTTTTGATAGGGCTAGGAATAAGGTTGGACTTGATGATCTTGAGGGTCTCTTCAAGATGAAATTATTCTATAAGAAGTTTTGTACTATCTGAATGCCTACTGTCAAAGAAATCTTACTTTCACGGTGTGTAATCTGAATGTATCATCCAGAGCTGCTAGACATAGATTGCATTACTGATAGACCTTAGTAAGAATTACCACAGTTAGAAGTCTCTTGTATTATTAGCCAATACTTTCAGGTTTCATTTTGTGGTAAGCCCTAAATTGATCTCCTGTAGCACTTTCTGAGTAATTGGTAGGAGTTACTAGCTTAAGATTTACTCTCTGGCTTTTTTAAGTATACTATAACCCTCTCTAACACTGCAAAGAAGTTAATGACCTGAACATTTCACTTCTGTGGTTAGCTGTGTCCTTGCTCAGGAATTCCACAATCTGCTGAGCCAATATTGTTTTAACTGATAGAAGTTTGCACTCAGTAAAGACAAAAGAAAAAAACCTTCAGGGTTGACTAGTAGTTGAAAGCAATTCAATTACTGTAACACAGTAAGTAGGAACTGCAATTATTGTAATACTGAATTTATTTAATGCACCTAAATAAACCTGCTCCTGACTACACTTAACAGAGTCACACATACACAATTCTGTTAAAACCTAAAACCTCTAAATTCTCTATGAAGACAGGTGACAGGAGAGCTGGATTTGGATGCAAAAATTATTTGCTATTAAATGGAAATGGTGGAAAAATGTCTGGATCATTGTGCTCAAATGGTCAGTGGTTTTGAAGTCCAGCCAGCAGTTGGTTAAGACTGCTGCACCTCAGTGGTTAGCTCCAAGGCCAATTCTGTTTAGTGTATTTAACAATCTGCACAGAGAGCATCCTTGGCAAGTTTAGAAACACCACCAGTTTGAGAGAAATAGTCAATACGTACCCGGAGTGTAGGGCTGCCATTCAGAGGATGTTTACAGCCTGGAAAAATGGGCTAGCACTGAACTTTTAACAGTGTAAATGAAAAGTCTTGCACCTGTCATGCTCTCATTGCTCTCTACAACTACCTAATTCAAGGGTATAGAGAAGAGAGAGACAGACTGTTTCCCGAGATGTATAGTGAAAGGATAGGAGGCAACAGACACAAATTGCAACAAGGCAAATTTTGGCTTAGATATTAGAGGAAAAAAAAAATGCAGTGCTAGATGAGACATACAGTGGAACAAGTGCCCCAAGAGGCTGTAGGATCTCCATTCTAGGAGATACTCCAAACATCTTGAGACATGGCCCTGATCAACCTCCTCTAGTCTGGGTGGGATCTAGCTGTGAAATGGGCCCTGCTCTGTGTGGAGAGTTGGACCAAGGGACCTCCAGAGCATCCTTCCAGCTTAAAATTATTGTATGGTTCTGCAAACCTAAATTTTGAAACAAGAACTTACAGGGAGCATAAGTCTTATGTTTGGTCAAATGGATATACTCATAAATATATCTATTTCCCTGCCACATGAAAAATGGCACATTTTCACAGGTGAATTTACACAAACTTTTTCACAAAAAGAAGCATGTAAAATCACCTGTCCCTTTCCTTTTTTCTTCTTTTCAAAAACATACTTTCCACAAACACCTCTGCAAACTTGCTTTGGGTAAGGATAGTGAAATAAACTGAACAACAATACCATAAAATTTGAGACTAATGTGGTATCTATACTTAAAAGAAAATTAACACTGATATTTTATGAATGAAACATTTCCCAAATACCAGATAGGATGTACCCTACCATACAAGCATTCAGTATTTTGTTTTGCACATAAATATAAATAAAATTAATGTTAGGTTATAATGACTAAAATTTTAGGCATTTCCCACACTAGTGCAGCTATAGAATAAATGACAGTAACAAAGTTTCTAACCTCTTGCTTGTAGCCCAGGTCCACAGGTCTCTTGTGCTCCTGGACTGTCTTGGCGCACATACCATGGTACTAGCTGGCATCTACGCCACTTGTGAGTCTTCCACCTAAAATGAAGAAGGAAGCAGTCAACTTTAAACAATCCATCGAAACTTGTAGCCATCGAAACTAAGGCAACACAAGTTCTAGAGAGCACTAGAAGCCACCATAAGCCGTTGTTTATTATTACTAACTGGTTACAGACAATTCACAACAAACAGTAACAATACCATAAAATTTTCCCTGTTTCCTCTTAACTTTTTTGCTCCTTTTAGGACTAGGCTGTTAAGAACACAGGGAAGGAAGGAGGAGACAAAGGAGGGAAGAGAAAGAAAACATACACTTCCAAGGATTTCAAAAAACAAACTTACATTAAGTCTACCTAATACACTGTGAATAGAAACCACAATTACACATTAACACAAGGTATTAAGACACTTATATAAGTTGTAAGAAAGAAATTTAAAAAAACTACACATAATAGTAAAATTTTATCACTTGTACACCCATTTAACAGAAGAACTTCTTTGCTATAGTTTTATATTTGAGCATGCTCAGAGTATTTTACCAGTCAATAAAATGACATACTAAAATTTGAAAAGTGGATTTAGCAGTGTCACTAACATCTCACAAAAACAACATGGACCCAGTAATAAGTTTGAGTTTTAAATACTAGCAAACCCTAATAAACCTTTTCTCCCTTCCTCCCTCTTTTCCACCTGTCTCAGTGAAGCAAAGATGTGTTGAATGTTCCCAAATACACTCCAGACTCCAGGGTTGATTTCTGGTTCATGCAGTATAGGGAGTGTCCTTTAGCAGTAAATACTGTCTCATAGAGGAATTAATGTCTGCTTTTCTCTTTTCCTTCTTCCCTCTTCACCAGGTCTTTTCTTCTTCTCCCACCTCACTTTGCAACATAACAACAAATGGAGAAATTCTGCCTTTGCTGAAGCAAACGTAAGTCTTAGAATTACAGACAAAGATGTGGTCAGATGAGCAAAGTCTTAGGATTTTTGTTTTACTTTCTCAAATTTCAAATTATACGATTACACGGGAAAGTCTTCGCAACAAAAAAAATCCCTTTGTTAGCAAAGGCTAACAAAGCTTAGGCTTCATCTTCCAAATACTATCCCAAAAGGAGAAATCAGAAGCAAGAAGGAGCCCCAGCTACAGTAGAGCATTGGGACAGTAGGTTTAAATCACTGCAAGAGTGTCTCAGGCAATCCCAGAGCACCCGAGGTCTCAGGTAGCTGAATGTCAGCACCTTACAAACATGAGATCCAACACAATGGGAATATGGCCCAGACCATATCAAAATAAACAGAGACAAAAAGAACTTGTAAAAATCTTTCATAACAAATGCAACATTGTGCTGCTTAAATTATTCTATCATTAGTATAAACTGCTACAAAACTTTTACAAAGATCTCTTCTAGTGCTGTAGAATAGCCTAGGCCTTAAATCTAACAAATCCAGGGTAGTGTGGTTGTTGTCGTATTTCTGAAATAATCCACAGTTGTCTGAATTACTTAGAGTGCGGGGAAAAAATGCTACGTCCATAGATTAAACTATCAGCTGCTCTCATGTCTAAAATAATCTCAGTGGTTTTGCACCTCAAGATTCATTGCAACCTGCCTCTGTGGGCCAATATCTGAACTAAGGCATGAGCCAAGCAGAGTGTGTGAGTCCATATGCTACATTGAATTTGTATTGGTCAGAAGGATGCTAAAGGAAATACACAGAAAACATATTTAGTATTAGTTCCTGTAATGAAATGTAAATGACCTCATCTACCACACCCTAGCAACTCTTCTTTCTTCTGCTCAGTAGTACATTATCCTCCACTAGTGCAGGTAAAATTTGATACTGAAGATAGTAAAGAGATGAGGAACAGCCAGCTTTTTAAAAGATAAAACTCTAACTCCGGTACTGGTGTTTGGAGTACTGAATGCAGTAGCTGCCCAATGTTCTTTCACATCATTCATATCTTTCAGTTACATACAGTCTGAACTCCCAATGACTTTGCAATGATAATTCTTACCAGATGATGGAAGCAACACATTTCTTTAATTTCAATTTGCTTTTGCTAAAGTAAGCCTAAGTTGTATTTGCACCTCTGCAATAGAATAGTTTCATGGGAATTAGCAGATGGAGAAACAGAATATTGGCTTCCAAGAAATATGTTTGATAATTATTATTCACACACACACACACAAAAAAAAAAAAAAAAAGCTGTTTTGGTTTGGTTTTTTAGTCAAGTAAATCAAATCAACTGCATCAGAATTTTCTAAACTTGTCTGTATCAACAGTCAGATTTTGTCATATGTCTAGACTTTCCCATGACACTTGGATGGATACCACCATAACTGCCTGAAAATTTTCTTAAGCAGTTACAGTGGAGATCTCCTCCTGCTGGAACAGTCTTCAGTGTTCTCTGGTGAACAGAGGTCAACAGAGAGAATTTTGTATATTAGGGTACATAGTCAACTGTAGACTGTCTAAGGGCTGACAGGGATGGAAAGATGGCACTCTGCGTGGCACAATGTGGCAGCATAGCTTAGCTCTCCTAAACAGGTGAGGCTGCATTTCAGTGTTTTAGATAATTTAGAAAGATTTTATTATTTTTTTTTTTAAATCATATAGAATGTCAAAATAGTTGCTAGGAAATATATATCCTGGAAAGTAATTCTTAGTTGTTGCAATGTTCCTGCAAAGGCACTGGAACAAAAGGAACCAGTGATATATTAAGGGCCCAACTGAGTCTACATATCTGTTCGGAAACCTTGATTTTTCTACATAGAAACCATTTTCTACATAGAAACCCATTTTTCTACATAGTACATAGTAAAACATCTCCTTTTCGGAAGTGGATTTCAGCAAGCTTTAGACCCGCCTCTGGCTGATTAACACTACCTGTAGCTGTGGCAGACAGGAGAAGCTTCACACTCCTTTTCCTCAAACAAAGAGTCCGGGCACTCTCGACCACCATTGGCGGGGAGCTGGATGATGACTCGGTGACGGGACTGCTTCTTTACTGTGACAGCCCCTACAAAGAGTAGAAGAGATTGTTTCTCCTGCTGCTACATACGGTTGACAGTAATTAGGGGAAAAGTAAGATTTAACATAACAGGTATTTGAACTGATTGTGGTAATACTGGCATACTATTTTGTTCATATTCAGTAAATTAAACCTAACAGATAAAAGACTATAACTTCAGCTAAAGGCCAGGAAGCAGAACTAAGCAGAAGGCAATAGTATCTATATTGAACAAATGAATATACAGCTGAAATGAATAAACAGTTCAAGTGAACAAAAACTAAATCGGCTCAGCTTGCTGTTACACTTTATAGTTTCAAAGTGTAAGTTTGCCCTAAATATTTGCATGTAAAACCAGAAACAGAAAATCCACTCTGGAATTAATTTACAGTTTACCGTTTTTAATTATTATACCATTCATTATTAATGATAAACAGTAAATAATTCCTGTAGGAATTTTTATCTCAGTCATCTTCAGATATCTGTTCTTCAGGCAGAAAATTAAGAAAAAAAGCCACAAATCTATATTAGTTTCATAGCAATACCTATATATAAATATTGTTAGGTAAAAAACTTGGTTTGTTCCCTCCCTTCCCCAGAGAGCTGCAGCACAGATATTTTGCTGACTGGGCTGATATCAGCTTTGGGTGGGTTATTACAGCAGATGCAACTTGTCTGAACACAGAAGTGTGCTGGACCACGGCCAAGCAATTGCAATTAGGAACAAGCGGTAGAAGAATCCCAGCAGTGGCTCTCCACCACCTGGCTGCTTTTCAACTCAGAGGAAATCCTTCACTACCAAGTCAGTCAGCTCCAGGAGATGCCAGGAGCTGGCACAAGGGGCCCGACAGACGTGCAGCCCAGCAAAGCTGCTGACCAGCTTGCTGACACAAATGGGTAAACACCGTGAAATAAAAATTGTTTGTGTAAAATAAAAAGAGTTTCATTCACTGAATAAGCAAAAATGCCTGCATTGATTCACAAACATACTGTTTTATAGAAGCCTACATGCTAGTTTGTAGTAAATATTCATGAAGATATGCTCATTGCATCAAGAACTTTCTTAAAAAAAATGAGAAATGTGGGAATGAGAACAGAAAAGGACATCATTTTTAGCCAAGATGATCTGCATCAACAAAAATATTTCAGAAAGAACGATTAATAATGCTGTAAAATAAAATAGTATTTAATAAATAATAACTATTTCATAGATTGAGATACAATGGCCTGATCTTTTTCAAGGGTTATGACTTTAATCTTCCTAACCCTTTTCTTATTTGTTAGAATGCACTAAGCACTAACAGGAATTACTGAAAAAATGCCTTTATGCTTGTGTCCTTTATAAAGCGCAAAGAATTGTCCATGACATTCATAGTGTGTATATTTGATGTTACAATATCTTACATTCTGATTATATGGTAGCTGTGAGTAATCACCACGTCCCAGACAGGGATTAGCACCCTGTGGAACACAGGGTATTACAGAGTCTGTCTGTAATAGTATATATTAGAAAAACACCTCCTGTTAAGCTTAAAAGAGAAAAAAAGAGACAAAGCATAAAAATGTGAGCAATATTAAGCCAGTCATGACTTTAACTTCATCTATGATTTCAATGCAATAAAAATTCAGGGGAGACCTGCACTGTTCTTAAGAGCTTTGCCAAGTATATGAAAATTATATTGGAATGTATCTTAAATCAGACCATAAACATCAACTTAAAGTCTGCAGGTTTTTATTAACTTTCCTTCAATTTTCCTTGGAGTAGAAGAAATCAGCCAAAATTATATACATAGGCATGTCTGTCTGTCTATCTATCTGCCTACCTATCTCCTCGTATATAAAGACTCATTTTTTTTCTGATAAGGAAGCAGCATATGTATTTTCAAAGTCCAAATCTGACCATTTTATAACATGACAATTCAAATGCTACAATTGTACAAATACCTGTTTTGGTGTTACACTACGAGATGGTGTCTACTCCATGACTAGTTTTCTCTTTATCAGTGAAAGATACAAATGGGAGCTTGTAACATAAAAGTAGGCGAAGTGGGGAAAAAATCCAAACAGATTAATGTAGAAAATTTATAGAAATAACTATTCTTTTCACCAAAAATGCTATGTCCTCCCTGCAGCTGCTGTACCAGCTATTTCATGTCCTCTGTCAGGAAGAGATGTATGCAAGCATTCTGCCAAAATTGACTGCTACTTCTAAAAATCTGTCACACAATTGATAAAATTACCTTCTTGACATGAAGAAGGACACAATGTCCAGTCACTGAATGGAGTCACAATACAGTCCTTCCTACAGGGAAGCAGACAAGGCCTCACAGTTTCTGGTCGGAGGCTCTCAGGGCATCTAAAAAAAGTTGAAAAAAGGAAAAAGAAAAAGAAGCATTATGAAATAAACAATCATTCTGCAGTCATAAACAATCATACTGAGTCAGGAGTGGTACTGAATGCCTGCAGGCACACAAGGGGAGTGCTAAATGCTCAGAATTCACCAGGATGGAACATAGAAATAAAAACTATTAGCATTTAAGTATATCTGGTGAAAGCAAGACAAAACCAATGCATTTTGCACCTGGGATTTAACTTGAAAAAAACACATTCCTCACTCACCATTCTAGACTCTGCCTTTTGAGTCTTATTTTCAAGCTTCCAAATGATTATGAAGAAAAGCCATCTAGTTTGGCTTAGCAAAATATATTTTTAGCTCTTCATAAATTTACCAGAAGCACAAACTCTGGAAGGAAGCATATTTAAACTAAATAATACTGTTAACCCAGGAACAAATAGGTATTAGCAAGCTGGCCACGATTATGACAGAAACCAGAAAAGGGTTTGAAACTGCCTGATCAATGGGACTGTGAAAGACTGTCAGAAGGGACAGAAAACCTCACTTGTTTTAGGAATGGGGTGATCAGCATATAAAAGGGATTACTGGACTGCCACATATGGGACTCATTAACCCAGTTCATTTTCCCCATTCTGTGTTCCTATTTTTCCATCAAGGACAAACAACTCTCTGCTTCAATACTTGTTTTGAGAATGATGCAATAACTCTTGCACAAGTACTGCAATTCTTTAAAATAGTCTCAAAATTACTATTTCCCTAAAAGTGTACATTCTGTGGACTGTCAGAGGTAAGAAAAAGATCAATTTCATATTTTGGAACTTTTGGCTTACTACAGGAAAACATTACTATGAGTAGCTTTTCCTCTTGTGGCTGCTGGGCATCTGGGACAAGAAAAATGAGAGACCACTTTTATATTTGGGTTGGATCATCTGGTGAAGCTTCGCATGTGCAAGGCTCTTTCTTGCCAGGCTGAAGGTGGCACAGGCAAGTCTAATGATTAATTACTGAGAAAATGTAGTCTCCATGATCAATGGAGAACTATGTTTGTGCGGTGTAGAAGGAGAAGTAGGGGGAAAGAAGAAGAAAAGTTGAATTGCAACTTTACAGGAACATAGTCTTTAGCAATAATGGTTCCTACTTCATGATTTCCATTGTTTGTCTCTGCATCTTCCTGTCAATTCACATAAAATTCTCAAAGTATGGTCCATTACTGAGAACTAGTACCAACATTTTGGTGCTCTCTAAAAATGACATTTCCATCCTTTCTCTCCTCTTCTCTAAAATACCAACATGAAAGATCATAAAATATAACTATAGTAACATAAATCTCCATCTCCTCTCTGTAAGCTCTACCTGCATTTTTAAGTCAAATTGTGCTTTTTTTCCTCTGTGATTCATAAAATTATATTATATATGTGTGGGTGTATTATAAATGTCCAGATACAATTTAAAAAAACAACTGCCACCAATCACATACACTGACTATGTTTTCAGAAATTTTCTCTAAGGTTAAAATGAAAAATGATTCTGAAAAGCTTACTAATGGCTTTTTCCTTAAAGAACAACATAAAGTATAAGCGTAGAAAAAAGTCCGAGTCATACACATTCACTATTTCACTGAGAACTTAATCTTTCAGGAGCACTGAAGATACAATTCCTCTTCAGATCCTTGGGCAAGGCAATTAGTTCAATTAGAACACCATTTCTATCTTTTATATTGTTTGTATTTAGTATATGTGGCTTAAAGCAAAGTATTGATTTTTTTGCAGTCCTTACTCAAGGTCAAATTAAATTGAAAAGATACAAGTTGAAGTCTGTAACTTGTGAAGTAGATAAGGCAAATAATATTGATTGTATCATACCACAGTAATCCATTTTATTAAGGGGAGTTTAAAACAAGGTTCCTATTTACATTTTCATGTTAAATATCTGGGTCTTTAAAAATGATTCAGTGATTTTAATGTGACGATTTGAAGAATCAACCAAGGCTTTTTTTCTCATGTCACAGGATCCATTTATGACACAATGAAACAGCCCTCCTTCCAAAAATTTAAGGTCAAATCAGAGGCAGAGACAGCAGATTTAAAAAGGAATATAAATCATTAAAGGTATTTTTTTTAAATGTAAAATGAGTATCAAGTAAAAGATATAACAGCATCATGACTAACAGAACAGCAACTTAATGCAGATATACAACAATTTAGGTTACTGAATGTGCTGGTATTATTCCCCATATTTCCATTCAAAGTAAATTAAGAATAAGTCTACTGCTGAATACATTAACAAATGGTGGCACCATGCAAATATTTAGTGCAGTAATAGCTGCCTTATGAACTTTCTAAATGACCTCTGTTATCAGCTCTTCCAGCTTTGAATCTGTCCTGAGTGGGAGATATCTATAGACTGACAAAGAAGTTATTATGACCATATGAAGATATTATCAAATGCATTTACTAGCAGTTAATTTATATTTAACCCTAGTCATATATTAAACTGTAAAATTAAATCACTGGGCCAAAGGGTCTCTTAAGAAAACATTTATATAAGTGAAAAAAACCTCACAAAGGTTGTCAAACTAATGTCTCAAAGTAATGCCCTGTCAAAGTTGCACTATGCTTCACCTCCATGATCTGCTTCTGAGAAGATGCACTTACAAGGGCTGTACTGTACTTAGATCCAAACCAGTATTTTTGCATGGAAGCGTACATAGTACATTGCTTGCTTGGAGGTACCACAATAATTTTGGAAATGATGCTGCACTGCACACCATACGCATGCTCCAAGATTTTATCTTGATTCTTGATGGCCTACTGGAAGCCTACTGGATTTAGTGGACATCTGTCAGTAGAATCACCACTGTAAATATCACCCCTAAAATTCAACAGCAAGGAAGGTATTATATAGTCCTTCTGTAGCTTCAGCTTTGTACTTTTAAAAGATTAATTATACCCTCATGGTAACACAAAGAAGGGGTTCTTTTTGTCTTTGCATGCAGTCATTGGTGATATAAATATAAAGCAGCAAGATAGAAAGATAACTACAGCATGAAGATATTTAATTTAAAGATTTTTACTTTTTTGGGCCCACTTGTCCCACATTGACTCTCACACAGATGACCTTTCTTGTTTGCATCCCCACAGAACAGGTGGCCTCCCCATTCCAGCTGGCAGAGGAGTTGAAAGCAGAGACAGATGTATCCTCTATGCACTGTCCCCATGGGCCGGTCTGCCAATGATACACAGTGCAAGAGTGTTCATTACAGCTGCGTGTTTCCTGCAGTGCACTACTATTTGGGCACTGTATTCCTCCTGGAACAATAAAACAAAGCAAAAGTTCATGCAGTGGAAGGAAATAAAGTATTTCATTAAAAAACCCCTATTTATTAAGTACATATTATCACTTCGATCACATGAAAGAAATGCTATTCCTTTTTCTTCCTCTTCATATGCCCAATATTGACTCTGACAAAGTCCAGTCAACAGACTACACAAAACAAACTGTACACAGACAATAAACATAAACGTGTACAATAAGGATGCCAAAATAATAATAACTTCTATACCATTCTACTTTAATGTACTTGGAGTAATATACAGCTTTTTTATTTGGGGGTTCTCAAGAGATCACAAAAGGAAGTATGAATGTTCCAGGCAGAAGAAAGGGTTAAATATTCTAGTTATGCTTGTAGAGATCACTGTTTGTGTCTAATTCATGGATCAATTAAAAAGATTTTTGGAGCTCTTGTCCTAGCTCCCAGTGGGTTTTTATCCATGTTACGTAATTATCAAAGAGGATGGCACAGCTGGCAATTTCAGGTCCAGACTGAGATAACAAAGGCTGTTACAGGTTAAGATTAAAATGTAGTCATGTGCCAATAATTGTGAAGAAAAGCCCAGATAATGCTATCTTTGTTGTGTCCCATTTCAGATGGTATGTTCAGTTTCTTATATTCAATCACTTCAAAGCTAATTTGGCCTCCCAGTCCTCCATGAGTGAAGAAGTCTTACCAGACTTGATCATAGGCCACTAGATGTCCAGCCCTATGAGTAGACAGCATGTCTCCTAGTTCTCTCATGTTGTTAGACAAACAGAATCTAGGTTTAAGAATGAATTTAAACATTCATGGACAACACTAGAACAAGAGGACTCCCATCTCCAAGTAATGGAAAGCCAGGGAAAATCTAAATAACATTTTAGTCTTTCCTAAAAAGACAAGAACAATAAGAAAGATAACTGAAAGAGGCACTTTTTATTAGTTACTGCAGATGAGTCATACAACTTTTCTCTGAAAAGAAAAATGTATGCTCACACCAAGTGCATGTCAGAAAGACTATTAGCCTTTATATCCCAACACTGAACTTTAGATTGATCTCCTGATCTACAGATATGCAAGAGGGAAGGGGTTTTAAACACTCATTGTTGAGAGAAATTAAACAACTAAATTTAATCAAAGGAATAATGGATACTTCACATACTCCAACACAAGTAATTCAAATGGCACAAACATGAGAATACTTTCTAGCCCATATTGCTTTTGTGAGATGTCTAGACCTTCAGCAAATGTAAGGAAAGGGTCATTCTAATGAAACCACAGGACAAAAATCCAAATTTGCAAATTATTTCCATAGAGATATTTTTAACTTCTGACTTTAGGATAAAAATATTGATACAACCAAGCAACAGTAAACATCAGATTAACTGAGATGTCATGCCAAAGGCTAGCTAATTTTAAGTTTTTGAACAGAGGATTAGACAAATCTAAAAAATGTGTGAATGCAATTAAATAATTACTGGAATTAAGTTGGGTTTTGGCTTAAAATGTATGCAACTCAGGTGTATCAGAATTGCTTAATATGGCAAAATGCAAAGCATCAAGACAAAATGTCATAGGCATTTTTCTAACAGAGCAAATTTTAAAAAATGGTAAACCAAAATGATGGTTATGTAGCAAGTTTCAAAAAGTTATTCTAACAGCTTTATTCAGGAAATCAAAAAAACCTTTCAGATAACAGCATTAGATAGGATTAAAAGTAAAGAAATTAGGAAAGGGAGTATATTTTGAAAAGAAAAAAAAATCAAAGGTGGTGAAGTCACAAATTATTTGGCATGGGAGAGAAAATTCATCCACATGAGGAGTCTAGGCATCTCCCCCCCCAGCATAACAGTTAAAAAAAGAGAATTTAAAAAAGGTAAGTCAAGTTACTGAATTAATTATTTCCACCTGATGATAGCTCAAGAAGAAACATAAGTGAAATATTTAAGCAAATTCATAAACCAAAGGGGGTGAGGTGGGTGGGAAGAAATATTTCCCCAGGACAGGATGCCACAGACACCAGTTCCTAAGGCATTTGAGAGTAAAGTGACAACTTAGATTCACTTTTGACAGCTATGCAAGCATGTATATGCAGGGACAAAATGAGAGTGACATTGACTTGTAAATGAAAAACATTGGGGCATGCATGTCTGCAGCTCAGTGGGAATCCAGTTCTGTTCAGATTAAACCAGTAGTTAAAAAACTATATAAGGAATGAACAAAATGTGGAAATATTACTGAAATATAAAACTACTATTATTTGTAACAAATCTTTGTAATACCAAAAAATATACTGTTTATTTATAAAGCAGTGTGCCATTCTCTCCAGGAAAACAGCAATCCCTTGTGCACCTTCTAATTAAAATAAGTACAGAAAAAGAAGAAGGGGTCAGAAAACTGGCAATTAGAGACGCCCTTTACAACTTTTGCATAGGAGTAACAAGATCAGGGCTACTCAAGTTTAAGAGCTTTTCTCCAGATGAGGACAGGTTAGACAGCAGTATACAAATTAATGAGTATCACAGAAAAAAAATAGACATTTAATTCTATCAGAATACATGACAAAGGGACATAAAATACTAAATACATTTTATAGAATACATGATAAGATGACTGTAAATAACCGTTTGTCAATACTTAAAATAATAATTTCAACGTACAAAAAACAGTTGGCCCTGAAGTATTACTCTTTGGTTTGGATACTTAAACAAAGAACACTTGGAAATAAAAGGGTATCTTCACAGAAGCACTTGCATATTACTCACAAAATAGCGGAGATATGAGGGTAGTTTCCTTGAACACTTTAACAAAATTGTCATATGTTTAGATTGCTTTTCTGTCTGATTTGGAGCTGGTAAAGAGTAAGACATCTCACTCTAGGATATTCAAGAATGAGTTTTTTAAGTCTTTTTTGTGACACTGTCTTAGTAACTTCCAAATTTCAAAATGTTTAACATTTTTTAAAGCATTTAGGATCATTTTAATTAATCATTTTATCACTCATTTTACAAATGCATTTAATTTTATATATGCATTTCAAAACAGCTGGATGTGGTTGAAGTGCCTCTAGAGAGTGAGGCGTTACTCATTTCTTCTTTGTCGTAGGAACAAGATAGCCAAAGGCTGACACTGCCCAAGAAACCCAATTTGCTTCAGATTTAATACATTGATTTACAAGGCACCACAACACAGAGAGTCCTATTAAAGGTGGTGCAGATCTCCTGTTCCAGTTCTGCAAACATTCATGCTTCCTCACCTAGTGCATATCAATCGTATAAACCATAAAGACCTGTCATGTAACACACAACAGCACAGGATCAAGGGTGCACACATGGGAGATAAGAGGTCTGATCTCAAGTCATTTTTTTGGATAAGATTTGAATCCCAGATCTCACACTACAGGCAGGAATCTGAACTGAGGGGCTCCTGAGAAAACGGGGAATCACGGTAATTTCCTCTCCCCCAGATCACCTTCACACACAGCTGCCAGGTCACTTTGCAAGTCTATCCTGAAAATTCAGGTTCCCCAGTTCCAAAACTGAGGGTTTTTTTCATTCCTGTTTCAGCTGAAATCAGTTAAAACTCAAGAAAATCTATCTTCTCCAAAACTTACCCTTACTCAATTCTATGCTTTCAGATTTAATTATTAAGCACTGTTATTTCAAGTCAGGAAAATGAAAAAATTAAAAAAACCAAACTCAACAAGTGTAAGAAGAGTAATTACATGAAAAAGCACTAAGTATAACTTTTCTTTTACAAGTATGAAGTCAAAGTGGCCTGGAATTAACAGGAATAAAATTTTAAAGCATAGCAACCATAATTTTCCTAGAGTTGAGAATAAACTCCTTTAATCCATCTGTTCCTTACATGTTCAGTAAAGCAATCTTGCAGATATATGAGAAGTATGAGCTACTGTTCCCTGTCAAACAGAATACCTGATGAGATGGACAACTGATATTCTACACTAACTCAGTCATGTTTAATAGTCTGTGATATATGAGGTCACACTAAATAGTCCTTCTGGCATTATTCTTTGTTAATTTATGAATGTACAACAGCCATAGTAGGACATTGTCATGCAAAGCCAACCCTGCACTAAGAGAGTATTTCAAACAAAATCATCCTTCACTCTCATTTTATTAAACTAAGCTTTGTAATCAGATTGTTTTCTTCTGTGCATTTGACTTGTGGGAGTTTCTTTTTAATATTTACTTTTCCAAAATCAGGATCAGTCATATACTACTGATAAAATTTGCAATGTGTCTACAACATTAGTGTTATGCTGTATGACAAGGATTTGGCAGTGTCAATCGATGGCATGTATAATCATTACAGAATCAATCTGCATATCTACTATTTTCTAAAAAATTAGACTCATTTAGTACCTTTTGGCTCAGATTATGGCCTATGTAGAGCACTCTTAGTACATGTTCCTAATTATGTAAGTTTTCTTGTAAAGCAGGATGTAAAAAAAAAAAAAAAAAATCAATCATAGAAATATTAAACAGAAAGTAAAACAAAATAGACAAACCCTATATTCAACAGATAGGCTGATTTGTATATGATACATTTACTAGACTTATGATGAACAACCATCTGATGTATCACCCAACATCATTATGTCCTTTGCTGTCATTTTATATTTTGAGACAGTGACTTCCCTGAATTTCTTACTGTACTATAAAGATGTATTTGACAGTGACACAAATGAGCTACCACTATAGGCAGGCTCACAGACAGGAAAATTTATAAATCACTTCACCTTTCAAACCTTAAAGCTGAGGACAATGATTTAAAAAAAGATATCAAAAATGGTTTGTTGGAGAATGGCTAGAAAACAAGGGTCATGTATCTTTAAGGGAAATGCTTGCTGAAGCAAAGTGTCAGGCTCG
>WUAM01000323.1:19245091-19261606 GCA_024336885.1 Actenoides hombroni
ATTGATAAGATGACTGTATAAAAGCAGCCTTCTGATCTCTAATAAAGGAGATTTGCCTGATCGCTCACATTGAGTGCTGCTTTTCTCCCGCCGTCTCCGACAATGGTTATTGTGACACCAATTTCCACACAGAGTCATCTCACAAACCACAGAAAGTCCTTATCTTGAGGAAGGAGACTCCTCTCTCTCCACTGAATGCAGATAAATAAGGCCATCCTAGATGTGTATAACCACACTGTTCTTGAAACTCTGAAGCATATGGTTTTACCATGCAGAAGAGGTGTTCTGAACAAGGAAATGCTGATGAGAGGGTGTATGGCCAAGGTCAGCTCCTGGCTCGAGCAGAAGTCAGTGTGCTGCTGGAGTGGGAGTCGTATCCCAGAGCTCATTAGAAAAATTTGTCATTATTGTAATTTACATATGGTTTCCATTTTTCCTGTGAAGCTATTCTTTTCATCAAGGAATTATTATAATAATACTCAATTATTCCTATTCTAAGTCAATCCAAGAAAATCTATTATACTGTGGCTGTTTCCTAGTAGCCAATTATGTTAACTTGATGGTTTCTTCAAACCAATTCAGCAGCATAGATAGCTGGGAAGTAAGGAGAAAAATAAGCTCTTAAGTGTGAAATGACAGCTCTATCATGGACAGTCATCTGGCAACATTAACAAGCAAAATGACAGAATATAGTGGTTTTTATTTCAAAGAGAAAAGAAACTGAACAATCACAGACAATACTTTGATATGAAACCATTTGAGATCCAGATAAAAGAATCTATTTCATATGTGTTTACAGACCCTTAAATATTTCAACGGTTTGTTCACGTTTAAGTACTCCAGCAAACAAGAATTAAGCACTTCAGATACTTTGAGAGATTGCAGTATTCCTTGTGCATGTAATGCCTGCAATGCTTTGATTTTCCCAGGCTTGTAAATTTAATTCTTCATGACTAGCAGGAGGATGCGCGTGATCAACAACTCAACAGTGATCACCTTGGACTCCTTATGTCATCCTAGAGGCCAAGTTTAGCATTATTCATAGATTGGCAACAGACTTGCACATTCTTTCATTAATTAATGTCCAATCCAGATAGCATCGGAATTGTATATATTTATGTACAATATATTTGTCTTTTGTGTTCTGAATAAAACCTCTCAAACATCATGGCTGCATTATACAGGAATTACTATGAAATGGCTTACCTAACCTGACCTGTCTCTCCTATCAACAGTTCAAGGAAAGGTTCAAAAATCCAAAAGGGCACATATGTTGGACCGTTCACCTGAACAGAACTGATAGTCATTTGCAGAACTCAATTTTAATGTATACATGGAATTATTTGTTTTATCTTTATGAGACTCTAGGATTTTCATTATACATAACATTTACAGAGGTTTTAAACAGCAGTAATGTGTGGTTTTTATAAGCTCTGAATAGAACTGAGAACTACATGTTTCCCAAAAAAGGTTCATATGGGAGCTTGATTTTTATATCAGCAGAATACAGAAGTTCAGATACATTAATACATTAATACATTCTGTGCTCATAGAACATAAAATGACCTCCCAGCACCAACTACACAATCAGTGGTTTACGTTTTGGGAACACAGCTGATCTCTGTCCTGCTATTCTGGAGGTGGAAAGTCATTCAGCATTTGTCATGCAGCAAATGACTAAAAGGCATAAGAGATGTATGACAAGAAACATGACAATAACTCTAATTTAGTGAAGCATAAAAAAAAAAGCTAAACTGATACTTTTTGAATATAACACAAGCAAAGGTGAAAAGTACCCTCCAGCTAAAGTTGTAACAACAGGCTAAGCTCTGGAAGGTTCTTTTATTTATTTATATATTTTTATTCTCTGGAGTTCATGCAAAGGAGCATGGTGTTGCAGATATCTGACCAAGACGTGAGTGAATTGCTATAAGCTAGGTTAACGTATCAGCTTGTATCCTTAAAAAAGCCACAGAAGAACCTCATCACAGAATAGCAGTAAAGAAGTAAGGTTTCAAGTAAAGCTGAAGCACTACAACATCTAGGTAATTGGTTAGCTTTCTTAGAAGTAGTTCAGGGGTCTCTTTACCAGTACCTGTGTGGTTTGAGACCTGCCAATCTTTCTGACCACTCAGTGCTCGTTCTGATCATTGCACAACAGACATTAAAAAAATTCACATACCTAAAATCCAGGCAATGCTTAACTGCTTTGCTGCATCTGCGGCCTTGTAAATTATTCTAAGTTGTGTTAAGTATCAAAGTCAGAATAAAATGAGTACTTTTTTAAAAGAAGCATAAGGAAGCAGAATAATTTTCTGGAGTAATTTAGGTTTTCAATTCTAGGGCATGCTTGTCAGGATGTTAAATTTCTGTCTCCAGTAAAACTGCATAACCATATCAAAAATCTATTATTTTGATCTACATGGAAAACCAAGAAGCATATAAATATATCTTTATTTGAATTATCATATGAAAGTGTGGCGGTGTGTTTCCCTCAAATAAGTCCATATGACACAGTATAAAAAAGGGACAATATAAACCCAATTTTTGTTGCTTATTTTAAGAGCATTTCTACTTTCTTACATAGATCCATCCAAACCATTTATTATTTGCATCACCTACTGAAATGAGTATAGTTCTGATTGCCTCGCACACTTCTAGCAAAGGTCCTTTTCAGGGAAAAGGTTGAAAGTGCCTGCTCTGCTACAGTTTGGTATTTTTACAATTACCCAAATTCTGTCTAATACACAGTATACTTTTAGCAATAAATTAACTGTGTTTGCAAACAGAGAAGTGTTTTGGTATATGATGAAGACTGTCCATTTCTTTTTCCATTTCTCAAAACAGATACTGTATTTCACTGTTTCCATACATTAGAGCTTTCACTTTTCAGCTAAATTTCATCTTGAGGTAAAAAAATGCTTAACAGTTTTAAAGAAGAATTAAAACATGCACGTAATCCTTGTATATACAAGTCATTTAACATTACTGTCAGTAATACATGTGACTAAACATTTTCCAAGAACTCTGTGGAGCCTATTTCTCCTTATTCCCAGTGTTGCACAAGGCATTTTACCAGTTGGACCCTGGCACACATGATGTAGCTATTTTAGAACCGTGTTACATATAAAATGCATTTGCTCTATTATCCCCTAAAATACTTAAGAATAAAACAAAACCCATTGTAAAAAGCATAGAAAATAATCAAAGAATGGACATAAACCTGTATGTAAAACATTTTTCTTCTTTCTATTCCAGCTATGTTGTCTCTGTGCATTTGCTGCAGACGCTGCATGGGGACCATTTGCATGAATGGAAACCATTTGCATGAGTGAGGGTTTGAAGGGTAAAACCAAAGTCTTCCTATGAATAAAAATGTTCATGGGGTAACACTAGTTACCAATTTGAGCTAAGAAGCTACAAAAGCCATTTGTTAGCATTTGAACCTATTTAAATGCACACCTTTTCACCATTCATACTTACAGCCTTCCAAATTGGACCTAAATTAGGGTTACTAACAATACAACATAAATATTTTTCATACAGGTCTGCACAGGATGAATTGTTTGTCTTGTTTAGTTTTAATAGAAAATGAGAAAACCATATATATAAAACCAGTAGCGTTACGCAGAATAATAAAAAATAGCAACATTAACTGAAATAAAAACAAAATTCCCCTTTTTAAAACAGCTTTAGGTACCACAAGTAAATAAAGATAAACATTTAAATATTTTTATTTTTAATACTTAAGAAAATACAACTTGTAGTGTTACGATTTGTTTCTGTTGATCAAGAAATTACTTTGACATTACAAAGACAGCTGAAAATTCAGAATCATACATGAGTTTGTAAAAGTATGAGACACTTACCTTCACCTGCATACGCCAGAATGGAGCGGGCACGCATCTGCTTCCCTTCTGTGGTTTTGCCGGAGCAGGTGTGTGAGCAGGAGGACCATGCAGACCACATGCTGAGCACACAGTCCTTTGGGCATGGAGCTTCGCAGGCAACTGGGATGGGGTAGATAGCATCTCTACACAGCTGCCTGTCAACCTCTTCTCCTGGGAAAGAAAAGGCCAGTAGCAGTCTATCATTTGTTAAATTAACTTAAAATGAGCAATCTAGTCCAGATGGGCACACAAATAAATTAGATTCTGTTCTTCTATATAAACAAGGTAAATAGATTTTTTATTAAAATGACTTGTCTTTTCTGCCTTGACTCTAGAAGAACATGCTTAAACCTGGTTTAATTTGATATTGTGCTGAAATGAATGCCAGCCTGGGTGGTCTTTAGGCCTCCACTTCGTTAATACACATTTGACTCCACAGAAAATCCTAAAATGAGTAACAGAGTATATATTACACCTAGGGAAAACTGTACATGGAAATGCATACACAGTAACACCTAGACTTCATCTGTGTTTGTAGAAGGGAAGAAGTATCCTAACTTCCAGCTTAGCCAGTTTTATAACCCACAATTCATCCTGTTCACTACATCTATGCATCAAAATATGAAGACAGTTGCGGTAACCTGCAATCAGAGTGTCTTCTTTTGTTAGAAAGATTTTCATTCATTAGCAAACCAGCAGCACATCACTCTTTGTGTCATGGAAGCATAAAAAGCTCTATGCATTTGTATTCTTTCACATCAATGTACACATTTCATTATAATAAAAAGATCCAGGCTGGTATAAACTACAGAAATACTGGTGAGTGTTTAAGTAGCAGGGCTGCTTTTGTTTTCAGTAAGGAAATTGTGGGAGCCCTGTGTCTGAGATCTGTCTGAACAGCATCCTAATCACAAAGTGGGTAGTTTTATAAGGTGGCATAAGATTACCTGATCAAATCACTTGGTATCCATCCTTAAGTGCATAATGAATGAACGATCACATATTCTGAGGTCAGTAAATCTCAATGACAGTGACAAAAGCCCTAAGATAAATTTTCACTTTGGAGAAGACGATGGAAAAAAATAACTTAAGGAGGGAGAGATTTGGCATTATAGCCTTGTTATCATACAGAATTCAAAAAAATAATTATACAATTACAGAAAGTGTTTACAATTAAAAGCACCAGGAATTGAGCAGTAGCCCAGTATGTAATGCCAGTCATAAGGAACTGTAAGAAAGTTGCATCTAAGAGCACACCAGACTTCTGAGGCCCTGGTAATCATGTACAACCAAGGCATGGAAAAAGCCAGGTCATTTGTAAATGTGAAACTTTTATTTTTTAAAGTTTCTGAAAAGCGTAACTTTTCAAAACATCTGAATGCCTTTTGTGCTATATGATCCTTGATGTACTAGTGCATAATACCTTCTGTTGAATTATGACTCCTCTACTGAAATGTTACTGAAGCATATGTGATCTCGAAGGTACTGAAAAGGAGTGCCTACAGCACTGCACTTGCTACAATCCATTATGTCAAACTTTTTGTTTCAATAGTTAATGTTAACAAAATAGTGTCTCATCAAGATTTACAATGAACATGTCTTTGATACAACAAAACATTTGTTAGAAAAAAAAATCATTAAATACTCTATTTAATGATAAAGACATAAAGACAGTGTTAATGACTACCACCTGGATTCTGAAAAGCTAATTCAGTGAGAATTGTGAATGCTGTAAGCAACACCAAAGATCTATAAGCCCTGCTTTATCCAAGTCACAAATTAGGGTTTTAATTGCTTAATAGAATAATAATAAACTGAATCAAGTGCTAATCTAAACAAAAACATTTTTGCCATTCAAGGTTTACATAGTCGTAAAACCTCTCAAATAAAAATCTCTGATAGACTGAGTTCCTGAAAATAGGAGGTACTTTAGTACTAAACACATATCATGACTCTCAGGACTATTAATGACCAAATTCTTTATAAAAGAGGAAAAGATGAGGGCCATCCATCCAATACTACATCCCTTTAACCAGTGTCAAATATTTCATTCATACAGACTCTTTAGGCGTAACAGAACTGCAAACATTAATCTTCCTTGGCTCTGCAAACCAGGGGAAGTCCTGCAGCTCATGCTTTTAAAATAGCCTAAAGTAGTCATACTCATCCGAATTATAAAGACCTTTGAGATCACGTCAGTCTCAATAGCTGTATTTTACCATATTTAAAAACACAAATTTGAGCCCTGCCAAAGAATTTATAGATCTCCCACATCAAGTTCTTCTTCCCTCACTGGACTCGATCTTTGAATCAATTGCTCCTTCTCTTGTATCACAGGTCATCACACCTGACACCAATGCAGGAGGGATTCCTGTCTCCTTTATCAGAATGACATGTATTTGGGTTGAAGGACAAGACAGAGGAGCAGACTGCAAACTTATTTTGCAAAGAATTAAAAGAAAAAAAAAGCTAGAAAAGAGGTAAAAATTTATTTCTAATAGTTCCATCACCAGGTAAGACTCAATGAGGTAAACTACCAGGACACTTTTGCACTTTGCAAGAAATACTATTACAATAAAGTATGTCATAGTGTAAACATACAATCCTATACTGAGCTTATATGTCACCTGCTAACTAAGGCTGTGTTACCTTGAAGCTCAAGCTAAATTTGGGGTCACAATGAGAAATTATGCTAAATTAGTTTCAATCTGAGTTTATATTTCAAAAACAAACCCAAAACCTGCACTCCCTCCCAATATCTCCCAAAGCCCTTTTTTATCCTCTGCTTTTACAGAGAAAATATTCTAGAAATATCTTTCATGTTAACATTTAGTTTTTGTCAACTGTCCAATTCTTATGAACACAATAGCATAAAAATGCAGCTGGAAGGAATGTTTTACAATGGGTACTTCTTATCATCAGGGAAATATTTTATTTAGACTAAGCTGTTTCTGACATTTCACTAATGATTTTATGAACAACTTGACCTTTGTCGTCTTCCTCTTTAAAGTGCATAGTGTAGTCAGCTATCACAAACTAGGAACAATGCCAATGTAAAGACTAAAGCTACTTAGAAAAAGCTCCATTTGAAAAAGTTTGTCATGTACAGTCTAATATTTTATTTGAACTTTATAGGTATATATTTATGTTGCACAAGAGCTGAAGATAGATCTCCAAAAACATGACTTAAAGGTCTGTGCCCTGAGTTACCTATACTATAAGCAACAGAACAACAAAAACTAAAAAACAGTAAGATGAAAACAGAATATAACATTTCCGTCAGGAAAACTCTTCACTATTTATCAGTTGATTTTTTTCATTAAAATCTGGGATCTTGCAATAGTCCATATTCCAAAACAGTGTCTATATAGTTGAATGATATTTCTTTCATGCAACAGATGCCCATTTAGGGCTAAATTCTCCAAGTTTCACTAAAGGCACTATCTGTACGTAGAAATGGTAGGAGGCAAAGGAGGTTTTCCTTTTCAAGGACTTAAAATGTCAAAAACTCTTTAAACCTTTGCTGAGATTTTTCACAGATCTGTATCATCAGCGAAGAGTGCAGAGGAGATAGGCTTTCAAATTCATATCTCTTCCTTGAACTGTTATGGTGGATCCAAACCAATCAGGGCTCCTTGGTGTGAAGGCCTTCTAGTATCTTTGCACACACCAGAGCCACCAGTGAACTGCTGAACTATTTAGCTGCTTTAAAATAAACAACAAAGAACCCAACTAGCCAAACCCTATTCAGTAGGAATGGGCAATATTTTACAAATTAGAGAGGTAGCTTGTGAATATCATGCAGAAGGAACTGACTAATTATTCATAAGCATCAGACTGTTATCCATATTACCATTCTTGTTACAGTCACAACGCAGATATGGTATCTCTGAAAATTTGGTCCAGATGGTAAACACGGAGCTATATGGCGGAAGACCTATGTTCTGTGTTTAATGTAGTTGAAACGTGCCACTCCTATGTGTTTTTGTTTACTCATCTGTAAAATGTGTCTGGTATTTAAGTTTCTTGTAAAATGCTTTAAGATGTTTCCAATGGGAAGCATTCCCAGAGCTGGTATCGCTAGAGAGACATGGCAAGGAAAGCCTTTTTCTTATTCTTTGTCTTTTAATATGATGCATACTTCAGTGCACAGTAAAAAATTGCTGTCAAATTCTGACCTTTAGTAAATGGAAAGACAAGTGCTTAACAGAGGGCAATTTTTTTTTTATTTAAAGCTTTAAATAAAAAACAGTAAAATCACTGCAAGATTCAATGAAGCATGGAGAACAACTGCAGGGGGGAAAAATCAACTTAAAATAAAAATGCTGCTGGGGTCCTGTGAGAGAAGGTAATGAACTTGGTCTCAGTCCTGTACCTGGAAACCAGCTATAGTCTCTGAAAGGCTGATCTATAGCTTGATATAAACTAAGCCAAGAACTCGCAATAAGCTCACAATAAATGAGATCAAATCAAGAAAATAGCTTCTTCATTAATATTGAATTTTATTTTTTTTTGTTTTAAGTTCCTGTGTAACCAGTAAAGGACAGGAATATCACACAGTGGTAAAAAAAAAAAGAATACAGCTATATTTTAAAGTTCATTAAAGAATTAATGACTGATTAGCAGCTGAGTTTAAATGCTAAAACTGCAGACATCAGACTCTATACTGCTTAGTCAAATGTGTTCAAATTTACTAGTATATCTGCAACTCTAAGAAAAAAAAAGAAAGCACAGTTACGCTAATATCTTATTTTTGTGTCTCCTGGTAGCCACATATAATAGTTTTAAGTACAACGGACCACAAGAAACTACAGCGTGTCATTCAAGTGTTTTTAAACCTGCATGTTAAAATGAGATACAAAAATACAAAATGCTAACAGTTCAAAGCACTGCATGATCTGGATGTACTGGTTATACGTACTATTATATATACATTGCATGTATGTGACTGTATCAGTTATAGGCACCACTTTCTCAGCCAATGCCTCTCTCTGGAAAACTGGTGAGTTTTCTTGTCTTGCCCATGAAGCTGAAAAGGAGGCATACAATGTGTCATCCACTGGAAAACTGCTGGGCACCTAAAATACTTGGTAAGGCACCCCAGGGTTCAATTTTTGAAATGCTCAATGTTTGTGGGTGAAGAAGGCCTTGTTACTACTCAGTTGTGCTCAGTAACACCTCTAAGCACAGAGGCTGCGGGAAAAATAAATACAGGTAGTTCACAAGATGTTAAAATCTGTGAGCTGTGCTAGTTGCCATTTACTGTTTCCTTCCTTCTCTGTGTAGAAAAATAATCAACAGGGAAGTGTTACACTGCCTCCTATATGGGCTGTAAAGGCTAAAACAGCCAACAGCACTGTTCTTTATCTTGAATTCACACGCAGTTTCCCATATGCATCCCTCCCACATGAGGACCTATATGCATCCTCACGTTGACTCCCTCATCAGTCTTCACATGTGTTGAATGATTTCCTCAGATTGAATGAGCCAAACCTGCTGTGGGCACTCTGCCCATCTAGAACAAAATATGCCTATCTATATTCAAAACTTAGTAAAACCAGATCCGTGGTATGTGCCCAGTAGTGCTTTTCATATGGAACTAACTTTAACCACTCTCCATACTCAAAGTCAGTAAAGCAAGTGGTTCTCCACTAAAAAGTCTGTATATGCTACAATTTTATAACTTTTGCATTATTCCTTTAGGTATATAAAGACTGTTTGACTATAACAGGGGAAAACGCTTTTTTTAAAAAAAGTAAATCTTACAATTCTGAAGTGCCTAAATGTCTGTTTTAATTAAAAATCAGGGCAGAAAATAAGCAAGGAATATCAGTCTAAAAATCTACTTGCCTCAAAGTTACATCATGATGAGACTGTGATACTATAGAAAAAAGCATTAATGAGTTTAACTGTCATTATTATAGAAAATACAAAAGAAAAACAGCTTCAAGAAAAACAGCTTCAAGAAAAACACTGAAGAGAAAATTTACAAACTTATCAACATTTGAGGGTCTGTAATAGACTTTCATTAGTAATAGTCTTGTCCACACACTGGGTGATTAGTCTAATGCAAAATTGGAAATACCTCACATTACAGGAAAAACATTAAATTTATCAAAACCCATGCATTTTTCAGACGGTAGGACACCTATCTGCTAATAAGTAGATAGTAATCACCATGATAAACTCACATTATATTTTTGATTTCTAATGCTATTTCATTTCTTTCAAATCATTAAGCAATTACTGGTCCACAAAGATCACCAGAAAAGGAAAAGTTCTACCTACCTAGCATGAACTGTCACCTCAAGTTAACATTTCCTTCCAAACCACAGTGCTGCAGCAGTAGTGTGGATTTTTCATTTCTTCAATGATCGGAAGAGGTAGAGAACTAAGTTGTGAACTATGCATAGGAAAAAGTGGGGGCCCATAATACTATCATTCATCTTCTGCCTTTTGATAATCAAGCACATGAGAGTTTTCTTCCTCAAAGCTCCTTATTTTACTTCAAATTTATCATAAGTGCTGATTGGAAATTCAGTCTCATGCCATGACTCAATTTTTTTTGGTCATTCTATTTGTTTTGTTGCTTGGTTGTGGTTGTTTTTTCTTATACAAGAGGAACTCTCTGAGGAAAGCTGCATTTCTCATAGCACACATCTCTAATTAAAATGCATATACACAATTGCAAAAGGCTGACCCAGATTTTTCAGTAGGGAGAATTTAGAAGTTAATCTCTGAAAACTTAATCAAATAAGCCACAGAGAGGAAACAATAATATTTACATACAAATCATCATTTGCCATCTTCTTTAGACCAACAATCTTAAGAGTATTTGGAAAAAAAAAAAAAAAAAAAAAAAAGGCTGCATACGTAACAGTATCTGACAGACCAATTTTTGCTCATGCATCAGTTCAATACTTGTATATAACACATACGTTGATAGACATTAGGAAATTTTTAATGTTTAATTAATCCCAGCAGCTTTCATAACATCTTGATGGTGCTTAGTCATATCTACTCCAAAGATAAAGGCTATCAATGTAAGCTTTAACTGTAATAAAAAGGCAGTGTCCTTTGAAACAGTAGTGACACTATGTTACCTAGTATGTAATTATTTTCTGTCCTAGTTCCTGAAGGACCAGCCATCAAAAAATACTTCTACATGAGGTAGGTTGATAAATTTTCAAAATTTTGAATAATTTTTAACCTCTCTTAAAAGTGAACATAAAGCAACATTAACCTACATTTTATATTGTCAGTATATTCTACTTCATTGGCTCTGAAGTTTTTCACAATGTGAAAAGAGTGTATTTTTCCCCTGTATTATTCTTATCAAGTTTCCACATACATTACTATTGCTTGGGCGCCTAGCTGGTAGTTCCAAGTGTTAAATCAGTTGCTAATTCCCTAATCACATGCCTTTCTCTCAATTGCTTTTGCTAAGTAGCATTTGCATTTAATTAAGTACATCTTAATTAGTTGAATGTTAATATTCGTGAAGTAATATTCTTCTAAGAAGCCTAAGTAGAAATGGCACTGACTTCAATGAAGACAAATACACTAGTTTCTCACATCTGTTCATTACGCAAAAATGAAAGGAAGTTGGTCTAAGAGTTTAATGATGTGAAAACATCGTGGAATTGTAAGCTGTTTGATTTGGTGATTTCTGTGTGAAAATTTACTGTGATTTTAGTTTCAAGTAGAATTCCAAGTAGTATCCTACAGGTTATTCATTACTAAAAGAAAAATGATAAACAGGATACTTTGCCCATTTATTCAATAAAACATCATGAATCTCATAAACATGGATGGATTTATTTTTTTTTAACCAAGAAATTTGTTAGCACAAACACATACACCTTCATCTTATTAACGCATTTACCATGACTGCACACACAAACCAGTGACATACAGAAAAGGCCACCGACTAGTCCCCTTCCACTATTGAAATGCTGGAAGATGCAAATATCTTTTAAAATATAAACCTAAATTTAAAAATGTGGTTTTCACTTTTGGGTTTTTTTTAAGCAATCATTTGCAATGAAGAATGACTGATAATGGTAGGAACCAATACTATACAAAAGGAAAATTGTTGGAGCTTAGAAACCCACCATATCCAGCGTATCTCAAATCAAAGATAATAGCATGTCAACACATTTGATAAAAAAATCATGATCTTTTTCATGTTTTCTGTTCCTTAATAGAATGAAACACCCTTTGAAGTTTTTAAGACTAGGCTGGATGGGGCTCTGAGCAACCTGCTCTAGTAGGAGATGTCCCTGCCCATGGCAGGGGGGTTGGAACTAGATGATCTTTAAGGTCCCTTCCAAACCTGACAATTCTATGATTCTATTAAGTCCTCCAGATGCACAGCAGTCCTAAGTGATTCTTTCAGCTGCTTCCATCCCTATGTGCCTTTCACTCCCAGCCCATGTCTGTCCCATTTCTGGATGATTTTCTCTGATTTTCTTGGTGCACTTATATTTTTAAAAATCAGTATCAGAAATTTCATAGTTTTTCTCCTTTTTCCTGTTAGTATGCCAGACTATTTCACAGTGTACAAACAAGATCTTCTAGAAAAAATTTGTCAGCCTGCTTCCTTGAGTCATACTTTTATTACATTTGATGCCTTGCCCATTTAGAAGCTCTAGATAGAGAATCCTCTCTATTTTATATTATATTACCTTGAAAATGTCTTATACTCAATTTTCCTCTTTCTCAAAATGACCTGCATTTGGCAATCATAATAGCACCTCACTATAATATGTATTGGACTGCTGTGAGAACTGGAGGTAAGGTACAATGCCTGTCAATTATGATTTCCTCTGCATTTGGTTGATAAAACAACCCTCCAAACTCTTTCTGAATAAATCCACTGGGATTACCTTTTGTGAATTCTGTCTTTATTCTTTAATTCTTCTCTTCCCTTTGTGTAAGTTTCCAGCTTTATCCACCTGGGCTGCCTTTTCTTTTTATTTACAATACTTCTCTCTTTTTGTTTTTTCCAGCTTCAGGCATCTTTTTACTTTTCCCTCCATTTGCAAAGATGTGTGAAAATTATGTTTCTTCTGCATTTTTTGCTAGTACTTTAGAGATAAAACCAGCCCCTCTACCCCACCAATAACTTAACCTTTATCTCAGTAATTATCCTTGACATGTATTGTTTCAAGATTAAAGAAATAAATTATTTTCTCCATTCATATTATCTTTGATTCCATAACAAAAATGCTGAGCAGGAAAAAAGTGTCTCTTTAAAAAATAATGTATCTATAAATGATGGACAAAGTGATGTTCGGCCTCCTATTTTGGAATATATATAAGTAAAGAGTAACAGACATATAATTAATCTTTAAAACTCTTAAACAGTCATAACATTTTCAAATCTTGGAAAGAGTCAAGTAAAAAAAAAAATTACAACAGAGAAGATACAATTGATTATCAGTAGAATTTAGCCTTTAGAAGCTGTTGACACATTGGTAATTTTAAATTTTTTTTTGTATTTTGAAAAACAGATATTTTAAAAAAAGTTTTCTTACATTTATTTCTTCAGAAGTTCGGGTATCCAGGCATTTTTTTAAAATAATGCTTATGTTCTAGTGGAATGATAAAATACCTTGTTTTCAGTCAAATTCTTTCTCTTATGGCTGATTTGATTTTATCAGTATCTCATCAAATCTGCTGTTCTGCCTTGATACTACACCCTGGCTTTTTATGATACCTCTTGATAAACATAATTCCCTTTTCCATGTGGCAGAGTTGCTATGATGTATGAATGGATATAGGTTGTAAATTCTAGCTTGCAATGCTAATATTCAGAAAAGGATGATTATGAAAACTACGTACAAGAAATAAAAAAAGAAGTACAAAGTCATTCCTAGCATATTTACATTCTTATAACATGTTTGGAGTGGGAGATCAGAAGGTAATAGTAAACCAGTCCACAGCATCTAATTTGCTTTAGATTGTTCTGGGTAATGTGACTAATAAGGCCACTGTCAGCATATGGCTACCTTCTGAGCTGGGAAGAAAAAGCTATGAAAACAACAACCCTTTGGTGGGAATAAATCTACAAACAACATCTTGATGAAGGTTGAGGCTGGGATTGAGCTGTTGGGCATGATGGCCAGACTATCAGCCAAATCAGATATGTTAATGAATTGGAGAGAGTGTTCTTTTCCCTCAAATTTATGGTGCTTGCTGGACCACGGTGTTTTGTGTGAGTTTGTATTCTGTGCAGAAAGTATTTGTGTTGTAGGATAGAGACCTTGGAATAGAAATCATAATCTACCCATTATACCCATGTTCTATCATAAACAAATTTTAAATCATAGAATAATTTTGATTGGAAAGGTCCTTTAAGATCATCAAATCCTACCATTAACTTAACACTGCCATGTCCATGACTAATCCATGTGCCTAGGTGCCACATATACACATCTTAAATACCTTCAGGGATGGTGACTCCATCACTTCCCTGGGCAACCTGTTTCAGGGCAGAGAGTGTGAATTTGGATGTAACATGGAGTTGTGGACCAATAAAGAAAGAGCAAGGCTGTAAAAGTGTGTTAGCAAATGTGTCAAAATTGCCCCAAGTGGACCCTTAGAGAAAGAAAGGCAGACCTATCAACATGAACATAGTAGTTCTCCCTGTAAAGTACTCCGGATTCTCACAACTTACTGTCAGCTCCCTCTCCCCCAACACACACACACATACCAGAATAGAATCAACAACCTTAAATTTGGGTTGAGTTACTTTATGTGGTTTGGAAAAAAAACCAACCTTGAACATAAGCCTGTATAAATAATGTAATAAAGAATCACCTTCCAGAAATGTTCAGCAAGTTTACTTCCTAGATCTACATAGACCCTACTTAAAATAAGATAGTTAAAAAAAAAATAAAAGAAACACCCACATGCTGTTCAGTAGAACTGGGAAAACAAGACAAGGTTAATGGAATTCGTTGACACATTAGATTCATAAAGAGTAAGGTTGGTATTGACCCTTAAATATGCAGACCTTGTGTTTTAAAAAACTCTTTTATATTCAGTGCAATTAAGGTCAGTGTAGATATGAATATTATATTAGATACCACAGAGTGAAGGGAGCCACAAATATTTTTTAAGAGTAATTTTGAGGAAAATGTCTGTTGAAGGAAAAATCTTTGGATTACGTAAAATACATTCAAGGAGTTAGCTGATAAGACTGGAAAACTGCCCTCAGGGAGAAGGAAGCAGAACAGAGCTGGCAGATCTTTAAAGACACTTTCCATAGAGCGTAAGAGCTCTCAATCCCCACGTGTAAGAAATCAGGCAAGGAAGGCAAGATAGCAACATGGCTCAGTCAAGACCTGCTGGTCAAACTAAGTGGCAAGAAGGAAACGTACAAGCAGTGGAAGCAGGAACATGTATCCTGAGAAGAGTATAGGGACACTGCCAGGTTGTGTGGGGATGGGATCAAGAAGGCCAAGGTATAACTGGAACTGAATTTGGCAATAGATACAGAGAAAGGCTTCTACAGGTATGTTGATCAGAAAAGAAAGGTCAAAGAAAGTGACCTCAATGAACACAACTGGCAGACTGGTGAAAACAGATGAGGAGAAGGCTGAGGTTCGCAAATTTTTTGACTCAGTCCTCACAGGTAACCTCTCTTCCCACACCTCCTGAGTCGATTCCATTGATTCTTGAAATCGTCTCTGTAATACATGGATTGGGACTGAGAGGAATTGAATACCTCTCCTCTGAAGAAAGGCTGAGACAGTTGGGGTTGTTCAGCCTGGAGAAGAGAAGGCTCCTGGGAGACCTTATTGCAGCCTGTCAGTATTTAAAGGGGGCTTATAAGAAAGGTAGGGACAAAATTTCTAGCAGGGTGTGTTCTAACAGGACAAGGGGTAGTATTTTTAAACTAAAAGAGGGTAGATTTAGACTAGATAGAAGGAAGAGGTTTTTTGCAATGAGAGCAGTGAAACACTGGGACACATAGCCCAGAGAGGTGGTAGATGCCCCATCCCTGGAAACATTCCAGATCAGGTTGCTTGGGACCTCGAGCAGAATGATCTAGTTGAAGATGTCCCTGCTTAATGCAGTGGTACTTGGACTAGATGAACTTTTAAAGGTACCTTCCAACCCCAAACATTCTATGATTCTATGACTCTGTTATCAGACAATTTTGGGTACTTCCATGTGCAATTTACTAAATTATAGAAAATCAGAATTTTATTATTTTCATTGCACTAAAATTCTTTATAAAGAGATGTTTTTCTCTAATTGAAATCTAAGAATATTGAAGGATATGTCATACTCTGCATTTTATATGTATTTTTTTGGTGTTACAGAAACATCTGGCTGTTATAAACCAAATGATGTCTTGATGTGTCTAGTTGTAAAGATAATAAACTCACCTTCACTGAAAATAATGGTTGCATTCTAGGTTTTCAACTATTTACAATATGTGATTTTATAAAGACATATTTAAAATATAGAAGGAGGAAAAGTTTTTCAGTTCTTTTTAATCTTCAGTAATTTATGAGCATCAATTGCCTTAATCTTACTTCAGATAAATAGAGAAAAGAACTTTAAAATATAGTAGTTGTTTATTTTTTTTATATAAACATATATAAATAAA
>WUAM01000323.1:19261706-19312227 GCA_024336885.1 Actenoides hombroni
CTGCCCATGGCAGGGGGGTTGGAACTAGATGATCTTTAAGGTCCCTTCCAACCCTGACAATTCTATGATTCTATGTTGATCGCTATGTGCAATTTTCCTCACGTATTCACCTTATGGGAAAAGAAATCTGGACGAGTGGCTTCAAGAACTCCCACATTCATGCAGAAATCTAATTTCAACAATAGTACCTGGCGCTTCTGCTCCTTCTCTATAATCAAACCAGTAAATGCTACTACTACACCTCAGCTACAGCCTAAAGAGTAGGATGTGTTTGATAACCTTCCCCACAACACTGCGTATTAGCAGATATGTAGATAAAATGAAGAATCAGGTAACCCCTGTGAGTGTTTTACAGGAAAGCTAAAAGATGTGAAAGGCATTCTTCTACAGAGGTAAGACAGTTCTAATTACAAAACTTCTTCCTGGTCCTTAAGCTCACTCAAACTTTCAATCGCACAAATTTCAAGAAAAGTGAGTCACTGCTAAGAAATACAGTTTGGTATTCCTTAATGCATTAGATAAAGGTAATGCTTTGCACCATATAAAAAACAGTTATTGAACCCAAAATCCTTTGAAATAATGACAGCAGTAAAGGGACAACTCTTAAACAAAAGTGAAGAAAATATTTTAAAGACTTATATTTTCTTTTAAAATTGCTTCAGGTGAGAAACATTTTTAGTTGTAGTTTGGATGTAGCTGGTTAAGAATAATCAACTTACACCTTCAGATATGATATTAATGCTGCCAGCAATCCCATGTTCATGTCTGGTAATAGAACAGCATATATATGTCCATTTTTATTAGCATCATCTATCAGGATTACAGTCATGTAGACACAGTCTAAATATAACAGAGGCAAATAAAAACAGGGACAAGAATAGTATTTTTTTTATCCATATATTTTTCGATATAAAATGCAGTGTCATCTGTCACATATGTAGGAAAGCCAGATTAAACAACAGTATGGAAAAAAAAAATCACACAATTATGCTAACTCAGAAATATGCAGTAACCTGAGTCATTTGGCTGGGAAACAAACAAAGGAACAAAAAACACAAACTTTTTTTTTTTTCCCCATTAAAATACAAACTTCTTATTTATGCATGACTTCTTTACTTGATGAGAATGAGAAAAGTGGAAGAAACTGTTCTGCTCTCTGCCATTTTAACAAGAACATTTTGAGGTATCCACTTTCAAACTTTACATTTTATTCCTTTATCTTCTCTCTTATTTTTCACTATTCTTTGCTAGATTTACTCAGGTTGAAAAACTAAATTACATATATTTCACCTAGAAGATAAGGAACAAGGTTTTCCCATTCTCCCTGTATTTATTTACATAACTTTATCAGTTCCCTCAAGGAGACAGCAATCACTTGACTACCTGTGAAGCTCCCAATTTAAAAAAACATTTAAAAAAAATTAAAAAATAAATAAATACATGTATACACACACACACACACATATGAGGTCAGTTCCCCCACTATACACACAGAGGAACACTGAGGGGGTCTTACAGCACTAACTATGGCTTTAAAAGTGACACAGCCTTTTTATCTCTGACACAACACTCTAAGCTACTGAGTACATACTTTGTATTATGCATCAAAGACTACCAGAAAACTCTTCTTGCAGATGATACCTCCTTTGAATTTTCATTACTTCTGATACCACTGAATATCCACCAGTATGAAAGAGGCTGTATCTGAACCATTAGTGATAATGTGAGTAACACTAAAAAAAGACTGATCTAAATAGGAATACTGAAGAATTAATCCAAATTAATTAAAATGTGCCTTTGAAGAAGATTAGTTAAACTGTGTTAACACTTCTTATGGCTATCATTATTGAGAATGAAAGAGAAAATTCTTAACAAATAGAATTAAGGCCACCTTAATTCTGAATAAGAGGATTCACATACATGTTTAATATAGTTTAACTAATATTACTTTTGCAGTTAATTTGGATCAACTTTCCTAAGTGTCTCCATGCAGACAAGGCAAAGTAAACAAAAGCTAAAACATGATATATCTTTAGCTGAAAAGCTACCATTCTTTACCTTTATGCCATAGCAGACTTGTACCACAGGAATCGTAGTCCAATATTTCTAATAATGAGGCCAGCATAGCACCTACACATCACCTAACAACAGAAGTAAGATTTCCCTACTACTTGACAGGTAGTTGAAGCATTTTCACAGTTCATTTGCTAATGTAGTCTTAATGAGAATGATAAGGAACAGAGAATACAAGTATATTGATCATAACCAAGTGCAGTTGCTTTCTAATGTCAAATAAGCCAATCAAACATCATCTTGATATGAAAGAAAAAGTAAGTTTGATGACAGACTATGGTCCCATTGAGAATAAAATCAATTATTATCATGGGACCAAGTGGGATCAATATGTCAGACCAATAGGCCATTTTAAGCAAAATGGGGAAAGGAGGGGAAAAGTGCTGACAGAGCTACAGTGAAACAAAATGACACTGTGAATCTGGAGGATGAGATCACTTAAAAATTCACAGTGTATTTCTAAGAACACTTGGCAAAAGCAACAACTAACCTTAAAAAGATATAGATGAACCCAAGATCAACAGGATATTCTCATAAACTTTTCATAATCAAGCCACAGTTAATACACTGACGAAAGAAAAACACTTTCACTGTTTGCAAACCATTGCAGAAACTCTATTTTGTTTAACAGTAAAAGAAAAATATTTGACAGACTTTAGAAATAGTAGTAGTGTTATTCTGAACATCATTAATAGTTGGATTTAAAATACATGGATTTGAAAATGTATCATGTGTCTATTTTAGCACTGCAATATATCTTTATTTATAAAATAAGACATTTTATTAATCACTAAGAACTATATTACTATTTTTTCACTACTGAGTATTGTCACATTTTTAAATGCATCAGGTACAGACAGAGTGTCATGGCCGTTAAAAAAGATTCACAGGCATTTTATTATCATTATCATTTTAGGCATTTCCCCCTCCCCTCCAATAAACTCAAAATTAATTGGGAAACAAGTCTGGGAAGGGCAATGGGATGTCAGCAATTTCAAATCGGTTTGATTAGAAATGATAATTCTGATGTGCTGATCTGAACCAGATGAACACTCAAGGATTTGATTTGGGAATAGAAGCATAAAAAGGAACTAATAGGCAAGACTACAAAAACAGTAGCATGAAAGCAATGTGACAGCTCCACTAACATCAACAGTCAAATCTTTTCAACAATTTCCTACACTGAGGTATTGATCTGCATATTTTAAACAGTTACCTTACATGGCCTGGTTTTCAAGAAACACTAAATATCCATAACTTTCATGAACTTCAGGCTCTCATTTTCTGCATAAACATGACTTTTGGAGGATAACTTTATAAACTGAAGCTTAGAAGTTCACAGAGTTTCAGCATAAATTGATTCATAAATACTGCACCACTGGTTTCATCACAAAGTATTTCCATCACCTAGAATTTGGCCACCAACATTTTAATCTTATTCCTCTCTTTAATGCTAGAGCATAACCCACAGCTGAAGCGAATGAATAATGGCATGCAGCTGACAGAATATTAGATTAATTTTTCAGTTTATCAATTATCTAATATTTCACAACTATACTGTGAATTTGCAGCAAGTTTACAACTATGCATTCATAAATATCTGTGATACTGCTTGCCACACAAATATACCTGGAACTCAAAATGGGTTTTAAGAGAATGAGAAAAATTATTTTATATAGTAAAAGAAGATTGCAAACATTTTCTTTGCATTATTCATTCAGCTGCAGCTAGTAAAGAGTTGTCACTCTATATGTAATTTGACAGCTTAATTCAATCACAGTTAAAACACAGGACCCAAGAGGTGTAAAAGAGATCACTGACACTGTCATGTTTACACATTTCTGAGAAACAGGGTTTTTTTAATTAATTTCATGGATGCTTCTGTCCGTGTCCTACTACTAGTAGATAAAACACAGTCTTTGGAGAACATATTTTTATCCATCTTGCAGTGAATATCTTTTCATTGTTACAAGTGGAAGACACAGCATGCCTTTAGGGAGCTGACTGTGAATTGATCTTGTCTTTTGGAAACATTTTTGTAACTGCTTCCTCTCTAGAAGACTATAACTAACCCATCCTTTTGACTTTTCCTTTCTCCCACAGCTTCAGTATATGGATTCACAGAAAGAGCTCTCAGGAAAGCAACCAGAAGTAAATACTACTACATCTTATAAAGCTATGCTAAATTAAGGGAAGACATTGTCACACCACAAAACCAAAAGTAGCAGGAATGTATCTGTTAGTATGAGAACACCATAACTTTTTGACTTCATTAGTAAGTTATACAAGCCAACATCCTACAGTCACAGAAATCTGGCAGATTTCACTTCAGATTTGCACCTACTCAGAGAAATCAGCTGTACCCTGGATATAAGTCTCCTTTACCCACACTAGAAGGACACCACTACTTTTCTAGAAGCCTCACACAAAATTTAAGATGCTTCTAGATAACATTGTTATTCTTCTTCCCCTCTAAAAGAAAAGAGAAAAAAAAAAAAAGAAAAAAAAGGAAAAAGTGATTCTGAGACATTCAGAGCAAGAGTTTCATGTAGTTTCTACTTCTGGAAAACACTAATGCGGCAATTTGCTATTTATTAAATAATATCGGTATCAATAAAGGACGTTTCAAATCAGTAAAATTAAAATCAAACATCTGATAATTCCTAGGGCAAGATTTACAGATCTAATCCATAATTACCAAAATTATGTCAAGAAACTAAACAGCAGTAAATTCCAGAATTAAAGTTGTCTTTGTATAATGCAGCTTTTTTAACTGCATATTCACATGCTAATTATTTTTCCACTGGGTCCCTTCCTCCTTCAGTTCACAGATTGAAAGCTCCTTAATGAGCAGCTATTTGGTATTTTTAGTTTTATTCTCTTTGTTCTAGGCATGAGCCTATGTTTTATTTACCACATATTAATTAAAAATGTTATTAAACCAGAATTGGTAATTTTTCTAAGATCTTTCTGTCATGGCTATCAGATGCCCACTTATACATTTATTTTCAGAACACTCAAGATGTGACAGGTCAGTATTATTTATCTTTTGCTGATGCTGAACGAAAGTGGAGCAAAATTAAACCCTGTAGAATGAGATAACTAAGGCTAGTTGTCTCAAAGACAAAGCATTCATTACTACAAAATGACCACTTAATCCCCAAAGGAGACATATCCGTTTCACAAAAAAGTGGCAGGTTCTGTAGGGAAAATGTCATGCAGGCACAATTAAATAATTAAAGACTTCCATCTGATACATTGACATAAGGACCAGACAAATACCCTTAATTTCCTAAAGTTTGAGGGCTTTGCTTTGGAACCTAAAATACTTAATTTTGACATTATGTCTTTACAATTTTCTAGTTTAAAACAGAAGCCAAATGAAAAATAGTATTTCTGCTACAGGTATTACACTGACTGGACACTGACTGCTCTGCCAGGTGATCTCACGGGAAAAAGCACGAGCAAGCTATAACATGCTGTGTTCCAGCTCTAGAACTGACAAGATTCCTCCTCTCTTTGCCTTCTCTGGTTCTTATCCAGCCTTAGTTTGTCCAGATATTAATCCCAGTCTATCACCTTGCTGTCCCTTTCACCCAACCCTCCCAAGCTTTCTCCAGCTGCTTGTCAAATCCTCCCTTGAGCTGACTGTCACCAGGCTGAATCCTTCCCCAAATTAATTCCTAATCTGTGCCATGTAGAGACATGTTATAACTTCTTTTGAGTTCCTTACTTGCTTTCAGTAAACTGTCCTGGAGGAAACTAGGGTGAAATCCTACTTTTCCCCAGCTCTTAACCTCACTGTTTGATCAGTATCAGTTTCTCCCTCTCATCTTCCATCCCCCTTTTCATCAAATCTTGGGTACAAATCTGTTCCTTCCCTTCCGCAATGGACCCGTGACTTTATGTAGCTGAAAGTCTGCCAAAAGCTACCTGCACCCTAAAATCTGGAATAGATCACTGTGAACACTGGAGAGACTGAGATCCTCAGTTGTTCACTTTGATTTGGAGTAATTGTGGCTGAGTTTCTTTTACTCTTAGTTTGAAGTTTCTTAAGTATTCAGCAGAGATAGTGCTTGTGCAGTGCACAGTTGTTACAAGAATTGCAAAATGACACAGATTATTATAAGGCTCTTTGAGTTGCCACTGGAACTGTTATCTCATGAAATCAAATATTTCTTGGCAGATAAGAGTGGTTTTACATTAAACAGTACTCAACACAAATTATGATCTGCAAGAAAGGTCAGATGATGAGCTGCTGGAAGTACTGAGAATAAAATTCGTATTTATTCTGGCACAAAGTGACTGGCTAATGAAGATGTTTTAATCTTTACCATTTATCAACACACTAGTTTCACAGCTCTATAGTTGGATAACATTTATTAAGAAAATTTACCATGAGCATGCAGGTTGTCAGAAAATTTAAATAAGTCTGTGCAACATTTTTGTCTCACATGGAAAACTGACTCCCATCAAGTCTTAATGAGAGAATATTGTCTAGAACATTTTATCATAAAGATTAATGATTAGTACTGTGTAATATAATCTTTCAAGAAAGTGGTATGTAATTTATAACTATGTAACACTATTATTATATATGATACTAAACGTAAAAATATCTCTTCTGAGTATGTTTTATAAAAATATTTAAAGTATTTTCTGAGGTTGTTCTAGGGAGTTAACATATGACACAAAAATCCAAAACCAAAGAAGTTCAATACTGGTCTATAAATCCAGTTTTAAAATCTATCAATAGGTCCATAAACCCCTTTTTTCTCTTATTTTGTAACAGCATAATTCTAAGTAAGAAATGGAAAGACTGTAAAGCATTAAGCTGACCTTCCTAAAAAATGAATTGTTTTGAAATGTATCTACAATTATCCCTTTCTGTATTCTCACTATCATGAAGCTTGGAGTCTAATCAGGACTGGGTTCCTGCTTTGGAGGCCGCTGTGTAAATCAAAATGTATGCATCAAATTCCCCCCTTCCCAATTTCCCTGGTGCTTTTACAAGCAGTTCTTGCTATAAACTAATTTTCCATCTGGTTGTGCCACCAAAAACAAAGGCAGGTAATGAAGAGCATGCATCATATGAAACACACAATTGCACTCTCTGTGGTATATTTCCAAAATATTTGTACTTCACACTCTGAAATTCTGCTCCTAGATGTCCAATTAATTTTAAGTACACCAGTAGAGCTTCTCTGCAAAGATGTTATAGTACAGTCTAGAAGAAAACGTGCCAAACCCCAGCAAACTCATCTGACTAGGGAGTCAAATTACGCTCTATGATACAAGAAAAAGCTTTTGGTAAATAAGTTGGCACACCTATTTTTAACTTAATTACATTTTTTATGAACATTAATGTTTCTGTAGGCATTGTCCATACCAAGTGCAACTCTGTCTTCAAAAATGTATGATAAATTGGAAACAAGGGTCTATTGTAGTGTCCTAAGTAAAAATTGTTTATTGCACTATGCAGATGAAACTGGTTTATACTTGCTATTGAAATCATTGCATCACATTCCAGGCCAATTATTAAAGACAATGATAAAGCAAGTGATGTATTTAAGTCATCTCATATAATGAAGTCACTTCATGTTACACAAATGTCAGAAGCGTCCATTCTTATATGGAACTTAACATGGATATATCCACTTTCATAATGTTAAGATGAGAGACAAAAAGGAACTGGTATGACACATTCAATGTGACATTTTATTTCCAGAAGATTGTCAATTATCAAACTACCTGAAAACTGAAATGGAATAGTTTAAGCAGTAGTGTGCGCTATTTTTTCCCTTATATTCCTTTATACTGAAGAAAGCAAATTTTGTTAAAAAGAAATGCCTTAAAAATATAATGCTTTGAAACATAATGGCCTGTGAGTATCAATATTAAAGTCCTTTAAACTGACTGTATTTTACTCTAAGAAATTGTTACATATAACAAATATCCCAAAAACATATTGAGTAGTTTTTATGAGAACAAATTAAAGGAAATAAAGGAACAGGTTATAAATTTCATATCCTATGTGTTTACAGTGCACAACAAAGTATGCATTTTACATTTGATTTAAATGCCTCAGATGGTCAGCCAAAAAGCTGTCGGGCAGAAAGAACAGTTCAAATCAATTCTGTAATGACATTAGCTAGGAAATTAATATTGGGAAATTATGACTAATGCCTGTATAACCAAGTTCCTGTAAGCATAAGGTAGTATGCACTTAAAGAAACTGTCATTTCTTTTTTTTACTAATTGACTGTTGAGCATAGGCCAGATTTTGATCTGGATTCTCTTATAGGATTAACTCAATAATTCAATGTAATTCGAATTCAAATCTGGCCCTTCATTCTCTTTAAAGAGGTGAGTCATAAAGTGACACAAAGTAGGTATTTTTAAATAGACATTAAAAAATCCAACAAATCTGATGGTTTATTCATTCAATGCATATAGACTCATAATAGAAAGGGCAGAAGAAGTAGATGTTTTATACCTGGGCACACCTATAAAGCTTCCATTGATTCTCTTACTGTTTCCCATTATGAAAATTAATGAAGACCAGCAGCTACTTCCTTAGCATATATTTGATTCAAACCATAAATATATAGAAAGAGCCAATTTTTAAACCAGACAAAATATTTTAAGTGAAAATAGTTGCACCAGCCAATCTTCAGTTTTTCCTGAAGTTTATTCTATATATTTAATTAGATGCCTATTGTAAGAAGATATAAAGCCACAAGCTAAAAACTCAGGAATAAAACAAGTGTTGGTCAGGAAACTACAGAAGAAATTTTAAACTACATGAAGACATTTTATAAGCTTTCCTGCAAAGTAAAAATCAGTGAAAGCAATACAAGATATATTTCAGGAATAAATATTTCTAAGTCTAAAAAAAAATAAAATAAAGCAATTAAATCCTATAGGACTGTCAGATAACTGAAGTATCGTGTCTTCCGTCACTTACACTAGCTGAGAATAAACACAGATAAAGGTGCATTGTTCCATTTTGGACAGTACAGCGTTTGAGCCATTCCATACAAAGTAGCTAAACTAATTGGTTTGAATTGTTTACATATGAGTGTCTTAAAATAGACTAGTTTACCTTCTGTATCTTTTAATTAACTACCACTACCATTGTTTTGCCCTCCAATATTGCAAAAAGGGTACAGCCCACCAGTTTACATCAGGATATACTGATGTCACTGGTAGTTTGACTTTGCACTCCAGTCTCAGGAAGACACCTGTGTCACCCATGTATGTCCAGATGCCAGAAAAGAACTCATGGCGCTCAGCTACATTAGCACACATTTCTGCCTAGACAACTTCAGGAACAATTTTGCCACTTCAAAGAGTTGCAGGAATTTGCATACACACAAAGAGCCTTGCTGTTGCCATGGCTCCCTCTTCTAAGGCCTGTCTGTCATCTCTCAAAGCTGTGAGGTAGGAGATGGCAGTGTGTCCACTCCTTTCCCCTGTGGAGCTAACTGTAACCCAACAATTAGTGAGCTTGAACAAGGTCCGGAAGAAATTTGCCCTTTAAAAGTGAAATCTGTTTAATCTGGAGTAATACATGCAGTGGTACAAAGCCCAATATATTATAAAGGCTATAAACCAATTTATTATTTACACATTCCTACAAAATGAGCAAGTAATTTCAGCCTACTGTCTGAGGATCAGAAGCACACTACTGACACCACAGCCACTGCTAGTACTGGTGCTACAGAGCTCAGCACAAAGATAAAAGCCTAAAGACCCATAATGAATGAACCAGCATTTTGTGCACATTTTCAGCAGTAGCTAATTTTTCTTTTTTCTCTTTTTTTTTTTTTTTTTGGTCAGAAATTATTTTTCCCTATTTACGTATGAGTAGCACCAATGTCTCTTACTGAGCAGCGAAGTGGCCACTTTTCCAGACCAAGTCTTTAATTAATATGTAAATAATTTTGAAACAGTATTCTTCATAGATTGCCATAAGTACAGAGTAATAGAGCAAATTCAGCTGTTGTAAAAATCATGCTTCTGAGCTACATTGAAGAACTTAATAATAGAGAATATATGTGTGTACACGCATGCAAGCATACTTTTTATATATTACATATATACCAAAATAAATTAATTACAGTTTCTTTTTAAAAATGAGCCATTCTATCATTAGCAAAAGTTAATTTGCGGCATGGAACATTAGTCACAGATCTCTATTAAAATAATGTATATGATGGAGGAATCCTGATCGTCTGTCCATCCTTGGAGTTTCCACAAGTAAAAGGAGCTTTTTTAACCTAAAGGAGCTCCTTTGAAAAATTTTCTGGAAGACTGACCAAGAATATTTGTTCTGAGAATGTTCTTTCCACAGTAGAAGGTTGAAGTTCCATTTATATAATAAAATACTTCAAAATTCATTATAATCTTTGCAATGACAACATAGGTACTGACTGTCATATTTTTTTCAGCCTGAATGAAAATTCTGATTACTACAATCCACTGCGGAAATAGAATGACAATCATAGGCCTCCAGCAACAATATGGAAGGATAATCTATTGTTTGCTATTGTCCCAAAGGCTGTAATGACTCTTATCTTTACACCAGATTGAAGAGAGAATCTCATTCCAATTATATAAAACAATCTCACAAACATTGCTACTTGATTCCGATGGTAAAGTAGAACACCCAGGTTCTAGATGTGTTATCCCAACTAATTACGCTTTAAACATATAGAATGATGCAACAGTCCACAGAAAGGCAAGATACTCATTAGTGTTCTTACGTTAAAGCAATACATTTACAGCACAATGCTTATTCTGAAAATTACAATGACAGCTTTTTTCATTACATAAAGCAAAAGCCAAGGGGAAAACGCACTTTTGTTTTAACATACTCAAGTCCTTTTGATCCTGCCTCTCCTATCCAGGCATTGATTCGAGATAGGTTCATTAGTTCATATTAACTAACTAACTAACTAACTAACTAACTAAGCTCTTGAAGAGACTGGAAAGCATATCATTAAGCAAAGATCAGTTCAGTTTAAGAAACATAGGAAACTCAGGTGATAAATAATGCTTTCCACAGTTTCCCTTCAATGTCATTTTTACCTGTAAAACTGAACAAAATTCCCTCTGTGCCATTTAGATCAAAATTATAGCAGGACATGATAATTATACAAATTATATATTCTGTTAATTGAACCACAGTCTTTACCTAACAGTCTTCTGTTCCGTAGTCTTCTCCAAGAAGTGCTCAAAGAACATCGAATATCACAAATTTTATATGATGATGAATTTAAATTATGATGTTCAGACAGTGAAAGAGTAGCATTCTCCAAACGTTATTTTACTGCAAACTACCTTGCAGCTGTTTGATGCAAAACCTGTCAGATTGCAAGGTTCTGCTCTTCTAGATTTTGAAGAGCAGAATCTGGGTGCCCACCATAAGTGCTTGGTGAATAAGGATACTAGGGGGTATCCTGTGCCAACGTAGGAGGCCAGAGTACTAGATGGGAGCTACTTGGGAAAAGGTGGCTGTATGTGTTTAGAGAAGCATTTAAGACTTGCCTACAGGACTTTCAGAGGGTTATTGCTGTGAGAGGCAAAGTAAGAAGATACTTGAGCAAAGTTAGCTTGGAGGGAGACACTACTGAGGTTTGTGGTTCCTTAATTCATACTTTGTTTACTTATATTGTATCATGCTAATCTTTCTCAGAAGAAACCTAAGCAAAAGTCACATGGTATTATTGGCAAAGATCATCGATCATTTACTAATAGAAGGAAGGGATTTCAAGGAAGAGCTGAGACAGTCCACTACATTGCTCTCTGTTGTTTTTGCACGTGCCAAAAGATATTGAACATGTATTTTTGTGGGTCATTTGATCTTTGAAAAAAACCAAAACAAAAAACCAAAACAAAAAACCAAACCAAAACAAACAAAAAACAAAACACCACCACTTTAATTGTAATTTGTTTTCTCCTGTCTTTTAAGCTGTGCCTACAACACTTTAATCTTAAAGACTGAGACACGTGGCCAACGCCCAAGTTCTCACTCATTCTGGGACAAATTGCTGATAGAGGCAACATATAATGCCATATAATCACAGCAGTATACAGCACCATATAATTCAGGGAGAGAAACTGTGGGAGTAAGAAGGTTAATCACAAGTCTTCCAAGTCAGATTTGGCCAAACCCAAAGTCCATGTAGTGCGGACAGTGAATCCTATGAGTTTGAAACAGAAGAACAGAAAATACCATGTACATAAAAGACACCTCAAAGTTTAGTAGCTCATCCATATGCTCAAAATGCATTATGGTTACAGTAAATTACAGTCAATATAAATATCTATATTACAATTTAATAAGAACTTAGGCTAATCATAAGTTATACATGTGAGCAAATACCACTTCTCAAAATCAAAGGTAAGTGAAACTAGGGAAAATCCAGTGAAGTAAAAAAAATACACTTTCTTTTTGTTTTACAGATTATTGTTTTGCTATTAAAAGAGAAAAAAATCAAAATCTTTTAGGAAACACTATCTCTTATATGGAGAAAGCCATTTTTCAACTGAAAATGTATAGAAACGAAAGTTCAAATAGTTTCAATATTGTTGCCAAAAAAAATATTACACTGTGAAGGGAAATTTGTTGAGACAGGAACACAAAGTGTAGTAGGTTCAATATGGTAATTCTAGGCTAATCTTTTTCTGAGCTGTAAAAATGGTTATCAGTTCTCTTAGGTGTATGCAAAAAAACTAAAAGCTTACACTCTAAGGTTTTCAATTTAAGCCCCAAAACTCAATTATGGCCCAAATTCTTGAGCACGAAAGCTCATGATTTAAATCTCTCTATAATCAGTTCTTATTCCTTCTGATCAATATAATTACAAAGTCTTTTTTTACAGCTGTTAAACACTCATCAGAGGTGTCTTCTTTCTTAATCCTCCAAAGGGAGTTAGAAGTATCTTACAATAACAACACTGCAGTCAGTACAATTGTTTTCATTTATACGCTGCTTTAGACTATAATATTACTAATGAGCAAGGAATATTCTTGCAACAGTAATTCATGAGTCTTCTGTAGATTAAAGAGGTTTGTAAGCAGCTTTCAAAATTGGCTTTTATGACTATGTCATGCAAAATCTGTTTTCTCTCACAGGGGATAATTGAATAATAGTTATATTTTTTTTGACCTTTTAAAGAAGCAAGACAGCCCAGACTGTCAAACCAACTCCATAACACACATCAAACCATACTTTTCAATAAACACATTATTATTTTTCTTCCAGCTATACTTACTGCAATGTGTCTTGCTTTAATCACACTTTATTTGGTTCTGGACGCAGAGGATCAGCTTTGTTAGTGGGATTACATCAGGGAATTCAGTCAAGTCATTGCAGGCATGAATCTAACCTACTGAAAAGCAATAGCTGTTTTGTATTTACTTTGCTCAAAGTTTTAAGAACCTTTGCAAACCTACGGTGTGTAGGTGAAGGAGCTTGATCCTAGAGCAACTAGAGCACCTAACCTTCCTAACCAGTACGAAAGGACATTTCTCTCTATTCCTGACAGCTTGGTCTTAAGGAGTGAGAAAGCCGAGAACAAAAAAACCACTTGCTACCCTTCTGGACTACGCTTTAGCATCTTCACTCTAGTCAGTGTGCACTGTGGGAAAAAAGGCATCTTACCATCACTGTTGACACAGACGACAACAGGAACCTGTGTACCAGGGCCACATGGCTTCTCATTGTCAGGAATGCACTCCTCCAGCCCCATGATCCTCCAGTCATAGCAGGAAGGCTCTTCACATGGGATGGCTTCCAGTAGGTGAGGGCAGTTTCCTGTTCCCCCTGTAGGCTCATTGGTGATGCGTCGTTTCCTTAGTTTAAAGCCTGAGATGTCCATGAAAATATAAAGGGCAGAATAACTGAATTTTAAGATGCAAAGTGAAGACTGTTTCTCTTCTGTGTAAAAGACACCACAGTCACTCAGCACAACACTGTATTTTACATAACTGGGTAGAACAACTCATTAAGGAAGAGAGGTAAAACTCAACAAGAGCATCAGAAGTTTTGAGCTTAGTCAGTAAGCTTTGCCTTAGACCACCTCTTTATCCTAGCCATACGTTCTCCAGGAGGGAGACAGGAGTAATTGCCTGAGCATCACTCTTGCCGGGTCCATCTCATCTAATAAATCTTGACTAGATTACCGGGTTGCCACTTTTCAAATATGTTGTTTGTTTTCTTCTCATATATCTTCCAACAGGGTTAGATTATCAAGTGAAATAAGATTATAAACACTCCCTACCACCCCAGCAAAAAAAATGAAAATAATAGAAAAAAGATTACATAAGCAGAAAAGGCAAGGCTTGGAAATAAATCCAAGCCCTGTGAACATATTTTCAGTGATTAATGTCACAGTATTCCCTTGCAAGCATTTACAAATTTCCTTAAGAATACCTAAACTGGTTTTGGATTGGATAAACTGACAGACCTTTTTAAAAGAGTGTGTCATCTGCCAGGTCATTGTCAGCCTCTAAGATCAATCCTCTTTCTCACTTTCAGAATGGCATGTTAAAAAAGTCAGATGAAATCTATAGTCAGAACAATGTAACCAAGCTGAACAGATTCAAGAAATAGTTTCTTATGTAACAATTTACTATAGTTTCTGATATATCTGATCAGAATATTTTAACTTTGGCAAAGGTTTGTTTCGTGTTATTCTTACTTTCTGATTTTGATGTCAGGTTACTACAATCTGTTCTGCATAGAAATGAACTGTTAAATATGTGAAAATTTAAACCCTCACATATGTCATCAGTAAAACAGTGTCACTTCCTCAACAGCAAATGATCCCAGCTCTTTGCCAAAGCATGCTTCATGGTCTACTGTCACCGAACTCTAAAATTTTAAGTGACTTGGACACTATGAACTTCAAAGGCTGCTTCTGTCCTCCTTCTGAAACAGAGCCACAATTGTGACTTGAACATACAGATAAACTGTATCCCTTTCCATTTGAGAGGAAGGTTGGAAACTGGAGTTGACCTGCAATAACCTGGATTTAGCTTGAGAGCCTAGCAAACATCCTACATTTTTGCCAGATTTCAGGGTCCTTTTTTTTAGAATCAGAGAACTATTTAGGTTGGAAGACACCTTTAAGATCATCACATCCAACCAGTAACCCAGCACTGCCAAGTCCACCACTAAACCAGGTCCCTAAGCATCACATTTATACAGTTTTTAAATACCTTCAGGGATGGTGATTCAACCATTTCCTGTTCCACTGCTTAACAACCCTTGTGGTGAAGAAATGTTTTCTAGTATCTAATCTAAAACTCCCCTGGTAAACTTGAGGCCATTTCCTCTTCTTACTTGGAAGAAGAGTCCAACACCCACTTCAATATAACCTCCTTTCAGGTAGTTGTAGAGAGCTATAAGGTCTACTCTCAGCTTCCTATTCTCCAGGCTAAATAACCACAGTTCCCTCAGCTGCTCACCATAATACTTGTGCTCTAGACACTTCACCAGCTTCATTGCCCTTCTTTGGAGACATGACAGTATTTCAATGTCTTTCTTGCAGTGAGGTGCCTGAAACTTAACACAGTATTCGAGGTAGAGCCTCACCAGTGCCAAGTGGCATCAGGAGGAAAATTACTTGTGTAGTCCTGATGGCCACACTGCTTCTGAGCCAGCTGAATATAAGCCAGCAGTGTGCCTTTCTTTGGACATACTTCAGCGCCTCAATATGCTGTTTGTGGTGAGAGGCCCAAAACTGAATATAGTATTTGAGGTGCAGCCACACCAGTGCTGATTATAGGGGTACAATCACTTCCCTAGTCCTTTTGGCCACACTATTTCTGATACAAGCCAGGATGCTGTTGGCCTTCTTAGCCATCCGGGCACACTGCTGGCTGTTGACCAACACCCCCAGGTCCTTATCCACCAGGAAGCTTTCCAGTCACTCCTCCCCAGTCCTGTAGCACTGCCTGGGGTTGTTGTGACACAACAGCCTCATTGAATCACATCAGTTGGCCTTGGTCCATCCATCCACGTCAGTCAAGCAGGACCTGCCTCTCATAAACGCATGCTGACTGGGTCTGACCACCTGCTTGTCTTGTACATGCCACACGATGCAATTCAAGGTGATCTGCTCCTTTCCCAGCACTGAGGTCAGACTGACAGGCCTGTAGCTCCCCAGATCCTCCTTCCAGCTCTTCTTGTAGATGAGTGTCACATTTGCTAACCTCCATTCAACTGGGACCTCCCCAGTTAGGCAGGACTGCTGATAAATGATGGAAAGTGGCTTGATGAGCACTTCCATCAGCTCTCTCAATACCCTTGGATGGATGCCATCCAGACCTATAGACTTTTTTATGTCTAGGTGGTGTATCAGGTTGCTAACCATCTTCCCTGGGATAATGGTGGCTTCATTCTGCTCCCCATCACTGTCTTTCAGCTATGGGGGATGGGTACCTACAGAACAACTGGTCTTACTATTAAAGACTGAGGCAAAGAAGGCATTGAGTACCTCATCCCTTTCCTCATCCTTGGTCATTCTGTTTCCCTCTGTATTCAATAAAAGATGGAGATTCACCTTAGGCCTCCTTTTGTTGCTAATGTATTTACAGAAACATTTTTATTATCCTTTATGTCAGTAGTCAGATTAAGTTCTAGCTGGGTTTTGGCTCTTCTAATTTTCTCACTGCATAACTTCATGACAACCTTGCAGTCCTCCTGAATTGCTTGCCCCTCATTCCAAAGGCCATAAACTCTCCTTTTCTTCCTGAGTTCCAACTCTCTGTTCAGACAGTCCAGTCTTCTTCCCTGATGGATCATCTTATGACATACTGAGACAACCTGTTCCTGTGCCTTTAAGATTTCCTTATTGAAGAAAGTCCAGCATTCTTGGGTATCTTTGCCCTTCAGAACTGTCTCCCAAGGGACTCTGCCAACTAGTCACCTAAACAATTCAGAAGTCCTTCTCTGTTCACAAACAACAGGTCTAGCAGGGAGACTTCCCTAGTTGGCTCTTTCACCAGCTGTGTCAGGATGTTCTCTTTCACACGCTCCAGGAACATACTGGGTTGCTTCTTCTCTGCTGTATTGTATTCCCATCAGACATCTGGTAAATTGAATTCCCCCACAAGAACAAGGCCTAGTTACTGTGAGACTTCTCCCAGATGCTTACAGAATGTTTCTTCTGCCTCTTCATCCTGGTTGGGTACTCTAAAATGGACTCCCACCATCATATCTGCCTTGTTGGTCTTCACTCTGATTCTTACCCAATAAACACTCAACCCTGTCATCTTCATCATTAAGCTCTAGACAATCAAAACAACCCCTGACATACAAGGCTACCCCACCACCTCCCTTCCTTGCCTGTCCCTTCTGAAGTGTTTATAGCCATGCTCAGAGGCACTGTACATACCCCTTCTTGATACAAAATTTAGTATGCTTGCACAACCACAGGTGTCTAGTGGCTTGGGAATATGAAATAATCACCATTAAAAGGCTTTTCTGAATTTTTTCATACCTTTCTTGGCCTGAGGGTCATCACAGCTTTCATAGGTGCAAGGTCCCCAGGCTGACCATGCTGAGGTCTCGCACTCCGTAGGACAGGGGATATGGCAGAGCTGGGAAGTGCTGGGAAGAGGTCCTATACACAGACCACGGTCCACCGGCCTCGAGGCTGTAAAAACAAAGTCAACACATTTATCACGTGTCACTGGTCACAATCCTCACCTCTTAAGTGGACAGAACCATCCTTCATTCAGAAAGGCTTCTATCTCATCATTTTAATCTGATGAAGTGATGGAAAAATGCCTGTTTTGAAAAAATTAATCAGAAGTGCATTTACTCTCTGCATGAACTGAGACAAATCCGATTACATGGAGTCAGGAAGACTGTAGATATTGCAGCACCCTCTTGGACCTAGTCCTTTCATTTAATGGATAGATTATGTTACTACAACAGTTGTTCACATTATGCTCTGTGTTAATAGATGTCCTGCTGTCTTATTGAGTATGTCTTAGCTTAAGAAACTGAACAAAAAGCTGTATAAATCCTTTGCTTGTATATGATACTATAACTTCAAAAGTCTGGTTAATTAATATTTAATAGATTGTTTAAACTGTAACCTGAAACACAATTAAAATAACAAAAAAAATTTGTTTTTTCTTTTACTCTGAAGACGCTCATGTGCACATTCAGGAATAAGATTTGTGCAGTACTAGCTTTAGTTCAAGAAAGGCTTTGTTTTAGACACATACATAGATATCATGTAATATAAATATGGATACATAATATACTCAAAGTAATTAAAATTCTGCACAAGACAATTGATTTTTTTTCCTTACATTATTATTAACCTATGAAGACACACCTGAAGACAGATTGTTCCATTCTTTAAGGAGTGATAAGCCCTGGAACAGATAAGGCTGTCACCCTGCTCCTTCCATACTTTACTCTTTTGAATTCCCAGGTTACACAAATAATAGGACAACTCTATGAGGTGTCAGAGTAAGGCAATCAAAATGTACCATGTTATTTTAGGGAAGATTTTAATTCTTTTTGATAATATAGGACTTGAAAAATATGAAACTAAGCAGAGAATATCTGCTAGAAGGCAAAGTAAAGCCTGCCATATCTATTCATTTTGGTTGATTGAAGAAATATGCAATTGCTTAACTTAAAACACTCTCATCCTACTCCCTCAGCATTTTTTTTCACAGGAAGGTTACCTCGTTAATTTTGTGCCACCATTACAAATAATCTCTTTCGATGGAAAGAGCTCTCTGATGAAACATATTCTGAAATAAATTCAGAATATGACAAAATATCCTTCTGAAAGATGAGATCAATAATCAGAGATATAATGTTAAAGTAAGCATTAGGTTGTTAAAATATGATCTCATTTGTAGATATGTTCATTCAGACTAAGTAGATGATCTTTCCAGTTACATAAAAGGCATTCAGTTCTCACTTTTTAAGAGGAAAATGTAATGAAAAATCTATTCTGGTTTCCCATGTTGCATCCTTTGGCAGAGTTTTACACTGTGTTGCTCCAGATCATAAAGGCATGAAGATGGCAGATAGTCATTCAACATTACTGCCTCCAGCTCAACAATCTCTTAACACAAAATAATGCAAGAACTAATATTTCCATATTTGCATAAAACTATGTTAGAAGGAAATTTTATGATAGAACACTGAGTTTTACAATATGTCTGAAATGTGAATCTAATGTGCATGATAATCAACATAATAAGCATATCTTGTATAGAACATGGACATAAATAAACATACTTTGCCTGTAATTGAATTTGAATTGAATAGTTTCTAATAAAAAACAAAACAAAGTAAACCTGTAAGTAATTGATAACTGTATTTTTTTAACCTTGCTTTAATCAAAGAATTGCCCAAGTGAGACAGTTGAAACCAAGGGTCAATTATACCCCTGAGACGTAGCCTTGCTTCAGGGAACAGATAAAGTGTTCTGAGGAATGCCATGCTTCATCTCCAGCCTGCATCAGGATCAAGCACTTACCATCGCATTAGTTCATGAGATGCTACTCGGAAAATTAACAAAGTTCTTTCATCAGGAAGCTTTAAATACCAGATTTTCACATCACAGATGTTCCATATCTCAAACTGATATTTTTTTAAGAGTCTGACAATAGAAGGTACTACTGTCACAAACCATTTGGCTTCAAGATAAACTTCTGATGGTCCTGAAATTCTAAAATATGAGGAATTGTGACTGTGTTTGGCTTTAAAGAGGGTGACTTAACTAAGAGGTACACTATTTCATTTTTTTGAGGTGTCTGTCCAGTAAGAATTCTAGGTCTTATCAGCAAACATTGCTAAATAAACTTATCACGAAAACAGCTACTGAAAATATCTGCCTTTTCCATCACTCATTAGAGTGTAGGGGCAGAAAGAAAGCTAAGTGATATCAACAAATCTCTCAATATGCCAAAATGTTTTTGAAATGCTGTTCTTAGGACATAAGTGATGTAGAAATGCCTACTACCAGATCTGTTATATATTGCTTTTAAACCAAAAGAATTCAACAGCAGAAGACACAATTTATATCCCAGATTGTTAAAAAAATGTTTTCATTATTGAATACTCAGAGTGTATTTCACCTGGGATTACTCAAAATTCTTTCTTTGAGATGACAGTAAAATAAGAAAACTCAGCCTTGCTTGTGTATCTTGAGAACACCTTGCTTCCATTAATTTAAATGGATTTCTTTTAGCATCAAAAAGTATAAATGAGCTCAGCTTTTGCTGCTTATTGTTCAGCAAAGATGCTTTGAGAGAAGATGATGCCGGATCAGAAATTTACGGTTTAAAACCTTGTCTTATCTCTGTCCTTTCATATTCTCTTGTGGCAGTAATAAAGATTGTTCTTTATTCCTTGGCAGTGATGCTGAATGCTGATTAGGCTGCATGTAATATTACAAGCTCTGTGTGGAATTTAATCAAATTTAGGCCAAAAATGGAAAGAAAAATGAATGCATTTTGATAACCTCTCCTTCTCCATCAGTCTAACTAAAAAATTAGACTCAGTTTGAATAATTTCAGGTAGTGAATTGAGGTAGCGGCCTAAAAACTAAAATGAGATTCACTTAACCTGTCCTCAAATCACCTACTGTATTAGGAAATTTTAGCTGAATATATGTTATACACTTGTAAGACATCTCTCTGAATGACTGCATGTTAAAAATGACTGAAAATAAAAAGCACTGTTCTGTTCTTAAGCATTTGCTATATTTATCGAGGTCTCAGCCTCCTCATTCTTCTCTAGGAACCCGCAACAGACTAGCATCCAGCAATGACCAGGATGGCAGAGAGTGAATTTATATGTGGCTGCATCAGTAGAAGCAGCCACAGCTTCACAGTCCTTCTTCTGGTCATTTGTTGCACTGGTTTCACAGCAAGCAGCAGAATTAAATTTCTCCACCTGAAGTACTCTCACTCCTAAAAAGGCAAGAACCACCCAAGCCCAAAACACATTATGATCAACAATGAAAAAATAAATATTCTTGCCCCATTTTCTACAATGTTGAATGCAGACATCAAAAGATCATTAAGGACCTGATCCTTTAAGCAACAGGTAAGCAGTTCCTCTGTGTTTAACAGGGTGACATGTGTGTTTGCAAATGTAGAATACATTTATGCCATAAAAGAACTTTTCCCCCATCCTCATTCTACAATGAGGGTTTTAAAAGTACTTGGAAAAAGACAACACAACCTCATAGGCTTACGTGACAGAATCTTCATGAGTAAATCAGTTAAATAGATGAATAGAAATGAAACAATTTAAGTCAGGGCCAAGTAAATGGCAGAATGACAGTGGCCTCCAGGAGTCTTGATTGTCAGCTGCCTAATTATACACCCAATTCTCCTTATCTTCCTCAAGTCTAAATTTATGAATTCTAATAGGACATAATACAGACCTGAATACCATGAGGTATTCTTGTTCAGCTAAGTATTAAATTTCAAATTCTTACTGGAGCCCTAAATCTGTGTTGGAAATGGACATAGCAGCTGTGATGAACACAACAAAGCAATTCCCAGTGCTCAGAATTGAGAAGAAAATCAGTCACTTGCAAAAATGGTTCAGGAGTGGAGCAGGGAACTGTCCTAGCATCCTAGGAGGCTCATGGACTTCATTACTTCGAGTTTAGCCTGTCACTTCAAACTGATCTGAAATTTCCTGAGAATGCACAAGTCCGTTAAACTATTTTTGAGCTAAATAAACTTGTTAATTATACACTTACAAACAGAGTAGTTCCCCCAAAAGGAATGTTGCCTTCTTTGCACACTTTTGATTGAAAGGCCAGGTCAGAGGCCTTACTTTACCTACCTGTTATTTCAAAAGTGATCGATAGCAGAGGTGCAGCACTAGCCTTCGACTTGCTCTGTGACTGACTTTCTGAAATAACAGGGAAACGCCACCATAAGTATATGAGAGTGGAGGTCTTCAAAGCAGCCCTACCTAGACAGCATTCACTACAACCAACAGTAAACTACACTGAAGTGAAGGCGTTTCCCTACAGCTAAAACTGGTAGGTGCCTCCCCACGTTTTGTCTCATTCTCAATTTACTCATTGTTTTTAAATGGAATTGTTTTTAGAGGCATTGATTTGCTTGTTCCTAGAAGGGTGTGGAGAGCATCTCTTGCATACACTGAATCCCAAGTGGGAGGGGAAAGAGAAGAAGGATGAGCGAAGAAATAGCTCTTCTGAAAATCTGTCCCCTAATATGGAATCACCCCAGAGCTCCTTTTTAAAGTAAGACCCACTTCACCCCTAGTTTGAGCTCTTGAAAAATTGTTCTCATGTTTATGCATCCAAAGACTAGTTACATTTTAATCAGCTTTCTGGAGCCTGCAGAGATTACCTCCTGATGGGCTCCGTGTATTCCTGTCACAGTCTGATAAGGGCAGATTTCACACCCGCCTAAGCCAGTGAGACTTCACAGCCTACAAAAATCCTAATCATCATTCTGAACAGTAAGCTGCCACTGATTTTATTGTTACCTCTTCTTAGCTGGGAGGTTTTACTCCTTCACTCTAAGGCAGGGGCATCTAAACTTTGTTCAGCAGAAGTGATTTACTAAAAGCCCTTGGGCAGAACCTGATTTGCATTAAACAAAAGAGGTTTGAAAGCTGCTTCTTTAACAAATACAGATGTGGGGCCCATAGTGGGCACAAAAGTCACACCCTACTGATCCAAGCAGTTATGCTGAAATGGATGTTGGCATTAATATTCCCCACAAAGTCTATCTCTACAGTGAGTCTGAGAGTACCTTTAACTCACAGTAGAAACCTCACTAGATTGCAGTTTGGTCAGCTCTGGTCTAAATGTATTATTACACCTAACTTGTATAATGATGTTGCTTTTCCTGAAATATGTGGCTGTATTTATTAATTTATTTATAATACTATGTCTTTGTATGAAACAGCTACAGAAGAGGATAAAATGCTATTAAAAAGCTAAATGCATTTAGCTTAATTCACTGATTTCTAAAACTATAGTGCTGAAGTAGGCAGAAGTAGATGTAACAAAATATTGTTGTTCTTCAGTATATTACCAAACGAATTAGAGATTTTGTGTCCTAAACTATTCGCTCTTTTCTTAAGTTGTACAAGCTGTAACAGTGACAAGGAATAACCTCTTCTCTCTTCAGTTAGCAAAACAATCCCATGAAATTATAGTGGCTTAAGTCGTGACAACAATTTAAGAACTTGACCAAAGCAAGAAAAGAAGAAAAAAAATTATTTGGAAAAAAACAACCCAAACCATTCCCTAAGAATGAAATCTAGTTATATTTTTACACATTTCCATACTGAGCTTACATGCCAGAAATGACAAATTCCACCTGCACATTAAATCGCACAGGTTCATCAAGCAGCTGAAGGACACACAGTAAAGTGTAGAGGATTTACAGCAGAGGAAGGAACTGAATCTAGGATTTCTGACCCACCTTCTCACACTCTTACTGGGAGATATCCTTCACATAAGACAGTATTTTTTCAGTAGATATTAAGAAACAGTATTTTGTAGCTAGGAACCAACATTTGCAGCATAGAGAATGAAATTTCTGCTACTGCAATTAAGTATTTTCATCTGAACTACAAAATAACAGTAACCTGCAAGGTAAGAAGGCATTCATGAAAGAAGGCAATGGCTGTCAAGGAGGTCTGGAATGCTGAATTGCTCTGATTTCAGACTAATTCAATTTACCTTCTTTTTCCTTGAGGGTATTTAAATAGGAGAGGAGATTTTCATTAGCTTGCACGCAGTATGTTTCCCGGGTTTGAATGCCACCTCCACACAGGGCCGTCTGATTTCCTCGCCTCTTGTCCTGTTGGCTAAGGAGAGGATCGACACGGCATTCTGTCCACTCTGTGGTCCGCCAACCATACCTGGATCAAATTTACTGAATTGAGTCTCTAGAAATCATGAAGCCATTTTACACAACATTAAGTTATACAAGCTGAAACACCTTTATTCATTTTCTAAAAAGCCTGAACCCCACAATTTCTTGTACACAGAGGTAAGTTTGATATTTTATGTCGGTGGAGACTTTTCCTATATTCTTTCACTTCTGAAATCATTACTTTTTAGGAAGATCCTTTCTGTTCAATTTTGAAACATATTGCACATATAAATATTTATTGGAGGAAAGAAAAACCTGTTCTACAGGGACATATAGTCTATGTTCAGATAAGCTAACTTTCAAGTTGTGACTCTTGGCATTTGTTTAGAACAAGACAATTTGTATGAACCAATATTCAAAATATCAAAGAAACATGCACGCTGAGAAACATAAGAGTCAGAAAAGAAGAGGGGAAAAAAACCACCACAACTCAGCCCTCCAAAACCAACTCAAACACCTCTTGTTCATCTTTGACAAGAAACAGAAGTTTCTCCTGAATATCAAGGTTAAACTGTATTTTTTTATTATTAAATTAAATTGTATTTTTTTTATTATTACTTCACTGAAACCTTTCAGTAAGTTCCTTTTCACTGTCAAGAAGGAGCTGGCTCTGCAGTACTGAAGCATCCCTGCTGAGTACTGATGAATGATGAGAAGCTGTGGGTTTTTAATCAGTGAAGGTACAGGAAAGAAAATCTGCGACTCTCAGTTAAAAACCCAATCAGGATTACGAACCACAATAAATGCCACAGAATTCTCTACCCAACAAGTACTTTAAGGCTAAATCTAGGAAAATGCTTCCTAATGTGGCTAGAGATGTGGAAAGCTGACATTTCAACTCTTAAATAAATATGTACTGCAGTCAAAGATGCTTAACATCAAATGATATTTTCCTAGACCTTCTTCTCAGTCTGATAAAGAAAAAGCAGATGAGATTTTAATATTAATCTCGATTAGTTGATAAGGATTACAGCAATCTCTTGAATCATAACGTGCTTGCTGTCATTTCTCCTAAACTTTAAATAGGATTAATTTATTTACTGTCAATTTTAGACTTTCCATTTGGGGTCCAGTCCTCCCTTTGTTGTGCTGAATACAAGTCTCACTAAGAAAGTCTGGTTGATAAACAGATGTTTATCACCTCTTTCCTATGATCAGCATTTTGTCTGCAAAAAGAAAAATACTTCAGAAAATGATGATTCTGGTAGAAATGTTATGTATGGAAAAGATCACAGACAAATTAATACAATTAATTTATTATGGTTTTAATTGAGCCTGCATATGCACAAATGTTCTCTTTTTAAATGAAACAAACAGGTATTTGTTATTTTTCCTGTATTTAGAGGAGGAAGTGATTTCACTGTAATAGCTATTTGCAGACTTCAGGCTTTTAAGAACACTGAATAAGCAAAGGATAAAAAAAAAAAAAAGATAAAATCAAACCTATTGTATCTTTAATAATGATTTGGTTGATATTCCATCACCATGATTAATTGAGAATCTTCATTTTAGTACAGGGAGAACTGAAATGGACCAACTTACGTAATGCACGGTGCCACACCATCGCCTTGAGAAACACACTCTTCTGTTTCTTCTAATTGCGGGCATTCGCTTTCACTGCCAATAGGGAGCTGTTTTATGGTCCGTGTTCTTGTATGATTCCCTTTAGGGGTTGTCATGTCAAAGCAGGTTTTTGAGCAGGGGGTCCATTCTGACCACTCTGACACTTGACACTCCTTTGTGATCACACAGGACTGGAATGTAATGGGCAGCTTGTCTTGTTTGCAGAAGCTATAAGAGAGCATTACAATTTTCAGCACACATATTCACAGACAGTCATGAACTCCTACAGAAAAGTGATGTCCACTGCAACATGCAAAGGCAGTAAACATTTGAAAAGTTGTTAAATTCCAGTCTACATGTATTTGGTGCCAAAAAGTCAGATAAAAGGACTTTTTGTTGAAGTGACTCAAACCAGATACGTAAGATTTGCTATAGTTAGAAATGACCAGCATTGTCATATCTGTGATCAAAATTAAAATATAAATCTTCACACATATACAGAAGTACAAAAGAGGGTGTAAATCAATTTTTTACCACTTATCTTCTGGTTTTAGACATAGTCAATTATTTTTCTTGGAATGAAAAGTAAGTGAAGGATCAATAAAAGAGATGGCTATACAATGTTTTTGAAGAAAACCACGTGCTCGGTGTCATTTTCTCCTCATTTCTAGATTACAAATATTTTAAAAACACAATATATTGAATACTTGGTCACTAATAATTTGTTTTTGTTTATCCCTTAAAATAGAGCCTTCCCTTCCACAGTGAATCCATAACTTTAATTTCCTGTTCCTCATGAAGACCATAATTTAATTTCCATTCTCCATCTGATTGCTTCACATATTACACAGGTTGTTAGCAAGATTTTCTCCCTTTAAATACCTCTGCATTTTTAAATGTTATATTTTAACTAGAAACTAGCATTTTTACTTTATAGCTTGATTCACAATACAAAAATGAGCAACAGAGAAGCTAAACTACAATTAAAGTGATCGTAAGTAGCTCCTCCATTATAATTACAACATAAATATATTTATCATGTCTGTTTTGGAATAAAATTCAGGCTTGTGAAGTAGTTAAACTGTCAGGAAAAAGATTTATTGCCACTGCAGATGGCACAATGAAATGCTCTGTTCAGTACCAGTCCTATAAACAACAAAAGCTCTTTTTTTTCCCCTTTTATTAGAATAACAGATATTTACAACAATTTTACTGCTATACAAACTTATGCCCTACCCATATATCTGACATCATGTTGAAACTGCTATTAACAAAATTTTGTAATAGTAGAACTAGAGATACTTGATGAGACTAAAAGGAGATTTAAAAATATGATAAATGAAAGTGCTTCTATACACAGGAGGCAGAGCAATTCTACATCTTGCTAACAGAAATTCCTGGTTGTGGAGTCAGTGTCAGCAGGTTCAGAATGAGGCTGGAGGAATTTGTGGGCAATAGGTCTATACATGGATACTAAAATGATTAGCCGGTGATACACTAGTGACCATACCTAATGCATTGACTTTGGATACAAAGTGAATGGACTGCAAAAGGCAGCCAGGCATCATATGCTTGGTCTTTAAACAGCATCTCCCTTTACTACTCCTGAAGAGAACAGGCAGGAGACACTGCTGGGCTTGATAGGCCATAGGGGATTACTCAGTAGGAGATTTTATATGTGCATACTATGTGAAAGGTGGTGGTGGTGAAACCCTAACACATGATAGACAGTATTTATTCTGCTTCAGACCAGAATCTACATCCTCTTTGGGGTGAAGGACACTCAAAGCTTTTGAGAAAATTGTTTTTTAATAATGGACTTTTTTCACCTTCATATAGCCCCATCTGTCATAGGAATACCATACTGTCAAATTCAATATAGTGGTTTCTGTACCTTCAACAAAACTTATAAACTCATTTATCCCACAAACACACATGTTTTAATGTCTGGAGAAAAGATCTATTCCTTATGGGTTCTAACATGGGCAGTATTAGCAAATCCTTTTGGAGAACAGCTGACATATCATCACCTCCCAAGTTCCCTTCCAGTGTGACTCCTTTGAGAACAGACAAAACCAACCTCTTCACTCATATTGTGACTGAGGATAAGTTTAATTATAGACAAATATTGCCAGGGAACATTCACAAAGTTGCCGCTGCAGCTTTGGTGTGGACTGAAGAGATCAATTAATGGGTTTTGTATCTGCTTCAAAAGTTATTTGGTAGAAGCATTACATGAGAAAGACTAATATTAATTCACAGAAGTTGTTTTAATAAATACATAAATAGAACCATAGAATCGTAGAATGGTTTCGGCTGGTAGGGACCTTTAAAGGTCATCTAGTCCAACCCTCCCTGCAATAAGCATCTTGAGGGACATCCTCAACTAGATCAGGTTACTCAGAGCCTCATCAAGCCTCACCTTGAATATCTCCAGGGATGGGGCCTCAACTACCTCCCTGAGCAATCTGTTCCAGTGTTCCACCACCCTCATGGTAAAGAACTTGTTTCTAATATCCAATCTAAATCTACTCTTCTTTAGTTTAAAACCATTGCCCCTCGTCCTGTCACAACAGGCCTTTGTAAACAGTCCCTTTCCTGCCTTCTTGTAGTCCCCCTTCAGGTACTGGAAGGTCGCTATTAGGTCTCCCAGAAGCTGATCAATCCCAGCTCCCTCAGCCTGTCTTAGTAGGAGAGGTGTTCCAGCCCTCTGATCATTATCATGGCCCTCTGCTGGACCATCTCCATCAGGTCCATGTCCCTCCTGTACTGAGGGCTCCAGAACGGGACATAAACTTTTCTCACTGAAGCTACTTTCAACCTGCCTCCATCCATTAACTGTCATGGACCCTAAAGGTGTTCCTTGCTGTGATTCCTACACAGCATCATGCAGAGTTTGCATCCTTCCCTGATAATGGAAACATCCACTGCAACACAAAGAGTTCAAGTTCTTCAGAAAGAGTAATACATAGGAGAAATGAGACTTTGAGCTACAGTCAAGCTTAAAATTAGTATGCTTATCAGTTTTTTAAAAAAATAATATTCTGAGCTAGTTAAATTCAAAAGGAATTTTTATCAAAGATTTTTTTGAACAAAGTGAGAAAAATTGACAAAATTGAGACAGTGTACTGAGAAAGAAAAATGTTTACCCATAACCATAATTGAGAAGAACACTTTAACAGAAAGTTGTCAATAAACTCTAATTAAGGCCAACTGTGCAAACTAATATTTATTAATTTCTAAAGGATACAGTCACTTCCTTAAAGATTACTCTAGGCGCTGGGCACTTTTCAGATTCCAAGTGCTACTAGATCATTCACAAAGAATTCAACATAGGCATTACTGCAGTTTTACATAACAGATCTTAATTTCATAGATCATTGAACTGTAATAGCTATATATGCAAAAACATGTCCTGAAATTTCTCGCTTTTCAGTACCCCTGTAATCTTAAATGCCATGATAATGAAGTCCCTCTGTGGATCATGATGCAAAACATTTTTAAAAATTTAGACCTAGATTTGTTTACAGGTGAAAAGTTATTTGGTCAGTGGTATAGATCAGCAAGCTAGTATCTTTCACTTCGTGCTCATTTTATTCTTTATTAAAAGCTGGCTTTGATATAGTTTATATCATTAGAATGGTCATTTTATCTTGTTTGTTGTTATTTATTTCTATATGCGGGTATGAAAAGACCCAGACAGAATTGTAGCATGTTACTAACCCCACTGTGCATCTATGATCTTTGACAGAAGCAAAGTAATAGAGTTAAAGCATGCCTCACTTCAAATATTTACTTATAAATTATTGAATTTTAAATGAAATATAAAACAATTAAGCTCTTATGTTCTTGTAACCAGAATATCAATGTTACTAGGGAGACAAGAGGCAAAGTGAGTTATCTACTAATTTTCTTTCTTGCTTATTAAAACCATGCACAACTTGCAGTATTACCTAAACACTGACAAGTAACTGATACTATTGTACATCACCAGCAATCTCTTTATTGTTATACATATTGTCATATGACTTTTGTGAGAGGGCAGAGACTGTTAAAATTAGCAAAAGAAGTGTTAGACAAGCAAATTAGCTGTTGTTTCTTCTTTTAACACTTGGTTTTCTTTGAACGAGTTCTAGAAACTGAGAGATAATTGTAAACGGCCATTATAAAAGATTTTATTCCTTTTTCAGGCAACAGGAGAAGATGTGTTGCGTTGTAGATCAAGTAGGAACTAGGGAAGCATCACATTTACACTCTCAGCATCACAAATCTCTCTAAACAAGACCCAGTTAAAACTCTTGAGTTTAAGATTATGGAAGTGCTTCAATCTCTTTGAAGGTAACAGAGTAGCTTCCAGAGCAGATTACGAATCCTTTCCCTCACTCACCTTTCCCAAGCGCATGCATACCTACTACCTGCAACTAAACTAATCTACACTTAATTTCATGTTGTATCCCTGCATAACCCACATTCTCAGGAAATTCAGGAACAACAAATTTGATGTTCCAAAGTTCCCTTTCATTTTTCAAAGATCTTCTTCCTTTTTACTCTTGACACCTTTAAAATACTTGCAGAACATTTTCAAACTTTATCTTACCAAGAAAAACATATGTTTTTCATACCTTTCAGTGCAGATGACTATATATATAGAGAGAGGTTCCTAATTAAACTTTCTAACACTATAATGTATAAAAATGCTAACTCTGGAAGACACGTGACATTTTAGAAGGTCAGCATGTAATATATTATCTGAGAAGGTTGGTCACAATTCCTTTAAATGTCTGATCCAACAAACTGCATAGATTGATACTTAATCAAAAACTGGGAATGTCTTGTTACACAAAATAATGTCTTCTGGGTTTGGTACCTAATGTTATAGCTTGATCCTCAAAAATAATTTAAAGCAAATCTTACTTTCATGTAAACTGTTCTGCACTTTCTGATGGATTTATGCATCTGGTTTAGTTACACAAAGTTGGATGAATCTTCTCACAGGAGAAAAGGCAAATGGACAGGTAACAGATCAGGAGCTAAAAATGGACAGTTAACATTCATTTCATTATACCACCCAAACCACTATAAGCTCTGCATCAATCATCTCCAAGTATACCTTCAGTAACATATAAGTTTATACTATATGCAAAGTTAGACATTCAAAAAGCACAGGGAGCACACAAATAAGTCCTCACTATCAACCCATACAGTTTTGTCCAGATATTTGCTTGGGAAGCTCAAACAAAAGTACGTGAGTTGCATTAAAACGCTGTCTACAGCACACACTGGATACAAGAAGAAGCAGCACAGGGGTAATATGTAAAGTCTGAGGAACTTGCTCTGAATCCAGTGAATATATTCAAAGGACAGTTTCCTAAGCGTCTGCCTTTTGGCAGGGAAGAGGGCATTACACAATCTGAAGTAAGGCTGTGGTTTGAGAAACAGACAATAGATATAGTGGGGAACAGAAGCTTAAGGTATATGAGCATATGGATGACACAGTGGAAAACAAAGGCAATCCCAAACAAAACAAAACATCACAGGAGATGAATGAGTCCTACTGCTACTAAGCCAACATCAAAACTATTCCTGACCTCAAAGATTTAGATTAGATAAAGAAAAAGGCAGTGCTGGTTCAAAGGGCAAAATACGAAACCTAATTGCTGCTGAAACACTTTTGGAGATGTGTGGTCAGGAATTTTTGTCTACACACGTTCCCCAGCCTCGGTTTTGCTCTTACGGCAATAAATAAAAACTAAATATCACTTTGGATAGGAAGGGTCTCCCTGGGGATTTCAAAGTAATTTATGGGATAATTAAGGCTATGGACAGATAGAGAATGAAGCTTGAGGCATAAGTCTGAAGCAAATTGCTCTATAGTAACTGTGTACAAAAGAACAAGTTGTACAGTTGAATGCAGGCTTTTCATTGGAAAATAAGCTTTTATATGTGTGATTAAATGAGATTAGTCAAGAGGTAAAATAATTCTTTCTGAGGTATCCTGAATTTTCATTAGTGAGTGAATTATGCTTTTACAATTTCTAACAATCAGGACAACTTGATTTTGCCAATGACCTACTTGAGTGTCTGTTATCTCAGCCTCAAAATTTCTCTTTTAAATTGTGTAGAAAAGTAATGGAATTTGAATTTCCTCCTCTATAGGTAAAACTAGGAAATTTTATTATTTTTTTAATAGATAAAGCAATGTATACTTCATGCATGAAGCCAAATGCACGACCATAGGACTGATCTCTAAATTTATGCAGAATGAATAGAAAAAAATGAAAAGGTTTTAAACAAGGCAGTAGGACTTATTTTACTCCATGAGTTATACATAACTTGTTTGTACAACTAAGAGATTTTCTACTTTTGTTGGTATTTCCTCCATACCGTATTGGACTGATAACTAGAAAGAAGAGTTAATGAAAAAAGACAGAGCAGCATGAGAATGGCCTAGTGGTTCTAACTAATAATCCATGCAGCCTGATACTTGCCTTGGCAGTAGCAAATGGAGGGTAAAAATGGAAAAGCAGCAAGTATTTGGTCACACTGTTCCAACTTACCATCTGGTTTTCCAGAAAACTGGTTTAAAGAATTCCTGAGCACAAGTTATATCTTTGCACTGAAGAGCCCCTTATAGAGGTTTCCTCCATAAGTCAGTATAAATGCTTTCTGAACGCAGATAAGATTTTGGCACCTACATTATCTTGGAAACAGTAAGTTACCTTTTCTACCCACCAGTAACAGTAGGTAGCTATTTTTGCTTTAAAATTTTCTGGCTTCAGGCCTTGTATAACTGTACTCTGCTCACCTTCTCTGTAGCATTTGTGAGCTTGAAGACTTCTATAAATTCTCTCCTCAGCTGTATCTTTGTTAGGTCCAAGACTTCTCTTTCACTTAGTCTCATTTTATTCCAACACAGTTATACCACACAATTATAGAACTTTTCTACTGTATGTGCAACTTTGAGATGTAAAACTGGTCTCAATCTGAGGGCTGTTCAAGATTCATTCTGAGGACACTCCCAAAATATCTGCACATTAGTATATCTGGACAATCTTTAAGCTAATGGAACCAGGGGTCCACATAGCCAATGTATTAAGGAAACATCATTCTGGAGATCAATTTGATTCTCTTAATTTTCAAATGCAACAGAGCTCCAATGTGAGGTTTGCAATTTAAATCTTAAATTGTACAGTGAAGAACATGTCCTTTACAATAAATGAAATTCATTCATCCAGTGCTGATGTTTAACAAGAACTGCTATTTACTTTTTTTACCTATAAAGTAATACAGCCCAACTGACAAAGTTTATGCAAGCCAAATAGTCTCTTCAATATGTTTTGTCTACACTATTTTCCTATATTTTCCTCTATTCCTTCACCATTATCGACATTCAGCTTCAGTTTAACAAAATTTTCACAACTATTATTCCCTATTTTCATTCACTGTACACATTCTCCTGGAATTCTGATACGTTTATTTTTTCTCTAGCTGATTTCCCATTTGATTACATACAAAGATTTCCATTGTTCAGAAATGAACAATACCGCTACGGTTCAGGAGGAAAACTGGTGCCAACATAAACTTTTGGCACTTATGGGAAAAAAAAAAGCCATGGGTTAGAGCTGCACTGAAAGGGATTTAAGTGGAATTTTACCTGTAAATTGACAAGTGTGATCATTCAAGCCTGGGTCAGTATTTGATGTGGTAGTGGATTATGTCCATAAGCACTTTGCTCCTTCTAGTGTCATAGAAATTAGATATCACAGAATAGAAGCTCTGCTTCCATTACAAAGCAAAACTCCAAGACAAAATTAAGTTTTGAACACCCAAGACTGACTGACAGAATTAAAAACACAGAAGTGGAGATGACATAACCAGAAACCAGGCTAACTGCCTGGAAGAAACTCCTACTCAGTATGATATGAGGAGGTTCAGCAGAAAAAAGGAGATGCTTCTGAAGGCTTCAGATCAAAGCACAATCAACATGCTAAAGATATCCACAATCCTCTAACAGGTTTTTGAGTGGCTTCATCTAAATACTAAGGAAGTAAAGCAAAGACTATCTGGCAGATAAAAGAAAACACAGTGGACTCCCTCAGAGCAGAATAATTTAACCATTTCCTGGCCTTGAATGTCCTGTGCACCATCACGTATCTCCCACGACCAGCTGTATCATCAGGAATCATGAGAGTATTTCTTGAATTCTTGCTCATCTCATGAGACGTTACATCATTCAGCACCATTAGCAATATGGTTTTCAATCTTTCCCACCCATCACAAGATGAAAATTATTGACATGCAAGCCTATTTAACCAAACAATCTCCTCTGCAAAGGACTCAGAATAGTGACAAATTGCTGAGAGAACACCCAGACTAGATTTTAGTGTAACACTTGAAAATCAAAATTACACATGCAAACACAAATACACAGAAACAGGCTTGGAGAGGCTGCATTTTGACTGCAGGGCAAACTAACGCTAGAGGAACATTATGGAAAAGAATCAGAAAGTAAATTTGTGATTCAAAAAAATAACAGTTAAAACCCCCACCAAAATAAACCACTAAACTGCACAGTGTCCCTCCTACAGCCATGAATGAACATTGACCCAACTGCCAAAGAATCCCTAAAACAATAAAGAAATTCAAGCAGGATTTGAATGCAAGCATATTTTACTTTTCTCAGTAGAGAGAACCTCTCAGAAATGAAAGACTGTAAGGAACACTTTCCAAAGACCACATCTGCTTCTAGTAACCGTAACCTCAGAGTAAAGGAGTAAAACATGTATCACACATGACTCATTAGCACCATATCCTAGAAAAGCCAAGGCTTACACTGTTGGAAAATCTATCTACCCATGGGCAGTCCCACAGTCTAGATCCTCATACCTTCTAACAGAACCATCTCACAGAAATAATCTGGTTGGGTAAGAAGGTCAAATCAACCGTTGCAGTATATGTACCCATGTGTGTAATTTCTATTGCAACTTTGAATGATCACTCTACTGGTCAGAAGGCCTGAGAAAATCCATTAATATTCATGTTGAATGTTAATCCTTTGTGTTATCTGGGACTAAATCCAGGTCCTAATATTGCATGTGTAGGGTCTCCTCCTTGATCTTTATCTGGCCACCATGGAACCTTAAGAGATGTTCTGTACAAGTAATGTGGATTTTGGAGTAAACATATGTAGACAAGAATCAAGCACGATGTCCCAATGTGTTGCAAGAAGCTATTTATCTTCTATCCAGTGTTCTCAGAGTTCATACAGCTTTTGGATGCAATAACCTCTAAAGCATAATGATCAAATGAACACTGTACCTTTCTCGGATCAAAGGTATAGCTGGATTTTGAAAGATCATGATAAGCTCTTGGGTATAAAGAAGAAAATGGCGTATTTTGTCATAAATAAAATTAAGTGAAAACAAAATATTTATGTTTAATGAACTGGTACTAGACAGGAGGAATAGCATAAAGGTGATGTAAATCCAGAGTTTAGACAACTCCCATTAGTTACTCTGAAGATATAAATGTAATTTGTAAAGTGTAGTCATCCTTGAGAGTTTCAGTTTATGGTTGGTACACATTTGTTTCTTTAAAGATGTTAGTGAAAATACAGTGCCTTATTTTTTCCTAGTAGCAAATGTAACAAGTATCCCTCATGACACTGTCCTGATTCATTTCCCTACAGCTGCACTGTTTAGCACTGGTCATACTGTACATTGTTCTGAGAAACTATTAGTACCTCACAGTACAATGGCCTGTTATAATCACACAATGAGGCCACTTTTATTCATTTACAATTCAAGTACTGTCTACCTAAGTGCTTTCCACAAGACTACTTTCCCATGATCCTTTCACAATTTTACTTAATTCTGCCAACAAAGATGCAAAGCCAAAAAAGTTTTGAAAAAACCACCACCACTCAGGCTTTCTACATTACTGGAGAAAACAAAAAAGTGATTACAACTACCATGCCAAGGAAAAATACATTGGCTAATACAGGCAAAGAGAAAAGAGTTCTACTACACCCAAACAAGTGGCAACAACAGCTGCTGCGGGGCTGTTGCAGATACCATGAGTGTCTGAGGAGACAAGAACACAGAAGTGTTTAGAGAGAGGTACTATTTTTCACCATCCAATGATATAGTGACATGTATGTACATACCATGCTACAGATAATTTTATATCTGGTAGGGCAGGTTATTTGGCAATAGTCCACAGAGATGACTTATTAAAGCTTTTCGGGAGGGAGTTAGCTTTGTCAGTGGGAATTTTTATTATATAGCATTAATCAACATTTACTTTGACCCTAATTATCAGTGAGATTCATAGAGTTATTGGCTAAGAAAAAATAAATAGAATGCCAAACTTCATGAATAAAAATATGCAATATTGAAATTCAAATACGTAAAAAATAAAATATTATTGAAAATTACTTTACTAATACTAGTAGTGTTTCAAGTATTATATTATATTTGTTCCCTGCATTGATGCTTAGCTTTGACATCACTGGTTTCATTTCACTCCAAAACATTTGGAAAAAAACAGTCAATATTAGGAGGTAAGCTGGACATTTTATTTTCAGTGGGACCACTGAAAGCTAGCCACTGAAGTACCCAACCATCATTCTGGGGACCTACAAGTAAAGCAGAACTCTGTGACTCCCCATCCTGTGTAATTCCCCACTTCTTGAGGGACAGGATCTCCCAGGAGGAAGCTCAGTTGATATGTTGTACCATAACTTTATGAAGCTTATTGAGAAAACAGGGGCATACTTTATGTCCCAGACTACACTTAGCAGTTGCATAATAGAAAAATGAAAATACTTGTAAACAAGTAATACACTCTAGGTTGTTCCTTATGGGACTATTTGCAGATTGTGATATGATACCAATATAAAGATGTCCAAAATTACATTAAAAAAACCCAACAAAACTTTGATTCATTTTTATTTATTTAGGCATGTTGAAGTCAATCAACATAAAAATTCTCTGCCAATGAGGCAGAAAATACGCATAAAAGTACAGTGTAGGAGAATCTTAGTTAAAGATCACAGTGACTAATTCCATTTACCACTGTGCATCTTAATCTCTTACTAAATTAAGGCTAGAAATTCAACATAGCATTAATTCATAAAATTCATTTGTTCATTTATAGGATTTATGTCCACAAGAGATTATCAGAACATGTAGTTCGACCTTCATTACATTACAAGCTATGATATTTTGCAAAGGAAGACCAATTATGTGTATTTAAATAACATACATATTCTAGAAAGGCATCCAATCTTGATGCTTTGCACAGAATTATATGAATGTCATACATCTAAATGACAGAACAACTGTTCACTATATGAAAAGAGTTAAAATATGATGTGGAGAAAGAAATGGTTCACTGCTGTTCTTTCAATTATTCAGCACAGTGTGTACATTTCCAACTTAAATCTAGATTTTGGCATGCTATGTCAAATGTTTAGTAATATTGACAAGCCACTGTCAAAACAGCAGCTTCAGTAAGATGATGGAGCAGGTACTTACAATAGAAAGGAACACCCAGGGAATAATATTATACATATCCACTGAAACTGCTGTCTCCACCAAAATCACATTAAAAATCTAAAGGATGCTTCTGACTTTCAAATCTATGGAAATTCTAAAAGCACAGTGGAAAATAGTAGGAAAGCAATATGTTTGCATTCTGGTTCTCTAATAATATTTTATATTTTCATTACCCCAATGCGTCTGACAATTACACTGCATTTTTCAGTTATCAAAAAATTTTTCTTCCAAGATAACATTCTTCTTCCCTGTTCTCCATTTGTTAACAGCATGTACTCTAAGTGATTGTAAGTTAATTTATCAAGATGACTGTATATAGCTCATTATACTAATACATGATATTTAAAGGTGTTCTGTTAGTGAACCACTTACATCTTCTAAACCCTTACAGTGTGGTGAGCTTGGAAGCTTCCTCTTCAAAAACAGCTGCAAAGCTGTCTTTTCAGTAACAAAAAAACCCACCTGTAGACATGCATGTTTCCATGGGGTCCTCAACGAACAGGCTAAAGGTTGCTTATGCTCCCTTATCTCCACAACCTGTCCTCTCTGCATTGCTATTCCCTCATCTTCCCACAGCCTTTCTCCTTGAAGTTACTCCACTTTAGCCACTGTCACCTTCATACACATCACCTTTTATGTATGTTGCCTCATGGAGCAGCTCAGAAAAGTACAGAAAATCTTTTAAGACTTACTAAGCAAGGAATATATTACAAGGTCCAACAAACTGAGCTGCTGTATTATTCTGAATATCTCTTTGGTTTGCTGTCTGACAGCATATACCTCAGAGTGACTTATCTGCTTCTCCAAATCAATGGCATAAAACAAGCAACAGGCTTGTGATGCATTTTATTTTATTTTTTTTATCTCCCTCCTTCACACAGTCTATAACTTAAAAGAAGGGTGGGAGTCCATACAGCGGATGGAAGCCTTTGTTGCATGGTTTGGAAGGTAAGCACTTGGATTAGCAGGTTTCAGGACCTGGAAAGATGAACAAAGTTAAAATGCCATCCTAGAGGGACAGATTCTTTCTCTTTTTCTGCCAATACATTCTGAGTATCATTTTCTCACCAGCCTAGACACTTAGTCATTCTCTAATTCTTCAGTTCTTGCATATCCAGCTTAAGACTTGTGGCCAGTAGTGAATATAGTGGCTGTGCTTTAAGCAGACATAGGCCTAAACAAAGTAAACTGAAAAATTAGGCATTAAGTACCCTCAAACTGGATGCCCAGAATTAGCAAGACAATTCAATCATTTTGGCCCTGCTGTCATTTCTCATGACAAACTCTCAAACTCTCCCAAACTTGAAAGTTGGTAAAGTGCTGCAATGAGACAAATTATGGAAACTTCCAAGAGAGTTTAATACATTACAAGGTACGGATATAGTTTGCTAGGTATTGCATGAACACACAGAGTCCGTGAGGAGGATGAAAAGAATAAATAATTACTTTCTGAGAATGACAGAGGTGAAACAAATGAAACATGATTGTATGGTGAAATACTTAGAGGGCTGAAACCAATCTGCTCAAGAATTGGCCAGGATTTCTTAAATTTTGGATGCTTTTCTTTTCCATCATTATGTTCCACTGCTGTTACTGTGTAAGGGTATTTCCCAACAAAGAAATAAAAGCCCTGAATATATCTAAAATTTTACTGCTGTTTCTTGAATTCTCACTTCAAATCATCTATATTGTTCAGATTCACAAACGGGTCTCTGCCACAGCGGTGCTGTCAAGGGAATGTTAATCAGCTCTGGGGACTGCAGCCAAAGAGCTGGTAGGGATGAACTTCTACTTGGTCTCTATCATTTCTGTCCCTATTCAAACAGTGGTGTTTTGGTCCCAGCTTAGACAGGATAAACAAGCCACATCCAAATGATGGAGAAAGAGAAAGGAAATAGTACAGAAATTCCTGGGCTTTCTGTTTGTTTGTTTGAACAGTTACATACTTGCAGAACTGCTTTAGCTACAGTCCCAGTTGTAGCCTTTCGAGCCCAATGATTCTTGGCAGTTGCAGGCTGTCCCCATGCCTGTGACCAACTGCTATAGGGGCACTCAATGTGATTTGCCAGTGAATTTCAAAATGTTTCCTGAATTGCAGAAACAAGAAGAATTGCATTGCCAAGAAGATGCTCTCACTCAGTTCCATGTTCTTATAGTAATAAATGTCTGTGCTCAAAACCTGCTCCAGTCCTTCCAAATATCAAACTCTTTTCTCAATCCAGTGGGCTCTCAATAAAGCATCTCAGTAAAATGGTTGTATGAATTAAACACTGCTGAACAAAAGTATTTTTTCTTAGACTTGTACAAAAATTGCCAAAACATTTTTGCTAAACTTTCCCCCAAAAGTCTGCTCAGGATGACAATTATGAGAAAATGTTTGAGACCCAATGGTAACAATTTGGCAAAGTAGAAGAAAGCAAAGCCAGAGCATGTATTATAATAGAAAATTATATGCTTACATGAGGCACAAAAATCACAACTTGTAATAGTGCAAGCAAATTTGCAACTCTAAATTAACTTTTACACACACTTTATGTTTCCCTATATTGACAGTTTGTTGTCTAACAGCTCTCTGTGGTACTTCAGGCAAACTCCACATTCAGCAAGAGTTAAAAAAAAAAAAAAAAAAGGAACCATTTCAGAGGAGGATTCCTATTGTCCTCTACACTAACAGCAACAACACCCAGGTTTTTTTAGCTATGCAAAGCAGTCATTTTACCAAGGACCTTTAATTACTGAATTCTTTCTTCTCCAATATTTCTACTTTGAAAAAACTTCCAGTGCACCAGAATTTCAGACTAAGGGAAACATAAAGCAATACAGGCCATATAACATGCACATTATTGCAGAATGAGCAATACAAAAATCCAACATTTCATCCTTCATGGGAGTCTATATATTGTTCACTTGGCAATAAAGTGTATTAATTACACTTTGATTTTCTTGCTTCACTTCTCTATACCATGCCTGGTGTGCTGATGTGTAGAGAGAATTTGCCTTTTTGAAGTTTTGCTGACAGCATTACAGAACCATTTTCTCTAGAGCACCCTTTTGAAACTTGTATTTTGAAACCCTTTTTATACTATATCAATTTTGCTACATCTGCAAAAAATATTACTTGCCTGAGGGTTCTTCTTTTTCTTTCAGTCATGCTGCCAGGGGGCTGATTGTTTCTGATTGCTAAAGTCAAAACTCCCTGAAAATGGACTATTCAAGCTGAAGAGTATTTCACATAAGCATGGCAGGTTTTCCAGTCACCTTAGTTATCTATATTATCTAGTAACACAGTTCCTAGGTAACAGAATTTATAGAATCATTTGAGCTGGCTTCATTAACCACCTGGGCAGAAAAAGAATTCTATCACTTGAGATTCTGGGATGTCAATCGTAGAATAAAGCATTTGACCACTTTAAGAAGAACGCAGTGTAAATGAAACAAATGGATATATAGGTGACATATATAGGTCTCTAAAACCTAACGTATCATTGCCAAAATTTCTCATATGAGTCATTTAACCAAGTTTTCTTGTTTTCAGCACACAACTGGAAGAAAAAGATTTCAAGTTAAACTTGATGGGAAGACTATTAGAAGTCCTTTGTGCATTTACAACATAAAATTATATCCATTAGACATCAAAATGTCCACTGCATCATTTGTATCCTTTTCCTCTCTGTGAAGAATTGTTCGTACATTGTATTATCTATTGTTTCACTTCTTCAGGCAAGAGGGTTTCATTCATTTTCCTGCTACTGGAATGTGTACATACCATGCTCCCTGAAATGTGCATATTTGGTATAATATGCTGGGGTATCTGAAATTAAGACAGCGTTACTGATCTGATTGAATTCAAGAGTCAGTGTAAAGATGATAAGTATGCCATTGACCTCCATTTATACTTGTACTTTCTTTTACCATTTACCAGAGCCTCAGCACATAAATATTTAATTATTTCCCTGCCTTTCTTTTCCTCCTTTTCCCTCCTTTTTTTTTTTTTTTTTAAATTTTTTGGTAAATTTAGTAGTTCTGAATTTTTTATTTTACCTTACAGAAATGTAGGGACTTTCAAACAGAACAGCTGGCTGTTATCTGCTAGCAACTGATATATTTAATAAATTATTTCCTGTATTTAAAAGGTAATGATGTTCCTAGGCTAGGAATGCAGTGTGGGCTGCATTATGTGAGGCTGGAAAAGGAAGGGGTAAAGGCAACCTCTTCCTATACCAGCACTGAAACAGTCCTGCAGCCAACACCTGGGACTGCCTAAGCAAACTAATATTGAGATTCCTTGTGCAGACATTCATCCAAGTGTGGGTCAAAATCTGAAAGAACTGTAGAAAACCAGAGCTAGAAGACACTGCAAAAAACTATGCAGTCACCCCCTCTTCCCTAACCAAGATTTATTTAAGGTGTGTTGTTATTGACACATCCATTTCCAGCTTATTCTTACAAACCTTCGAAGATGGAGGTGTCACACATTCCCCACACAATCTTTTCCACAGCTTCATTATTTCCAGTATTGAGAAGTCTAACCCCACTCAGCACTGATGGTATTAGGCCATTAATGCTTTTCCTACACAACTACAGTATATAGAGAATAGCTTGCTCCATTCTTCCTTGTGATGGGTTTTCACATACTCATAGACACTTGGTATCTTCATTCATATGTCCCTCCTTCTAACTAAACAGCCCGAATCTTTCAGTTTTTCCCTTATGCCAGGGACCTCTCATCATTTTCCCATTTTATTGCTGGATCCTCTCTTCAAAAGAAATACACTCAAAAAATGTTTACTGCACTTAAAAAACTGTAATATATAATTTCTAATTAGAAGTTCTGTGATAGAATGTTTAACTGGCACAACAAAAACTCCAAAGTAAAATACCCTGAAAAATGTTCATAAACACTAACCTATCAGCAATGGGTGTCAGCCTCATTCAGCAAGATATCTTAGTCATGTCACAGTTGAAGTAAAACTGATTAATCATGCATTGAACTAGAGGGAAAGAAACAGAAAGAATCACATCAAAGACACAAAAAGATAAACAAGACTGAGGGAAGACTTTTCAGTCAGACAAAAACATTCGAGGGAGGGAGGGAGGAAGGGACATGAGCTAGCAAGAGAATATCAGGTAACACAAACAAGTGGAAGGTAACTCAGCTGCAGAAATATACCCAGAATTTAGAGGAAAGAAAACATCTGTGACTACCAAAACTCTTGAAAAGTAAAATAATAAAATAAAAAAAAACTAAATAAAAATATTATAAACCCCCCCCCCAACAGACAGACAGCATAAAGGTGCAGATCACACAGAAAAAGAGGAAGAATATGGAAGAAACAATGAGCTTCCACTGCCTCCCTTTCAGGAATTTGACCATAGGAATCAAGAAGTACAAACCATATTTCATCCTATTCTACTTCAAAACAAGAGATGCTGAAAGGAATAGATGCTGTCTTCACATGCAGCATTTTTCTCTCTCTTTTCTACTATTATTGGGAGTCTGACCCAGCCCAGTTTCCTGTTAGTCTTTGTGCCCAGAGCCTTAAGACTGGTTACATAATCTCTTCCAAACATGCATGACTTATTAGAGAGCAAAAATTCAAGATTTGGGGGGCAATCTATTTAGCTAAACAGAGGCTAGGAAGTTAGCACAGATTAACTGTGCACATTTATACGATGCTGAGCATGATCACCAGCACAGTTTGCATGTTTCATGTCATAGAATCATCTTGAGCTTGATGAGAGATGTTCATACTGGCAACAGTCTGTGCCCCACACTGAGACTCAGGCTATTGTAAATGAGTAAGTGTGCACTTCTGCATGCTTTACCTTAAACAGAGAAAAATACAGACATGCAAATTAATAAATGGTGATTACCTCAGAGCAGTAGTTTTCCCATTTCTGTGAGTACATGTAACCTGCCTGGTTTGGTACCCAATTTGTATGTCCCAATATTTGTTCTCCTGTCTGTTCTGTCTGTTTCGATTCCTCTTCTTCTTAATTAACTCACGAGCCTCGGGATCCCGAACTGCCTTTTCTCTGTCCTTTTCCTTGTCTTTGTTCTTCCCTCGTTTCCTCGCTTGCCTTATTTGTCTCGAATGGGGCACTGAGCATGTGCTCCATGGTCCCACATTTAGGCTATACAGGCTTTCTTCAGCAGCACACGGGCTAGACTGACAGATCTGAAACTCGGTGAGGTTAGGACAAGCAGACCCACCGAATTGAGGTGGAGCCACAACATACCGAGTTCGATGCTGAAGCCCACTGCCACAGGTCTTGGAGCACTCCGACCAGGGTGTGAATTCAGCCACAATGCAGTCCTGCCGGCAGGGGATGAGGCATGCCTGCTCCTGGCGGGGCTTCGGCTCAAAGTACTCGCAGATGACATCCTCAGCTGGCACCCCATTGGACTTCTGGATACAGGTGATGTCCCTTATCTGGATCCCTTCCTCCCCTCTGATGCACTCTAGGGGCTTCTCATGGCTCCGGGAGAGGATAGGTCGGCACTGGTTCCAGCTGCCGATCTGCCAGTCGTACAGTTCCTTGTGCCAGTCACAGACCCGAAAACAGGTCTGCTGGTTGTCTGGCCGTTCTGCCTGCTTGCAGTTTGTTGGCAGCGTGGTCCAGCCCTCCACGTGGGCACACCATACCGCTCGTGTCTGGATGCCACCTGGACCGCATTCATCTCCCATGCATCTCCCCCATGGACCTGGAAAACAAGAGAATATGCCAACATTGCACACTTAATTGTTTTTCTGCAACGGTACAAAACCAAGCTCACAGAACCAGTTTTGCATTTCCTACATCAGTCTAATTCTTGGAGAATCTGAAATTTGGAAAACACAAAACAAGTATGGGATTATTCTTCATCTCCAATTTTTACAATTACAGATACATTTCACTTTTTTGTCCTAGACAAATTGAATTTCAAGAGCATATACACATATACAATTAATCATACTAGAGAACCAAGAACTGAGCAATCACAAAGCCATCATGTATTTCTGACTAGCAAGAAAGGAGCCAAATTCCTCCTCTCCAAGGTATGAATCTAACCTTGTCTCTCACCTGCATGAATACCCTTTCCTGGACTGTTCTGGTTTCTGCTTCACATTTCCACTGCACAACTCTTTATACTCTGATGCCAATTAATATTCCATTCTCTTCCTTCCACTTTGTGTTAAATAATGAAAGCAACATATTACATTTTGAAAAACAGAGGTAATTTCAGGTAGGACACTTCTGTTTTTTCCTTTATTATAACTAAAATAAAATGTAAAAGCCAGTTAAGGAGTTTTTGTTCCACACGATCTGTGAAAAGATTATATGGAATAAATTCTTGAAGACAGAGACATACCAGCTGGTACCTATCTGAAAAACAGAAGTTACTGCTTTTTTAAACTCTCTAAGGTCTATGGTAAATACTCAACATTCTGTTATAATTAGTGGCAACAAAACCAATAAAACCCCCTATCCTCGAAAGCTGATATGGTTGCTTTTTCTGTTATTAAAAACTGTAGTATTCACCTGGTTCAACTCACAAAATCCAAAATCAGAAGGTAAAAAACCTGTATTTTTCAGGTTTTTTAAGACATACCATACATTGACTTACTATGAAAGAGGAAAGGAACAAGCAGTTCAGAAAAAAAACCTGTAACCACTTCCCAGAGAAAAGACATCTATCTGCAGACAGTTGGTCACACAAAAGACAATTTCGCTGACTGCGGAGTCCTCAAGAAAATGGGGCCAGGCCACACAATCCTTGTTCATCTGAATGACCTCAGTAAGAAGACTATTTGTGCGAGTAAAGTCATGAGAGATGCTGGCTGAGCCTTTGTTATTTCCAAAGGTCATTAACAGAATAGTTCTGGTACTGTATATGAGTAAGTTAAGCGAACTATGGCAGGCATGAGTTATTTACAATACTTTCTTATTGCATGACTGTAAGAAATATGAAGCTGTATCTTATTACAGATTCCCATAACCTTTAAACCTCTCACTGACTTCAACACACTTTGCAGCTGTTCATCCAACACTAACTTCAGTAGCAGTTTGGGAATGGGTTGATGACAGGCTGTACACTTAACCTCTGCTTCTCATCACCTCTTTTTTAAATGGACACTGTGGCTGAACTGTTTGTAGTTCTAAAATCCTACGCATTAATACTCTAGAGCAATGCCAGCTGGCAGAGATCCATTCAGTCCATAGAAACTCCTCTGTATTTTTTGCAGATTAAGTTTGGATCAGGGTTTCCAAGGTTTAGCTCGCTATCCAGAAAAATAAATGTATATTAAATACAAATACATTTCAGTTTCCATTTCAGCAAGATTATCCTACTTTATATCTAACCAGCCTTCCACAAATGACATAATCATTGTTGTATTTAATTTAGGTATATTTACACTGAGTTAAGAGATACCATTTCCCCAGAGCATTACTTTGAACACTTGACAACTTTAAAAAGAATAAAGACTGCAGAAAATCTGGAACTAAAGCAGAGATACTAAAATAATCATGACTGAAATAAAGCTAAATGCTTCATTTGGCAAACTACTAATGTGTATCTTAGCAGATCACTGCACGTTGTGTTCACTGTGTGTGTTCAATGAAGAAATCCCTCTTTTTAAAGATAGGTCTTTACTGTACTCCAGGAGAATAGTTTGCCTATTTGGTATACTACCAAATTTCCAATCATCAGTTATCCAAGAGATTACATTGTACCTAAAAATTGTGCTTCACTTCTAAGTATCTTCAATCTGAGTCATTGACATGATTATGCTAACACAAATAATAAAAATCTCAGCCTCTATACATTAACTACTGCCTTTGGCAATGTAAATGTGAAAAAAATAATCTCTATGTGAGTATGATAACTGACCAAAATAAGCTCTTCCAATAGATTACAAGAATGTTGCTTTTAGAACTGGATCCAAAGTAAAGATGAGGTGCACAGATAGGCTTAGGTATTAAGCACTGACAGTGAGTACCAAGAAACCACATTTACATAAACCTTTGAGAAAACTACTACTCAGCAGCTCTAGGTTCATGGAATTGTTGACACAGCAGTATTAGTGATGTGTCTGATCCTCCCCCTTATTCAGTTGATTTTTAAGATTAAGTACAAAATAATCTGTTTAGAGTGCAAAGGTACAAGTACACCAAAAGCTTAATTTTTCACTCTCCTGCATGCTTTTTTTATATGATTATGACAGACCCTATAGCGAGCCACAGTTTTGGGGCAGAGATCTGTTTAGGCTTTGTCCTTAGCGAGCTTCCTCAAAAGACTAAAGGGCTTCTACGCTTGACCAAACCAAACTTCATTTGCGGAGAAACTTAAAATTTGCAGAGGGGGGAGGTGTTAAAGAAAGAAAGCTGAAAGCAAAAGCAAGAAACCAAAAAAATGAGTTACACACAATTCTTCCGCTGCCCTGTGAGCCTCCTTGGTGGCTGTGCCTCCCTCTCATGCAGTAGCTTTCTGAGTGTCAGTAAACTCTGTCTCATGCTCTCTGGCCTTTAGAAATCCTCCCTCTCCCTGCAGTTTGGCCACCTCCTGCCTGCTATATCCACCACTCTCTCAAACTTTCTTTTCTATGCAATCTCCTCCATCTCTGCAGATGGCTCTGCCAACTACTTCAACAATTAGGAACAAACAAACAAAAAAGTGTAACCAGTACTATTCTTCAATCTGTGGCAATGAGAAAAAAGCCTGACAGTGGATTAGGACTATTTTGGGATGCAGTTCTAGTTATTTGGATAAAGTCACAAGGAAACGTGGCTAGTTTTGAAGAGAAAGCATCCAGCATGTGCTTACACTATTTCTTTGCCTGCTGGTAAATACATCACTGAATATATGTGGTGAAAAACCAGTGAAGGCAGAGGGCTTGAATGAACCTTGTAAGTGAGAAGTCCACATACAGATCACCTGCAATATGCTTTTTATATCATATCATTATTATGTGCAGTGCATTTATCACAACAGTTGTAAATGAAATTTGGGGATAAAATCTCCTAGAAACTAGTGTAGTACAGATATGCAACTCGGCAATGAAAGAGATCAGCAGAGCAATGCAGAGTCTCACCCACTGCCACCACTTAAAGGCTGCAGGACTTGGGGGGTGGCTGCTCTTTCACAAATCCTCAGCTGATGTTAAGCACTAGTAACAACAGAAAGTCTTTAGGAAAGCTGTCAAGTCTAATCAAGGCTTCATATGATGGTTTAATTTGCTCTTTATGAATATTCTTCAGGTTCTCTCTCTCACACTGAAGCAGTGTTCACGCAGACACTGCTCTCCCTGCTGTGCACTGATCCAGTTACACATGCTCAATGGGATGCATGTGCACTCAAACCATTCCACACTGGGGAAAAAAAGCTGTTACTGTGAATGCAAAGTAGTTTCTCATAGGATTTTGTTTTAAACATATTTGGATAAACAAGTCATAGTTTACCTGTAGTGAGCTATACATGTCTCAATTTATCTGCTCTTTGTTTAATCAGCATATTACAAATGGCAGTTACAGAAATAAATAGGAAGCACTCTTCATTTTTCGTTGTTGGGAGTTGTCACTAAAGTCTTAGTGAGTTTAAAATGTCATTTGTAATTCTTTGTCTCCTAAAGAGATTACTCGTCTATCTTGTAAAACACAATACTAAGATTCCCTAAGCTTCTGCAGGATTAACATTTATTTTTTTAGGGAGCAGGAAAGTGAATTAACCATTACTTCAAGTTTATTCTGAAATTTCAGGGAGTCATCACAATGGAGTCAAAAAATTGAGACAAAAACCCCACTAAAACACTGATAGCTGTGTATCTGAGAACAAAGTAAGCTATCACAGTATTTAATATCTTACACATTAATATTATTTCAGGTATTAGTATTAACAATATTTGAAGAAGAAAAAACTTAGTTTGAACTTTGATCCAGGGCAAATAAGGTTATGTGAAAATCCCTAGAGCTTTTTTCCACATTCAAAAAGGAGAGAGGGGGGGAAAAAAAAAAAACAAAACAAAAAACACCCAGCCCAAACTATCCCCAAATACAAACATAAAAGTCAAACATGTCTTAAAGCATTGAGCAAAACTTTACTCCCATTTTTAGCAAATGAGGGTTGCACCGCTGATATAATCTGAATTTTTAATTACTTTCAGGAAGAACTGGTTTTGACCCATTTTGTGTTACTGGTTTGGTGCCTGTAAGTAGCATTAACAGTTTAATGCCAGAGAGAGAGACTCGGACTGCACAAGACAATGAGCAGCTTAGTTTTCAGTATTTTGAGAGGATTGTATTTAAAGAGACTATTGAGAGACTGATTAGCAGGAATCTATTTTTTCTAAGTTCAGAAACAAGCTAACCCAATATCGGAGACCTCAAATTCCTTTGTATTATGAGAAGGTTTTGATGAGGGCCATGAAGGTTAACTGGATGATACAGGGCTGAGAGTCAGAAGTACACCAGTATTACAAGATACTGTTCAAGCCTAAGCAGTAAATCTGGAGAGAGGTCAAAAAGACAGCGATCAAGAAGCCTTTGAAGGACTCGGGAGACGACAGTGAGCAAACTGCAGCTCCTGGTAGCATTGCCGGTCAAGAAGCAGGATGAACAGCAGGCCATCAAGAATGTAACAGCCTCAGAGTTGTCACCAAAATCAATTGCAGATCCACTTGGCTAAATTAAAATATGATAGGCTCATCTATATCTTGGTACAGTATACCTATATTATCTATGTGTGTTTTACACAATTATGATGGCAAAGGAAAAACAATAGCTGCCACATCTGAGAATTTTTATCATAGACAGTAGCTAAGTGTGAGTTTAAACAGGAAACAGTCTCACTGATACAGACACATTGCCTATTACACTGGGAAGAAGTAATACAGCAAAATGCCAGACTTCTAGAAAAATTATTGATATCTGCTTTGTTTTGTCGGTGGTTTTGGTTTTTTTTTAAATATAGAATCTGAGATGCTGCCAACATGACAAGCTGGCCACATTTGGAAAGACAGATTCTATAATTTATACTATAGGGAGTGCCAAGACAGTAGAAAATCACTGACAGACAAAACCTTTATTTTTGCCTCTTTCACACCCGTGGCAGGACTCCCTGGGTGCTGTGTGACTTGCCACCTGCTCTATTTGCCAGCAAACTCTTCCCCTCCAGGAGCTCTATGGATCACCTTGACTGTCACTTCTGTTTAATGCTTTTGTCTTTCTCGGCTCTGCTTTCAGAGGTTGAAAAGAACACGCAAGACAGCGTCTGCATCAAATGAAATGGTTTCAGGATGTGGAAGAGATAAAAAAAGGAAAGTATTCTCAACATAATAAAACATAACATCTGTGATTCAGAGGAATATAATGGAGAATCAAATATGCCTCCAAATTATGACTCCTAGATCAATTTTTTTCATTTCCTGGTAGTAAAAGGGACAGCGTAAGCCACAGTGCCATTCAAATAATTCCAGAATATGAAGGAAAAGTTGTTCATGTTTCACAAAATAACAAGGAAATGTAAAAATTAACATTAAAAACAAGTGATGTAGATTAATCTAATCCACAAATTTCACATTGTTTCCCCAGCTTGCCATGGTACACTTTCAAACAATGGGGTAAAGGCAAACTTGGAAGTATATAAATATCAGCCACTTAGAAATCTTTCTAGATGTGCACATAATTACTAAGGCATTTTGTAAGTGTAGGCGCTTTTCTTTTTTCTCCTTTTGATATCAACTGGGGAAATACATTCACAGATGTTCCTGATATTAATTACCATGTCATTCAGAGTATTATCAATCTGTTTTTAAATTTGTCTTAAAATTGTGAATGTAACACACACAAAATAAACCCAAAAGTAACTGTACCAGTTTAAATTTTGATATCAACATCGCAAAAAATATAACGCTTATTCAGTGTTTTCCTTTCTGAGCATTTTCATATTAGAACCCATATTAGAACCTTACAAATTAGTGGAACAAAATTTTACTTATTTTCCTCTAGCAAGTACTCCTTTTGTATATTAGAATACTGATACAACTTAAACAAGGTTGTGTAACTACATAAGCAAAAGTTTTGAATTTAACATGCTTTCCCAGAGTTGATGCAACAGCCTCCTGTACTGTAATTCATGGTAGATTAACACCACATTTCACTTAGTAGAGGAGCTTTATGTCTACTTTATGCTTTTTCTGCTTAACTTTGTGGCAATTCTAATGGGTATTGACATTTTCTTTTTTTCATCTGTTATAAACACAGAGAGGGTAAAAAGTATCTATTTCTAAAATTAAAAAAAAAACATAAAGAAAAAAAAAAGCCCTAAAAATGTTTCTCCTTTAAGATAATGCTAGCTCTTCATCCCCTGAACACCCAGGCCTGAAAACCTATTTCCACAGTAAAAAACACAACAA
>WUAM01000323.1:19312327-19329671 GCA_024336885.1 Actenoides hombroni
AAAATTTTTCTCCTTTAATATAATGCTAGTTCTTCATCCCCTGAACACCCAGGTCTGAAAACCTATTTCCACATTAAAAAACAAAACAAAACAAAAACTAGAAAACACAACCACCTCCTTATATTTGTCACTGTTTCTTTTTTTTTTTTGGTTGCTCTGGTTGTGCAGATTCAATTTTGTAAATAAACCACATCAGAGTTCACACTTTTCATACCACATTTCTTGCCAAAGTAATTTGAATGTACACTGGCTTAACACCCTGAAAATCATTATCTACACCGAACCCATTGAGAGCCTCCAGCCTGCAGTAGTGGTGCAGCACAATTATCTAAAGTATACGCTAGCATGTACACAAACATGAAAGGATGACAGTTTATAGTGCAGAACTATCTGGCTTTGTGTTGTTGCCATACCTGTAATGAAATCCTTTCCTTTAGGCTTACTATAAGCTTAATCTAATTTTCAAAACATTATTCAGTTTTAAAACAGTTCTTCTTCCAAACTTGTAATTTTTTAGCATGAGTTCCTCTAACTATTCATTCTTCCTTTACATAGCGTAGCAGTAGTGGATAAAATGAATACTGAATGAATACACGAAAGGAATACTTAATTGAAGCAGCATGCTTTAAAGAGAAATAGAGCTTCTGTGTTCTACAAAGTGATTGCTTTGCTTTGAGCCTCTAGTCATGTTGTAATAAATACTTTTGATATTATAAGATACTGAATACAGTTTCTTCTAGCCCACAGTCTGTTTACATATAAAGCTGGTTTATGAACATTTCTTAGTTTCATTAGAGGTGGCATTAAACCACATTAACATATTTCTCACACTCCTCTCCTTCTGTTCTATCTCTAGTTACACTGCTGGCTGAAAAGCCAGATAATGCTCTTCTGACAAAATGATGATTCCCATACATAGCAAACAATCTTGCAGGCTCTGTAAGTTGGAAGACAGACTTTATTAACCTACGCTTGTGTTTCTCCCAGATGTGTGTTTTGGGTTTTTTTTTCTTATTACAAACAGTTGAAACCTGCTCTTCATCTCCTGCATGAGACAGACTGAGTCAGACCAAAGACCTACCTACACCAGCACCCACCTCCTACAGCAACAAAGAACAGAGACTTGAAGAAGGTACAGAAATATGGTGAGCATATATATACAATGCTGGTACCCTCCCAGCTTCCCACCTTTTCACAGCATGACAAAATGGTAGGGATTGGAATGAACCTCTGGAGATGATCTAGCCCAACACCCCTGCCAAAGAAGGTTCACCTAAAGCAGGTTGCACAGGAACATGTCCAGGTGGGTTTTGAAAGTCTCCAGAGAAGGAGACTCCACAACCTCTCTGGGCAGCCTGTTCCAGGCTCTGTCATCCTCACAGTAAACTTTTTCCTCATGTTCAGGTGCAACTTCCTGTGTTCCCATTTGTGCCTGTTTCCCCTTGTCCTATCACTGGGCATCACTCAAAAGAGACTGGCCCCATCCTCTTGATACCTGCCCTTTAGATATCTGTAATCATTCATAAGATCTCCTCTCAGTCTTCCCTTCTCCAGGCTAAATAGAAGAGGTCCCTCAGCCTTTCCTCGGAAGAGAGATGTTTCAGTCCCTTAATCATTCTTATAGCCCTCTGTTGGGCCCTCTGTCTCACTTGAACAGGGGAGCCTGGAACTGGACACAGTACTCCAGAGGTGGTCTCACAAGGGCAGAGTAGAGGGAGAGAACCTCCCTCGACCTGCTGGTCACACTATTGATGATGCATCCCAAGATACCATTGGCCTTCTTGGCCACAAGGGCATACTGCTTGCTCATGGTTAACTTGTTGTCCACCAGGACTCCCAGGTCCATCTGTACGGAACTGCTTTGCAGAAGGTCAGCCCCTAACCTGCACTGGTGCTTAGGGTTATTCCTCCCCAGGTGAAGGACCCTACACTTGTCCTTGTTGAAATTCATTAGATTCCTCTCTGCGCAACTCTCCAGTCTGTCCAAGTCTCACTGGCAGCACAACCTTCTGGTGTATAAGCTACTCCTTCCCAGATTTTTATCATCAGCAAACTTGCAGAGGGTGCACTCCATCTCTTCATCCGAATCACTGACAAAGATGTTGAACAAGACTGGATCCAGTAATGGCCCCTGAGGAACACCACTAGCCACAGGCCTCCAACTAGACTCTGTGCTGTTGAACACAACTCTAAGCTCTGGCATTCACCCAGTTCTCAACCCATCTCACCATCCACTCTTCTAATCCACACTTTTTAAGCTTTCCTGTGAGGATGTTATGGGATACTGTGTCAAAAGCCTTGCTGAAGTCAATGTGGACAACATCAACTGCTCTCCCCTCACCTACCCAGCCAGTCACACCACTATAGAAGGCTATCAGATAGGTCAAGCATTGGTCACTCCTTGGTGAATTCATGCTGAGTACTCCTGATAACCTACTTCTCCTCCAGCTCATTCTCCAGAATGAGCTGTTCTACCACCTTTCCAGGGATCCAGGTGAGGCTGACCAGCCCGTAATTTCCTGGGTCCTCCTCCTCACCTTTTCTGAAGACTGGAGTAACATTGGTTTTCCTGCAGTCCTCAGGCAACTGTCCTGTTCTCCACAACCTCTCAAAGATGATGGAGAGTGACTTAGTAATAATATCAGTTCTCTCCCTCAGCACTTAGGGATGCACTCCATGGAGGCCCATGGATTTGTGAGTGACCGGCTTGCCTAAATGATTTCTAACCCAATCCTTGTTGACCAAGGGAAAGTCTTGCTTTTTCCAGACTTACTTTCTTACCCCCAGGGTCTGGTATTCCTGGGGATCAGCCTTAGCAGTAAAGACTGCAGCAAAGACAGCATTCAGTTACTCCAGCTTCTCTATATCCTCCATCATCAGGGCACCCACCTCTTTCAGCAGTGAGCCTATACCTCCCTTAGTCTTTCTTTTGCTACTGAGTACTTGGAAGTCCTTCTTATTGTCTTTTACATCCCTTGCCATATTTAATTCCAAGAGGGCCTCAGTCTTCCTCCTTGCATCTCTACGTACTCTGGTAATGTTCCTAATATTCCTCTCAAGTGGCCAGTCCCTTTTTCCATGTTCTTTAATATTCCTTCTTCTATTTCAGGTTTTTCCAGAAGCTCCTTGCTCATCTATGCAGACCTCTTGCCTTCTCTACTTGATTTTTTACTCAAAAGAATGTACCAATCTTGAGCTTGGAGGAAGTGGCGCTTGAATATAAACCAGCTCTCTTGCCTGCCCCCTACCTTGTAGAGTCCTAATCAATGAGATTCTTCCAATTAGGTCTTTGAAGAAGTTAGCTCTCCTGAAGTCCAAGGTTGCAATCCTACTTATTGCCCTTCTTCCTCGTATGATATGAAAGTTCACCATCTTATGGTAACTGAAGCCAAGGCTGCCCCCAGCCTTCACGTCCCCAACCAGACCTTCTTTGTTTGTTAGTATGAGGTCCAGCAGCACGCCTCTCCTTGTTGTCTCCTCCAACATCTGTGTCAGAAAGTTATCATCAATGCAGGAACCTCCTGGACTGTGTGTGCCTAGCTGCATAGCCTTTCCAGCAAATATCAGGGAGGTTGAATTACCCCATGAGTACCAGGGCATGTGAGCATGAGACTACTTTCAGCTGTCTGTAGAAGATCTCATTGTCTTCCTCTTCCTGATCAGGTGGCCTGTAGTAAGCACCCACAACAGTGTCACCCTTATTAGCCTGTCCCTTAATTCTTACCCATAAGCTTTCAACATATTCTACATCCCACCCTAGGCAGAGATTGCTACATTCCAATTGCTCTCTAACATAAAGAGCAACTCCATCACCTCACCTTGCTGGTCTGTTTTTCCTAAAAAGTATGTAGCCATCCATGACACCATTCCACCATGCCTCTGTAATTGCAATGAGATCATGGCTTAGTGACTGCTCCTAGATCTGCTTATTTACCATGCTGTGTGTGTTGCTGTACAGGCATTCCAGAGCTTTAGTCAAGCAAGAAGGTTTCCCCAGAGGGGTGCAAAAAGATCCAGCATAGTCATACACACCCTTGAGGTGGTTGGAGTTCTGCCTCTCACCTTGGAAGGCTGCTAAGGAACATTTGTCCCTGCTCTTGTTGGTCTGACTTATTACCCAATTTGGCTGGGATGGCACATGCTTTACCATTTTGGAATCCACCCCCCAAGTCCTTCAGTTTAAAGCCTGCCTTAGCAAATTGTCCAGACTACTGCAAAAGATTCTCCTGCCTCTTCAAGACAGGTGTATTCCATCCCTCCCTAACAGGTTACAGTAATCCAAGAGTGTCTCATTGTCACAAAACCCCAAACCCTTGTGAAGGCACCAGCCATGTAGTCGGGAGTTGATATTCATTGTTCATCTATTTCTGGCTGCCCCCTTTCCTCTAACTGGTAAAATGAAGGGCAAGATAACTTGGGCACCAAAGTTTTTCAAATGCACCCCCAGGACTATATGGATTTCCTTGATTCTGCCCAAGTTCTGGCTCACAGTGTCATTCATGTCCACATGGAAGAGTAACAGTAGGTAGTGGTTGGTGCTCTTGAAAAGTTGTGGCACCCTCTCGGCCATGTCTTAAATCTTAGCTCCCAAGAGGCAGAATACCTCATGTAACCCCCTGTCAGGCTGGCAGATGGATGACTTGGTGCCATTCTAACAGAGTCACCCACTACAAACACATGTAATTTCTTTTTACGGTGTCCACTATATGCTGCTGGTGAAGCTTCTTCATGCAGAGCTTACTTGCAGGTGTCTATTTCCAGCTCACACATCATGGTAGACATGTTAGTACAACCCTTCTAATATAATTTATATTTATACATGGACATCAGATAAAGAATATTCATGTGTTCTTCTATTGCCTTCTAAAGATGAGTTTTAGAAATCATATTAGAAACTCCTAAACTTTCTGTTGATTTGTTTTGGTTTTCTTCCCCATGTAAGGCTACCAGAAATGTAAGCATGGCATGAACCTATTTTTTCTTATTCTGTGGGCAAGGAAATACTGAACAAAAACCATTCCCATAAACAGCAGAGGCAATTCCAAGTGAATATGTAAATAGTTACTTGTGATATTATACAGACTGTATTAATGAGTAAATACTAACATTTTACAGTAAAAGCCCTATAATTATATAAGCAACAATAACATCACCACAAACTGTTCTTATCTATGTACTTGTAGATTTTTACAGCTCTGCATCAGAATTTGATTTTAATGGATAGATTATCGAGAAAATCAATTCAGGATCCACTGCCTATTACAGAGGTGAATTTGATTTTTATAAAGTAAGATGAGGTTTTCCCCTTGGTTTTGAACCAAGCCTCACTGTTTTCTCCCCATTGCCATTTTGCATTCAATTTACTCACAAATCACAAAGCAAATTGTAACTGAAACACTGCTAAAAGAACATTTTACTCGACCTGAAAATCTCATTGCTAGTATGATTCTCAGTGACTATACATGGAAATGCAGATTCTGCACTATTTCAACCAACTGAGGCTTACCCTTTTCATCAGAGTGAACCCCAGTTAGATCAACTGAAGAAATACCACTAGCCCTTGCCATGACACTTGGGTATCAGCATACATTGCGGCACCCATTTCTGGGTACTATTACCAGAGTTTATTTCTGTGCAGAGTCTCATGCAATCTCATGAGAATCGACCATAATGAACAGGTTACAGGGCCTTTCAATCAGATCACTTACACTTCTCTCATGAATAATTTTGCAATTCAGTTTATTAAGTGTGATTTTCTTCAGTACATGCAGGCTGATATATTAAAAAGAGAAGACAAAATATTTCTGTTTCAACTAGCATCAAGACCAAGTGAATGCTTTTATTTTTCTGCCTCTGTCTCATTTTCTGCCCTTTTATTTCTTTCTCTTGCTCATCATGGCTTCCTGCTGTGGTGCTGATGGCCAGAAGTGCTAGTTGCGAGGCTGCTGCAACCACAGGGTACATCTGTCAACATAGGCCATCAAGCTTGTGCCAGCCCAGCAGTTTGTAATCTCAGTCTCTGCTTACATTAGCCAAGGGCAAACAAGACAAAAAACACCTTCACTGAGATATGAAGAAATTCACTGCTACAGCTTTTCAGAGACTGGCTACAGCTTTCCTACTAGATTATTAGAACCAAACATCAGAAATTAAATGCAGGATCTTTGTGCACTGACTTTTTTAAAGGGTCAGACTTTCTGCAAGATGGTCTGCCATCAGACAAAGTATTGGGAAGTTGGTTAAACAAAACCACTTTCGTTGCATGAAGTGACAAAGAGATTTAGGTTGTACTCTCAGCCATACTGCCTGCCTGCAGGATGGTCTATGTGCACTATTTCTGTCTCCTTGCAATTCATCTGCTTCTGTGTAAAACAGGGACAACAATATGAATTTTTAAAGGCCATTTAGATATATTGATGAAAAAAGGTGTGCAAGTAGTAAATAGCAGTAGGAATACATGTTCTGTCATTTTCTCTCAGGAAGCACACAGTTTACTCAATATCTTTCCCTGGAGCTTTGCCCTAAAACCCAGTTGCATTGAAAAGTGTGTTTTAATAAAAAAAAGTGAGAAGCCCAGACAATAAACTGCTGCTTTTTCTTACTCTTGACAGAAATCTTATTCATAGAGCACAGGATGCATACTCCTCGTCTGTGCCTTCCCTCTGCATCTTTGGCTACAGAGAGCTAATATAGATATTTAGGGATCAAATAAGAAGTTTTCTTTGACACTAATGGAATAACGTGAAATAGGAGACCTACTTAATGAATATCACTTAGATGAAGTTCTGGTCTTGTCATCGTTTTGGTTTTCTTCTAATTCACTGGAGCAAAGAAAGTTTCATAAAACTGCATCTTCTAAGTATAGAATATTACACAAAGGGTCATTTAATATATTTATTTTTACTTATCTTTAAATATTTCATTATTTAAATTGCCTATATGTTGGACTGAAATAACAATCCAGTCATAAATCTTTTGAAGTGCAATAAGACTTTATGTCTTGCTGAGATACATTCCCCCAAGCATATCCTCTGTTCATTTATTATTCGTTATCATCTGTAGTTTGTTGAATTCCTGTGAAATCTATTTTCAATTTTTAAATGGCAACTTTCCCTAAAATTGTGGTTCTTTCATTATAAAGACACAGTGTTTAAAAATATGGGACAGAAAGTCAAAGCCAACAAAGCCATGTGGATGTAAAACTATTGGTGCCACTGTGTATCAAACAAGGATAGATCTACATGAGTTTTGAAGAAGTCTTGTCAGAACCGTATGAAACCTGTCACTGCAATGTATGCAAAATAATATCTACATCTGAGCACTCTAGAACCAATCACTTTAATTCCAGACAACTGAGATAATTAATTCAAAAAAGTGACTTTCATCTGAGAAATATGTTGCACGATTGTATTAAAATAAGTATTTTTTTCTATTTCTATGATGTTGGAAATATATATAATAAAATCTTCTGTGTAAACAGTTTTTTTCCATTTTTATTTTAGAAATAAGTTATAATTTCTATGAAATATTAATGTAGGCAGCCATTTCAGTATCTCAGACTATACTGTAACTCTGGCTTTTGAAGAAAACTCCCCATTAATAACAGCAGGGACTTCTGCTTAAAAATACATGATCTGGTATTATCTTATGGATCTATTACAAGCACCCATGATGTCCTCTTAAAAATGCAATGGATCACTATTGCAAAAATTTAAAAGGAGGGTATCACAAGAGTATTCTTATACCAGAAATCTGCAGAACATTTCTTTAGATTCCTCTCACCCATCAAAGAAAGAGACAGGAATACAGTGACTGACCTCTGCCTTAGTCTTCTGTTCTAGCACAAAACCCACTTACCTTTACATTATTAGTACTACCTTTGATTTCTAAAGTTACTCCACAAAGGTCATTTCATAAAAAGTAACAGCAGAATCATTTAGTAGATGCTACTAGGAAACAACACCTCTTTTTTATCTTGACAGAAGAATACCTATACAGTGGGTAAAACTTTGGGGCTTTCTAGTATCACCTTAGACTTGTAGATTTGGAAAGATTTACGTGATTGTTACCTTGGCAAACTTACCATTTAAAAGAAGGTGAGAGATGGAGAAGGCGTTAGAGGACTTCAAATGTGAGAAGCTATGAGGCTAAGGAAGGAATACGTTATCAGGGCGAACTGCATGTTACTCTCCAAAAAGGCAAACACAAGAAATGAATTTTTATCTCTTCTATTCATTTGCTGCTGCTTTGGAAACTGTACTGAAGCGTCAAAGTTCAGCAGTGAGAAATGTCACTGAATATTCCTCCAGAATTATTTTATGCCACTATTTTCCTGTCCTCAAAGAAGACAGATTTCCTTTCTATTCACCTCTAAACAGGTCCTCATTCAGCCTTCAAGAAAACTGTAATCCTTGGATTTCATCAGATATTGTGAAATCCTCTAGAAAGGAAAATATGACAGATTTGCATCATGTGGTATTAGTTGGATATTTACTGACGCTATTGTTTTAGTCTAAATTTTTGAAAAAAGTAGAAATGTTATGAAAGAAATCCCAACAACAAGCAGGTCTGACAGAATTCTTGTGAAGATAAAAATTATCCCTCAAAACAAACAAAAACCCAACCAACCAAAAAAAAGAATACAAGCCCACAAACCCCACAGAATTCTACAGGAAAGAAAAATTCTTCCAGAAAGCTCATCAAAAAGTAAAACAGTAAGGCAGAGAAAGGTGTCACTTGACACTGCTATTAAAATAAGTAAAGGGAGGAAGGAAATAAACCTTTGGTTTCTGCTCTTTCAGACAATCAGCCACAATTTTAAAAGCCCATCCAGTAAAGATAATAAACTGGATAGTACTTCCTTTACCAAGTATATTTCTGTGAAAGGCATGCAAATGCTAAAATAAGTAAAATTCATATCACTGCAGAATTTTTAAAGGCACCTATTATACATTACAAACAATGGTTTAAATCATCTTGACTGTCATCAAATTCTTATTGTCAGCAGAAACTTAGGGATAATTTTATCAACCTCTTGAGATAAAACTGGGACCTATTTAATTTTCCACAGAATATGAACACAAAACAATACAGACAGAATATCTTATCTAATCTAAATATAGAAGGGAAGGTTAGAGAAAACTCATAGGGAATCTTATCTGTGCATACAAATATCTGAAGGGCGAGTGTGAAGAGGTTGAAGCTAGTCTCTTTTCAGTAGTGCCCAGTTCCAGGAAGTGCCCAGTTCGAGGACCAGAGGCAATGGGCACAAACTGAAACACAGAAGGTTCCCTCTGAATATCAGGAAACAGTTTTTTATTGTGAGTGTGACTGAGCACTGGAAAAGGTGACCCACAGACAACTTGGAGATTGCATCCTTGGAGGTATTCAAAAGCTGTCTGGACACAGTTCTGGGCAACCGGCTGTAGGTGGCCCTGCTTGAGCAGAGGGTTTGGATAAGGTGAGCTCTAGTGGTCCCTTCTAACCTCACCCATTCTCTGATTCTGTGAAATATGAGCACATGAATATCAACTGCAACAGTCACAAATGAAGTATCTGTTTACGCATTTTCCAGAATCTCAGGTCCCAAAACTTCAAAATGCCACAGTTTAAATCACTATACAAAGAATAAAAGGCATTATGTATTCATGAGTAGATATACCCAGAAAGTAGACAGTACAAAAATGTTATTTGCTTAGAGTTTGGGTTCATGAACTATAGAATTCAGTATGAAGTTTGTACCTTCCTAGAAATGGCTATTTAATTCTACAACAGAGATTCTGTATCAGAAAACTGACAGAAAGAACAATTTACTATGAAAACCATCTACAGAATTAAGAAAAATAACTAAGAGATTATTCTCATAGATTTAAAATGTGTAATATATTTTCACTTCATTAAATATTAACTACACTAGAAATGAATTCCTAAATATTTTTACAATTATTAACTCAAATTGACCAGAGAAAGAAATGTGACAGATACAAAATAATAGAAAAGATTCAAAATTATATATAGAGACTTTACAATGCACTCTTTAAGGATTACCACAAGTGTTAAATCTCCTTGTTTAAGCTTCATTGAACAATGTGTACTTATATGCATGTATTCATTCTTAAAATTCTTCCTCTCTCTGCTTCAAAATATTAGATAAACATGAAGCTCATTTTCTACATAGTGAAGGAACAGTTCATGTGGAAGCTTGATTTAAAGGAGAAAATAAGTATTGGGAGAAATCTATGTAAACAGGGGCATGATCACTTATAGTCAGTTGCACTAGTAGAAATTTTAGGACAATTTTTGTCTACTTATTAAGAAGCCACTGCAGCTAGAATTAGGAAAAATGTATTTGAAAAAAGTGTCTAGAGAGCTCAGTTCCTCAAAATTGCTGCAATGGTGCTGTGATGTCAGGTCAATCAAATGTCTAGGTATCTGAAGTCTACTTCACATTCTTCATTTTTGTTAATGATGGATTAGATCTGAATTCCTAGGTATAACTTTATAACAGAACTTCAAGAGAGATAAATCTGAAAGCATCTCTTCGTGATATAATAATATTCAATTAAAAGGCATTCCAGAAAGCAACTGCACCTGCATGAAAATCTATTATACAGCCCAAGAAGGCTCATCAAGCTAAATAACAAATCTTATCCTTTAAAAAGTCTGAGCTAACATTATACCACTTTGGCACAGCTCCTTTGGCTACATCACCTAGGAAATTAGAAATGTCATTCTTTATTTTACTTCACCTTCAGGTAAGAAGGTTAAGTCATTGGCAAGGAAATTTTAATAGGTCATATCTTTCAAAATCAATAATGAACTGGATTGGTGATACCTTTGAGAAGAGATGATTTCAATTAAAACAGCCCTCACCAGAGATAATGTGTAGAGAAGGAAGGTTAGTGTTGGACAAAGAAACACTTGCCCTCTTCTCAAATAGGTGATGCAAAGATCCTTATCAACCTGAATTATACTGAAAAAAAAAACCCAACAACTTCAAAAGGCTCTGAAAAATAGAAAGGACATTTTGTTTCAAGGAGACTCTTTACAAAGGAGTAGGAGTGACTGAAAAGTCTTTCCTAATAATTTTTACATCTAATCAACATGAAAATGTTCAAAAAAAGACCGTTAGGGGAATTTCAGTGTCTCAAAGGATATTTACAGTGATCTTATGGGCACTGCTTATTTTTCTGGAGAATATGTAAGAGGCAATTATCCATCCAGGCTACATTAGCAGCCATAAAAATCTCTCTCATTCTCTTCAGATGCACTATGGAAGCACAGAATCACAGAATTTGCTAGATTTGAAAAGACCATCTAGTCCAATCATTAATCTAACCCTGAGATGACCTTGACTAAACCATGACTCTCAGCATTATGACTGCATGACTCTTAAGCATCTGTCGGGATCGGGACTCAATCACTTTCCTGGGCAATCTGTTCCACTGCCTGATAACCCGTTTGGTAAAGAAATTCTTGCTAATTTGTAATCTAAACTTCCCTTGGCACAACTTAAGACCATTTCCTCTTGTTCTATCACCTGTTACTTGGGAGAACAGACTGACCCCCACCTGTCTACAACTTCCTTTCAGGTAGCTATAGAGAGCAATAAGGTCTCCTCTGAGCCTCCTTTTCTCCAAGCAAAATGACCCCAAGTCTCTCGGCCATTCCTCGTAAGTCATGTGCTCTAGACCCTTTACCAGCTTTGTTACCCTTCTTCGGACATGCTCTAGTGCCTCAGTGTCCTTCTTGTAGTGAGGAGCCCAAATTTTGTCCTAGAAGAAACACACATGCATTTGGCCTAAGTCTCCATCATACTGCAGAAATTGACTCAATTCCAATTTTACTGGAGAACTGGAGAAGCTCTTCCTCTCACTTAGAATACATAATTTGTGGCTGCTTAACAACAATTTGCCTCATATGTAAGTATAACAACCTAATTATAAATCAAACACAGGAGCCTAAATTTGTCTTATATACTTCGACCTCATTAGTGAATCCTCAACACCATCTCCCCCCCGCTTTTTTTTTTTTTCTTGTTTCCTTTTTTTCCTTATTATTCTACTATCTAGGGTGCTTCTTTTACCTGGAGTGAAAAACAGTCACAGTCTATCCAGAGAATGGACCCACTTTAAGAACAGTTTAAGAACAGCAGGTTAATGTAAGCTTAGGAAAGCTCAAACCAGCATGATACTGCTGAAATGAAAAAAAGTAGTCAGCTGTGTAGCAAAGAGAATAAACTATACTAGCAACTACACATATGACCTTATTATATGCAAATCACTGCACTCTGCTTAATTAGCAAGCTCTGCATTTTGCCTTCCAGTTCTGACTTTTAAAGGGAATAAAGCCACTCCAGAGTAGAACATTACAGCAGTAAGAAACCTGACTTCATGCCAGTTGACCAGAATTTCCCTAGAACATCACAAGACCATGTCAATCTTATCAGAGATGGGTATTACAGACAAAGGAAATTAAATCAGAAATGAGACTTCTTTCTTCTTCAACCATTCAAACAAATCACCAAGATGGCATTCTCTCCCTAGAATTCTCCAGGTTAAAACTAGATGCTTTTCTGGAAAATGCACTCTTTTGCTTATATTCGTTTTATCAGTCTAAGGACCAATTGCATCTGACTTTACTCTGTTAGACATTGTGCAGCTTCAGAGAACTAAAGTGTCCAGGTGCTACCCCATGGAGTCCACAAGCTACATCAGGCTCTGGGGAGATGTGCCTAATGTATGTGCAGAATAAACAATTTGATGACTGCAAGCATGTTAGATAATTTTGGTTAATCTGGGTTAATTTTTTTGCTTGGCTGTTTGCTTTGCTGGGTCTTCCTGTGAAGGTTTATGTCAGAGAGAAAATGGAAAACCGTAGAGAATAGTCAATGAGAAGTGTGCATGGAGTTGAGGTACCGTGACCACAGGGAGAGCAGAAAGAAATGTTTGAAACAGAAAAGCACAAGAGCAAAAAATAGTGGATTTCACAAGCAAAAAAGTCCCTACTTTAGATGCTTGTGCAGGTGTTAGTGCTTAAAATATCTTGCCTTAGTTGAGCAAGAACCTTAAATCATTCTCAAAACAGTCAGTAATTGCACAATCCATACAAGTATTAGTGCAATGTTTTGTTGCAGAGCACCTACAGAATTTCACACAAGTTAACTGTTGTCTTACTCCTGACACCCTGCCCTTGATAAGTCTCTGCAGTGTAGACAGACTGCCCACCCCTTTCCCCTCTGCCTGACATCAGCAGCAGAGGCAGGATGCTGCTCATTTGAAATAAGGTAACATTACCTCTGCTGGGGCCAAGAGGCGTGCCCGACTCTTACCCACATGTCAAAGACATTTGCACAATCGGCTGTTGCTGCCAGATGACCCAGACACCAAGCAGCCCTGGCAGTTCTCCAGGTCATGGCATCACTTATGACCCTCTGCTTGCTATCAGTGATTAGAGGCATATGGGTGCGATGCTGCTCATCCTTCCTACTGCCTTAATAAAGCTTTGCTGTCAGACCCCAGCACCTGACCGTACACTAACATTAGACATCAGTTGAAAAGCCAGAATTAAACTTAAGTTAGATGTTATTTCAAAGTAAAAGTGAAAACAGTATTGATGGACCAGAAAACATTTTGTGAGCATAAGTGCATTTGGAGCACTCTATTACTATTATCCAATCAATATGTTATATGTTAAGAAAGTAAAATATGACACAAAAAACTGATTGAAAGATGCTATTGGGAATGTTTGTTTTCTTGGCTTCTAATGAAAGGTAAAATACAAAATATGCTATCTAAAAATAACTATTAATTTAAAGCTGCAGAGAGCACTATTTTATTAAGTAACTGAATATATTTATACTGATTAATAAATTTGAATTAAATGTATTTAAAGCTTTTATTGAAAGTACGTTTCTATTTTTAAATGAGCAGATAAAATGAGCAGTGAGAGGTTTGAAAAAACCCAACTATTGTAGCGCTTTCCTTTTTCAATAATTCAAACACTAATAGCTAAAATTCAACAGCAGAAGCTCAGACAGTGATTCTACTACTCTCTTAGTGGCCTTTAAGACCTTGGTTTCAGTCACTAATCCAGATGCTTACAGACCTTCCTCTATTACTAGGAATGACATCAGAAGCTTTCATAATTTCTCTGTAAGAAATGGAACACTTATCTGAGCAAATTCAATATTAATTGCATGTTACACTTCAAACACCCTTTACAGCCAACAGGCTTTTCACTATCAGCAACTAAATATATCAACTATATTACAGAACTTACAGAGCAGGAATAAGAAAAAGTCTGAATAGAAATGCAAGAGATTTTTTATACAATAACCTGACATTTTCTTTAGATATTACAAATTATCTGAGTTTGTAATAAAATGGTGTCTTCTAAGTATTCTTCAGCTTCTCTTTGTTTCTGTGAAAGCTTCCAAACAAAGATGTGAAAACAATAAAATAGTAAAAGCAGTTTTTCTAACAGAGAATGGCCATATTTCTGTTGTGCTGCAACAGCCATCAGACAGATGTCCTGATTTTAGTTTCCAAGAAACAGTTGGGTAGCATAAAAAGACTGACCCATTATCATATTGTAAAGCCCTAGAAATGTCAAGATCAAAAATAAGGATTTTATTTTTAATTTTTTTTCATTATTCAGATAGATGCTATTTTAGCAGATGACAAAAAACATTCTCAATAAATGTACTGCATGATTTAAATCTACTGAGAGCAACTCAATCCTAACGGGGACCTTCTGTTAATTTTTCAATATAAATGACAAATATATATATCTATCTCTTCCCTTCTGGAAGTTAAAGGGGTGATTTCTATCATACATAAAACAGTAATAGTGGAGGAAGGTTATTTCTGTTACCTTCTTCAATACATTCAGCCTACTTCTATCTAGTGATGCTTAATAATTCCTGGTATTACTCTAACCTTTGATGAGGTTATTGGTAGGTATGGACCTTATAGCTTATTAACTGAAAACATGGCAAACATTACAGGGAAGAATTATTATAAAGAAAATGAGAATGACAGTGGTTGGGAGTACAGTGGAAGAACTCTAAGGTTGCAGCTTGGGACCAGCATTGGTAGAGAGCAGAATACTTGTCCAGAGATGACTCACTGGTCCTGCAGAACATGAGATTTAGGGTGGGGTTTTTTATATTTTCCCACAAGCCGCAAGTAGAAGTGATGGAAAAAGGCACAGTTTTATACTAACAAAACCATATTCTGCAACAATACTGTGAACTAAAAATTCATTACTTCCATTTCAACAGTGTAGAACTAAGTTCCCGAAAATGTGTTTCAATATGCGGAATTCAAAGAATCAGCCATAAACTCAAGGGCTCTCACATTCCAGCTCAGTGCATTTTTGCTTCAAGGGAATTACAAAATGCCTTTGTTTGACATTGCATAAGTGTCAGAACAACTTTCAAAGTGGAGATAATATAGTAAAAGATTCCATCATACCTCCATATCGAGGCTAAACATCTCAAAAGATGTTTCATTTTTCGCAATGACATTTTTAATTGCTTAAAAATTTCATTTACTCAAAGAGAATTACATTCATACGTTTCAGAAGAAGCACAAGACCACTGCTGCAAACCCTTGGTTGCAACCATCAAAGCCTCATGGGAGCACACACACATTGCCACCAGCAAGTTCTCTCATTCCCATTCCTCTCTGCTAGACAGACACATAAAAAAATCAGTCTAAGGTCTCTCACCCCTGCCCCAGTAGGTTATCTAGCACCAATAACAATTTTACAGTCCAGTTTGCATTTGTCTGTATATTTTGAAAGGTCCAAGATGCTGGATGATTAATACTCACACAGGGAATGTTTTCTTGACACGAAATTACATGCCTACAGAGTGCTAGACAACAACTACCTAGTTTCCCAGCAGTTTATCAAAGATGTGGACAAAATGGATAGGTCAAACCTGGTTTTGTAAGTCAATCACAAGCCTCTATCTTAAATACCCCAACACATTCACACTCTGGCCAAAACAGCAAGTCTTGAGACTGTCAAAGATGAAAAATGATTATACAAGAAGCCTTTGCTGCCTCTGTACACATTCCTACACCACCTAACACTATCAAAAGACCAGCTGCTTCAGTGTCCACATTAATTTTCTTACTGAGGCATATCATGACAGGCTAACATTCGTAAAATACAAGGTAAGAGAGGAACTGGAGGTTTTGCAGAGAAAGATGATGCCATTCAATAGATTTATCTTTAGGGAGGTACTTTATGCTCGAGGCAGCAAACGCAAGTCAGTGCGAGCTACTCTCCAGTGACTGAGTCTCATAGCTGTACAACTTTGGGCCCCTGAGTTACAACTAGCTGTCAAAGACATCGAGCTGCATCTCAAAGATGCACACCCTCCCTCAAACCACTACCCAGAAAACATCTTGTCAACTTCTTGTTGTAGGTGATTATTCTCAAAATGCAGCAGGACATGGTTATATAGGTAAAACATTAATAATAGGTATTATACAGAAAGGGATTACCATTGGCTTAGAAAGACACAATTTGCTGGACATGGGGATAATATTTAGAGGTGGTATCACTACATTATTGCCTTCATTTTGCATTCTTCACCAGCCATCCAGAGAGAGACATGGTCACAGAAAGGATATTGTGTTAGATCAACCTTTGTTTTGATGTGATATGACTGCTCTCTTTTTAATCAGCATGTATAAAAATCCGTGATGATAAAATTCTTGCTTTTCTATCCCCAAATTATCATGCATGCTTTCGTAAGATCCAGCAAAATCCATGCTTCCCAGTGTGTACCAAAAGCCACCAGACATAACCTGAGAAACTGCAAAAAATTGATTCTTACAGAGCTGTGAAGGAGAAGAGTGTGAATGGACAGCTCATGAAGATGTTGCTTTGGAGGGAAAGGGGTTGCTTATACATCATCCAAAGGAAGTCTAAAAAAACGAAAACTTCTTAAAAGGTGCTATTTGTACAAAGGGAAAACAGCATATGAGCCAGAGCTACTACAGAATTACAGAATGTCAGGGGCTGGAAGGGACCTCGAAAGATCATCTAGTCCAACCCCCCTGCCAGAGCAGGATCACCTATACCAGGTCACACAGGAACGCGTCCAGGCGGGTTTTGAATATCTCCAGAGAGGGAGACTCCACAACCCCCTTGGGCAGCCTGTTCCAGTGTTCCATCACCCTCACTGTGAAAAAATTCCTCCTCATGTTTACATGAAACTTCCTGCGCCTCAGCTTCCACCCATTGCCCCCTGTCCTATCATCGGGCATCACCGAGAAGAGCCTGGCTCCATCCTCCTGGCACTCACCCTTTATATATTTATAAACAT
>WUAM01000323.1:19337088-19355403 GCA_024336885.1 Actenoides hombroni
TGCTGGCTCATGTTCAGCCGGCTGTCAATCAACACCCCCAGGTCCTTCTCTGCCTGGCAGCTCTCCAGCCACTCCTCTCCAAGCCTGTAGTGCTGCTGGGGGTTGTTGGGGCCCAAGTGCAGGACCTGGCATTTGGCCTTATTGAAACTCATTGAATTGGCCTTGGCCCAATGATCCAGCCTATCTAGATCCCCCTTTGTAGAGCTTCCCTACCCCAAGCAGATCAACACTTCCACCTAGCTTGGTGTCACCTGCAAATTTACCAAGGGTGTACTCTATTGTAGCTTGCATCTATTGCTGTCTTCTTCATATCCCAGTTTAAATCTCTGACAAAAGTTTACTGTAACTTGTGTAACAATCAAAACGCAAATCTCCGATGGTTTACAAGCATTACTAAAAAGGTGAAAAACATGCTTGTAACATAGCTGGAAAAACTGAATTGGGTGAAAGAAGGGTAAACAAAAGAATTAGTCATATATTGGGTAATAATGTTTGTGCAGCTTCACATAAACAGTAGTGCTGTGATCACTCTTGAGCTCTGCATGTGTTAACCTCATGTTCAGAAAACATATGCATTTTCTCTAACAAAAAAAAAATTAAATAATCTAAGCTTAACACCACACTCACGCTTTTTTATATTAAAAGATGCTTCAGAACTGTAGGACAGTACTGAATCTGTACAAGAGGCTGTGTTGAATACACGTAACCTAGACAGACTTCTAACACAAAAAAAAACCCTAAAAAAAAAAAAAAGGGACACTCTGTAGGAAAACTGTTACATTTTGGTTTGACAACCTGACTCTATCCCAATGGCTATGCTCACTGCAGTTGAAACACAAGTCCAATCAGATCTCTACCAAGCTAAAAGTTAATCACCTTCTGTGAAGACCATTACGAGATTAAGCCTAGGATAAAAAAAAAAAAAACAAACCAAACAACTTACATGCATTTATCAGACAGCAGAAAACCAATGGCTTGTACACTTGTTCATAAACCATCTTTTCAATTGTATTTAGGTAAGTGATTAGTCTTCCTTTTACACTATCATCTTACTATTTGACTTCATCATGGACATACTGTGACCCAAATACAGTAGATATATCAACAACCAGATCAAGTCTGATTCCAGCTGGAGGCTTTTTAAGTCTAGTGATACATTACAGATGACTGATGGTAGCTCTCTTAGCTTTGTTTACAAATTACTTTATTCAAATTAAGTGCATCTACAAGAAAAGTAACCCAAATTCCAGAAATCATTTTACTGTACCAGCTTGAACAATCAAAAGGAAAATGGATTGCATGAGTGAACATACACAGTAAGGATGCAAATACACAGTTAATATACCTTCAAAGGTTGCAGTGTTATGAAATTATGTATTTCTATACTGGGTTAGGAACAAAGAACTGTTATCTGTTCCTAATGACCTGAGACCAAATCCCGCTATTCTGGATTGAGCAGAAATTGCAGGGTAAAAGAAGGAGAAGAATACTGTGACGTTGCCTTGAAGACTTCCACAGTGTCATCTTACCCAAGAGAAGCAATGAGGATTTTCCAAATGAAGTAGGCCATGACTCACTCCCTAAACTTCTTGATCCTGCAAACCCATTGAAAACAGAAGGCCATCTGCACAGAGACTGTTTCCATCACTGGCAGTACACACCCATTCCCAACCATGCCCTTTGATTTACATGATACTATCAGAGCTTCTTTCTGCCCTTGCTATGAAAAAAACCCTGGAAGATGCAGTTCTTGATTAAGCAACCTGAAACCACACCATAAGAGAAGATACTCCTCTCCTTCTGTATCTTTACAGTTGCTTTGTATTTTTTGGAGGCCTTCTTTCACCCTCTAGTGTATATGGTATACTTTCATGTATTTTAGTTTTCACAAGACCATCATTTTTCTCCAGTGAAATTGTTGATCATGGAAATATTTTTTTCTTTTTTATCTGCCTTTTTTTTTTTTTTTGGCATCTGGCACAAAGTTACCTTTGACTTTGTCATCTTTATTTTGCACAGACAGTATGCCTGCCCTATAGACAACCAAAACATCTTTATGCTTTCTCTAGGGCTGACATTGTTACAGACTTCCACTTCCCCCAGTCCTGCAAAGTATGTATATCCTCTAGCATTTTCACCGCTAGAGTCTTAGGACCTAGCCAGAGCTGACAGTCATAGCATGAGCAGTCACAGGACTATACAAGTCACTACACAGAACCATATTAATTTCCATATTTTTTTTCTAGATGTTTTCAGAGTCTAATTGATTTGGATCATAGTTCTGGAGTCTCCTTTATGCCTTTGGTCACCACTTTGTACAGTGTCAATGCTATGAATCCTTAAATGCACCCATCCATATCCGCGCTTCCTTTAAGAATCTGGCAGTGTCAATCTCTAAACATACAAGTCATAAACTTAAGGGCTTGTGAAGTCTACCACATAAGCTATATATCTTCTTTTGCACTGTGATTACATTTCTGACACCTAATTCAGACTGTGTTTTGGATATTCATTTATGACATGGAAAAAATGGACATTATAGCATGACAGAGAAAGAACCATACAGACCAATTTATCCAGGAGCTGTTACTGGTGTTGATCCCTTCACCCTGCCAAGTACTTCAAACACAGACACAATTCTGCTGGGGATATTCTTGTCGTATGATTCAGACCTACAGTTTAGGTAACAGCTGAAGTACACCCACATGCAGCTACAATTACTAACACAGGAGATACAGAAATCCAAAGAAATATGTCAATCCTTAACACTTGTCCCTGTTTCTGACCTATTATTTCTCTAAAGCACTCTCAACACTGAGCTGAGGATCTCCAGTCTCTTTCTTCAGTTAGCTACTGGAGCCACCCATGTCAAAAGGCAAAGTACTACCCCCTTGGTCTATGAAGGCACTGTTCCTTCTCAGAGCCTACAGAACTTCTCCCAGACCTGAGCCTTTGCTTGTCTCACAGCTCCTTCTAGAAATTTCAGAACTTTGACATCATTTGCTGGATTATTCACTTGCTTTCATCGCAGAGAAGTCAGGATAAGTAGGCTTTGGAACTGAGTTCTGTGTCAGAAATGACACCTGAATGGAAAAAGTCCTTGTATCTGACACATGACATCCCTTTTATTGATTCACAACAGGGCTTCTACACAGTAAAAAAATTCAGCCCAAAAGTTAGAAGTTACGTATGTTACAAATAATTTACTTCAAATCTTTAACAGAAAGAATAATCACTAAATCCCATGCAAGGACAGCCAACTCTGAACCCTTAGGGAATCAACTTAGTTGTAGGACCTAAGACCAGAAATGAAATGTAAAAACAAACCAAACAACAAAAAACACCAAAAAGAAAAAAAATCCCAAACCCCACACACAGTTTAGGTTGCACACTCAAGATCATCCAAATATCATCTCAAATTACACAGTGGGCAGAACTAGCTATTACATCATCCAGCTACATCAAGGTCTAGAGCTGGTCTGTGAGCCTGACACTAACAAGCTGCTGGCTGTAGCAAGGAAGGCTGGGTACCACCTTCTTAATTAGAATGATATACTTCTGTCGCATGAAGTTCCAGATTTAACAGAATGATGGCACATGCGATTTTACTACTTTAAGCCAACATGGAAGATTTTGCACACAGCTCTATACTTCCTAATTGTATCACAGCCTTTGGTCAATGAAATATTTATGTCTTCAGTTCTGCTTCAACTTCCATGGCAGACTATTCTCTCTGTAAAGCACACAATTCTGTTGCAGAACAAGAATCACAAATACAATTTTCAGAAAAGAATGAGTCATTTATTAAGAGTCCCAAATGCTTTATATAATCTGTTGGGGTTTTTGTGGGTTTGTTTCTTTTTAAAAAACACAGCTAGACCTCCTTTTCAAAATTTTGTATCTGTACACCTCACAGTGTCTGAAGAGCTTGCAGAACTAAGCACAATCTCCAGCTATGAAATAATTATTTTTGTTTCACTTAAAATATGTACACCAGTACCAGAGGCCCAAACACCCTAAGGATCCTTCTGCAGCTTTCAACATGTCAGCACTTACTTCAGCACAACGCAGTGTCTTTGATCTCTCTTTGGAAAGACTTGGCTTGTGCAGAGGCTGTTTCTCCAAAAAGAAATAGGCATTTGCAGAACAAAACCTCACACAACATTAATTCAACATTGGTGCTTCTCTTTTAATATTTTCTCTCATTGTTCTAAAATATATGATTTTCTAAATGCCTGCAGGGCAGTGAACTTCTGAGTTTCACATCACTTATTGGCATGTCAAGTGAAGCTGCTACAAAGCAAGACTATGCTAAATGAGGGTACTACATAGTGTGAGTCTTTGGCTGTGAAGAATACATGCAAAGAAGGGATTATGAAATTATTAGCATGATCATCTTAAGGGCTCTCATTATCTCTTCCTATTTTTGGGGTACATCCATCCTTGAAGGTATCTAAATGCCCATCTTCCATCCCTCTGCTGCACAGAAATTTTCATTACTTTCTGTAGAGCCAAAATTATTTTTCACTCATGCTCAGAATTCTTATTCCTAATATTAGTAAGATGCTTAGACTGGAAGCTCATGGTAATCACCTGGACACATACATAAACAAATACATCAGTGTTTCATTGCTACTTGAATACCCTTTATCAGTCTCTGAATGGAGAACTACAGGCTTGACATTACTAGTTACCAGATGCATAAGTACGACTTACAATTTGAGGTCTCATTCTACTTGTGCATGTTGTTCTTAATGAAAAATTTAAACAGTCTCATTGTTGGTCTCTGCAGTTTGACAAAATATAGAAGTAAGAATTCTACTTAGTCTAAAATAAACCACTTGACAGTGAACAAAGTTTACTTTAGAGAGACAGGGATCTACTGGAAAGAGTCCAACAGAGAGCTACAAGGATGATTAAGGGACTTGAGCATCTCCTCTATGAAGAAAGACTGAGGGAACTGGGGCTGTTTAATCTTGAGAGAAGACTGAGAGGGGACCTCATTAATGTCTATAAATATCTGAAGGGTGGGTGTCAAATGGAAGTAGCCAATCTCTTTTCTTAGTGCCCAGCAATAGGACAAGGAACAATGGGTATAAACTTGAGCATAGAAGGTTCCACCTCAACATGAGGAGGAACTTCTTTACTGTGAGAGTGACAGAGCACTGGGACAGGCTGCCCAGAGAGGTTGTGGAGTCTTCTTCTCTAGAGACTTTCAAAACCTGTCTGGATGTGTCCCTCTGCGACATGTGTTAGGTGATCCTGCTTTGGCAGGGGGGTTGGACTTGATGATCTCTAGAGGTCCTTTCCAACCCCTAACATTCTAAGATTCTATGAAAGTTCTCACAGAACATCTCCACAGTGCTTGATAAGTCTTCAACGGACATTAATTGTTTCTGTAAAGGTTTCCAACATAAACAATCCCATTTGTATTGATGATACAGAAAGCACAAACATACCTAAGTAAGAACAAATGACAGCCAGAGCCTTTACAGTTTATTGGAGAAATACTCATATCTTTACTTATAGCCCATATGTATTTAGCAGATCTAGACTGCCAGATCAGATAGTATTTCCACAAAGTTGCTGATGACAAAAGACTTTGTATAGCTCCACATATATGTAGCTCTGACATCGAAGATGTATGAAACACACCTCTATGTCTACCAATTAATATTCATAGCTTCATCTATGAAATTGTTTGTGACTGAGCCATGATGCAACTTGGATTTGTTGTGAGTTAAAGTTGCACAAGAGAAAACAGTGGTTATTAATGGAAAAATTTATAACGTGTACACTTTATGGAGCACAAGTCTTAACATAATTGTTTCCTTCCTATACTCCACCTGCTAGTAAACCTTCCAAACCTCTGATAAAATGTTGCTCTCAAATACGGAGTTCTTCCACTTCACACACAAACATAAAAAAATTAGATGATCCAAGGTCAGTTATGGATGTTATTCAGTACTGAGCCAAGGTCCAATTTATCCTACAATATACCATAATTTTTCAGTGTCAGAAAAGTCAACACTGTTATTTGATTAGCTGAATCCATTCCAATCTGAAAATGCCTCTGGCTTCAATATTCTGACAAGACTGTCATCTCACTGAAATCTAAACAATACAGGCATTGACCCCTCAAAGGAAAGGCAGTTTAAGCTCCTTGTGTGATTTAAGGGAAAACAGAAACAGACATGTAGCATATACACACAATTAAAATTACCAGAGTATCTTGGCATGTGTGTAAACTAATATCAGAGCTTTCAGACTGTAGATATCAAAAATGTAACTCTCTAAGCAGGAATATATGTGACACATTGTGCTGCAACACATGATTTATTTCCCAGCAAGAAATCTCTTTCAATGAGTTACACAAACAGCTCTCTCAAAATTCAGGTTTAGAACCATTCCCAGACCACGTCGGAAGGAAGGTGTACGGGCTTCAGATCTCACTGTAAGACACAGCAGAAGACACAAAGGCAGCTACCTTCAGAAGTGGATTATCCAGCCGTATACACTTGCCTACCAAACTGATTTGCTTATTTTTCATGGCTTTTCCTCCTCTGAGATTGTGAAAGAAAGCAAACTTACCTAAAGCAACACTTGTATCTAAAGAGTAGCCACATAACTCAGCTTTACTACCAGTAGGATCAGATCAAGTTTCTTTACAACACTGAAAAATATGAAGTGTTAATTAGCCTGTTATCAAATAGCAGCAGATTTGGCAGGTATTAATCCATCATTTGTCTGAAACTCAGGAGTTTCAGATGTTCCAAAGCATTGCACATAGGTCTTTAACTCACCACTGAGTTCAGTTGTCAACTATTTTGGTCTTCAGCCAGAAAGTCCACAGCATTTCTCAAGAATCTGATCCATGTATTCTGGAACAACTTCTGGAGTCCTACCAGACTGACAGGATTCACTAAAGGAGGCCAAGACTGGTATGTTCAGTAACAACATAATTACTATTACATCTTTTGTACTAGGGATAGATGCAGAATTGACACAGCTGCAAACCAAGTATGACTAAGTCACGGACCAGAATCTTAGTTTTCCAGAAATGAGCCAGTAAGAATCTACAGTGAAGGGGGGAATAATTAAATAAAAAAATAAATAAATGCCCCAACATTCAAAAAAACCCCAACAAACAAAACCAGACAAAAAACCTAAGTAAACAACAACAAAAAAAAAACCCACAAAAAAAAAACCCCAGTCTCAAAACAAGTAAACTTTGTTGCTGACAAAATGGGTCCAAATAATTACTCTCTCATACTTGTGTGAACCTAATGACATTCAACAAGGCCGTATGCAAGGGGTCAATCCCAAGCACAAATACAGGCTGAGCAATGAGCGGACTGAGAGCAGCCCTGCAGAGAAGGACTTGGGGGTAGATGGAAAACTGAGTATCAGCCAGCAATGTGCACTCAACAGCCCAGAAAGCCAATCACATCCTGGGCTGCATCACAAGAAGTGTGACTAGACTAGCACACAGTCAAGAGAGATAATTCTGCCCCTCTGCTCCACTCTGGTGAGACCCCCATCTTGTACTGTATCCAGCTCTAGGGCCTCCAGGATAAAAAAAGACATGGACCTGCTTAAGCAAGTCCAGAAGAGGGCCACAAAGATGATCAGGGTGCTGAAGCACTTCCCCTATGAGGACAGGCTGAGAGAGTTGGGGTTGTTCAGCCTAGAGAAAAGGTGGCTCTAGGAAGGCCTTATAGCCACCTTGCAGTACTTAAAGAGGGCCTACAAGTAACATGGGGACTCTTAATCAGGGAGTGTAGTGATAGGATGAGGGGAAAACAGTTTCAAACTGAAAGAATGTAGATTTAGAATAGATATTAGGAAGAAATTCTTTATTGTGATGGTGGTGAGACACTGGAAGAGGTTGCCCAGGAAAGCTCTGGATGCTCTTTCCCTGGAGTGCTCAAGGCCAGGTTGGATGGGGCTTTGAGCAAGCTGTTCTAGTGGGAAGTGTCCCTGACCATGACAGGGGGGTTGGAATTAGATGATCTTTAAGGTCTCTTCCAACCAAAACCATTCTATGATCCTATGATTTTTGTTGACAGCTTTAGATCACACCATGCTGTGATTATGCAGGACTACACTTCAATGTATGTATATACATACAAGCATACACGTAGGTAAGTACACAGAAGATTCTATGAAGGAAAATTTTAAATATAGAAAAGAACATGCTTGAGTTTGCTCTTTCTTTTCAACTTGAAAGATTTCACAGTCCAAAAAAACCAGCAGTAACTGTAGCATATACAGTAAGAATTATGCCCGTTACCTTCCAAGTGAAAACCTTAAAATTGAAATTTAGTTTCAAAGCATGTATACAAGTCTAGTTGTTTTATTTGTTACAAGATGGATTTATATTGCATTGTGTTTTTTAATCAAAACCACAGCTTTCAGTCTCTCTCTCCCCTTATATAAAAAACAACAATCCTTTGTCTTTTATTCACATTATGCTGCAAAATACCGCTTTGTTTTGGTGTTGCGAGATTGGAAGGTGAAATGGAGGTCACCCAGCTCCCTAAGGTCAGCCAATACTAATAACACCAGCCTCTGGAGAATGCTGGCAGGGTCCCATTTCTCTCAGGGTCAAGGAACTGCTGCAATCATTCAGTGAGGGACTAATAAGACAATTCACAAGTCCTTTTTTCTTCAGGGGTAAAGGACATGCAACCATGTTGTTCCAATGGTTTTAAATTCTTGTAAACAAATTTATATTCACAGAAAGAGACTTTTAAAATGATGAGGAAGCATAACTACAGTAACATAACCAGGGGGAAAGGTTGGGGTTTTTTTTGCTTTTCAGTAAAGACCAACTATAAATTATTGACTACAGATAACATATAATGAAATCTGTGTACTTGGGCCTTAAACTCAACATGTACTTATAAGAATAATAAAAAAAAAACCAAACAAAATATGTTAATTCATTTTTTAAAACTGTGCATATGTTCCTGCCCTACCCAGAATCTTGAGTGTATCCATGCTGTGCACATGCCTAAAGCCTAGCCCCACACAACATCCACCCTCTCCATTCACATTTCTCCTGCAGATCTACTTGAGCTAACCACCTCTTCCTTCTCAGACAGTTTTCCATCTGTGTTTTCCAAAGTCCCAGTACAGCATCCAGATCTAAACTGAAAACCCTCTTACTCCTCCCAACTCATTTTCCCAGTTCAGCTGATCCAAATCTCATCCCATATCAGTCTTAATACACACACAATATCCAGATACGGACTTCATTTTCCAAACAGCCATGCACAAGCAACTACATATAGAAAAGTAGGGTGCATCCATGAAGGAAGTGGGGAAATAGGAGCCTGAATTTTGGATATCAGTAAATCCAGCATCCGTCTCTAAGACACTGTGGATAATGTAATCCACTTCAGTAAAAATAGGGTCAATCAAAACCCAGCTCTCTGCTCAAATGAAGTTTTCACCAACAGTTCCCAAAAAACTCACATAAACTCCTAAGGTATTATGAGTATCAACAGACCTAGAAGCTTGTAACTAAATTTAGAAAATCTTAAACAAAACAAAGCTATGTTTCTGCTTGAGTGAAGAAGTTATTTTCTTAATGATACCTTAATTTTGGTTTTTGGTACAGTGTCTTTGGTATAACTGCTGAATGTGAATTTGGACAGTTAATTAAAAACTCGAGAGAGAAAAATATTGCCAAACTATTTTGATTACATCTTGGCTTAATATACATACATATCAGTGTGGAATATATTAAGCTGTTACACAAAAATCATAACCCGTAAAACTAGAATCTGCCAATGGTGGTCTGAAGCAATGCTATAGGAAACCCAAGTAGGCATAGACTTGTGTGTAGTACAAACTACAATGAAACCTCCAAGTTTTGTTACGTCCTTTAAGACACTTGGGTCACAAATCACCAGGACTTGTAAGTAGCTGTATGTGATAATGAGATGCTAGTGTTACAGCATGATGATTTTCAAATCTGAAGCAGAATTCCTTAATTTTCTTTCTCACTTGCAAAGTATTTGGCTTCTTATTTCACAAGTTTACTTGAAGCCTATGGAGAGACTCCTGGACATCTCTGTCAGAAGACACTGACTTTACAGTTCTGCTCTGAAGAAATGTAATGCATGGTGGAATTAATTATTCCAGTCAATATATGATTACTTGCTCTCTGAGAGTGCAACTTTGAACAGAAGAGCTTGTCTTCATATTTTCCTTTTACTTTTTCTGTACTGCACTCCAACAGAGTACAGAATTCACACACATTGCCCTCTGCCTCCTTTTTTTTTTTTTATATGATGCAATGCACTTAAAGAGAAGCAAATAAAGTTCATGTTACTATTAATGTTAAAATACATCCAAGATCTGAAGGTGAAGCATTTCTACTCTTGTGTTTCAGGTATCTCATTTGCAATTTTCTGTAAGGCTAAGCATACAAACAGTAGCTCAGGTGGTTTAGAAGATAAAAGTGTTAACAGAATGGAGAAAACAAAAGGTGAGATCTGGTTTTTTAAAAGAAATTCTAGAACTCTATATTAATAACTTTTCGAAATGTTAATTTTAGCACTCGTCTACATTGTCCACATAACCAGAAAGTATAAATACTCTCTGAGAAGATATATGTCACAAGAGGACAACACATTATCTACAGCTGGAGTTGCTATTAGCTTCTCACTTAACATGTTATAAAAAATGTCTTTTCAATGGTGTGCATCCACGTTATGATATCTAATTCTGACCCTCCCATGACAGTTCTCTCTGGAGCAAGTTAATAAGCCAGATACTTTGCTACTTAGACTTGGCATATTACAACTGACTTTCATGAAGTTAAGGGGATGTACTCCTCAGATTGTTGTCTATTTTCGGTTGGTTCATCAGAAGAGAAAGAATTACTGGTAGGTTGGTATTTTGGGGGGTTTGAAATTAGGAGTGGGAAGGTGCTATATATCAGGAAGAAATAATTTCTTATGACTTGGAAATAATTTAAAGCTTTTTAAAAACAAAACAAAATATTTGAAGGGGGAAGTAGGGTAGCAGAAGCACACCCCAAAACAAGGCAGGATTTCTAGCAATTATAGGAAAACACATAAAACCTTACCCTATAGAAACATCCATCTTCTAAAGTATTAACAGAAAAATGTTCAAAAGATATGTTTTCTACTTACATAAGAAGGCTTAAAAAACCTCTCATCAGCATATTCACTTATTAAAACTGGCCACTATAACCATAAAAACCCAAATAAAATTAAAACATCAAGGTAGTATTAAGTCATAAAACTAGCTAAGAACTTGCTTTTCATTTCACAGGCACTAGCAGTTTACCGTATTTTAAAATGCTAAGACATCAAGCAAAATGGAAGATCACTGAAGCAAAATAGGTGAACAATTGTCACTACCAGAAGCAGTTACCATGGGAAAAACTCAGCAAATAAATACTCATCATTTTCAATATTCCAAAGTCCATGGTTAACTACAAAGGTTAAGATATAGTTCCTATAAATGTCTGATTAAAAATCATTCATCTTCACCTTCACCGATAATTAATAAGTTACAGAACATATAATCCTTCTACATATTGCTGAAATAGGCAGGTGAACTTGACAAAACTACAATTTACATTACAAGCCCAAATATTTGAAGAAATAATTTCCACTATATGGTTAAAGGCAAATTTTCTAATGCTGGATCTATTCCTACTTTATTGATGGCTTTTTAGTGAGATTAACCATGCAGTTTTGAAAACCTACTTCTGTTTTCTCTGTACCTGGAACTGAAATAATATTTACACTCAAAATTAACATTTCACAGCTGCTTCTCAGTTTGAACCATCTCTACTTATCAGAACCATGTATAATTGTGAATCAAACATCAAATGGCAGCTGTAAACATGTTAATCCAAAATTAAAGGTTCGTTACTCACATAATAGAAGGCATGTTGAAGCATTTCATAATGACACAGGATTTTCCTTTTGACTAGTTATGATCTACAATCTATTTTGGCCTGAGGTCAGCTGGCAAATAGATACCATGGATTGATTTCTGTGTATGTGTGTTAATGACTACCATTTCCATTTTTCTGCTCCAAATTGTCTTAAATTGTCATTGACTATGATGATACCCTGAATACAGACTTCATATAATTGTCGCAGTGCTGGTTATAAATAAAATTTCATGTTCAAGAGAAAAGAATTCTTGATTCCACAAGGGATTACTTAAATTGATCCTGATACTATTTAAATATGCATAGTTTAACTGGATTCATCACCTTTCATTCATACCATTCCTTCTTCTAAGCACTGATACACTTATTATTTTAGCAAATCCAGATTTTTCTATAAACACTAGATACAATTTGCCTTTCAAAACCAATCACAAATAACTTTGAATGACATCAACCTAGGAAATCTGAGCCCTGAAAAGGCTGGGCTTTTTCTTTTTTATGATGTGACCACGTGATGCAATATCACAGGGTTAGAACATTTATTCATGTAGCACAACACATGCTTAAACAATCAATTAACTTCTGAAAACACTTTTTCCAATTGCAATGTGAACTCAAAGATCACGAATATAAAAATGACACTTCTCTAGCAATTAGCATGACAGAAAGTCTATAAAGGATTGCATAACATGAGTTGGTTGCAATAAAATTTACTCTTTCCAACAGTCATGAAGAGTTTACTCTACAGAAACACTGATTAATATCAAGGGAAGCATGTTGTCCATGCCCAGATACCATAAATCTACACGGACCAAATTATAATCCCTGTGTGAATCCCTTCCTCAAGCAAAGTACTGCTGTACTTCGCCTCAAGTAGAACAGGTGCTTGACTGTTGGTGGCCAGAGTTCTGGGCCCCATTTCAGTCATGTTTTTGCAGCATTATAAATAAAATCCTGAAATATCTGACTGTTTGGAAGAATAAGGAGCAAAGCATATGTGTTCCTCTTAGGGCGGCAGTCATGTTACAGCAACTGGTCTACTGGTTGGACATTTATGAACTGTAGGAAGATTTGATAGGAAGATTTTTTTTTTAATTACTATTATTTTTTAGATTTAGGTGGGTAACTTTCTAAATGGACAACTTCTGCTATTTTTTCCAGAAGCTGATAACTTCTTTAACTGAAAGAGCGAACAAATAAAACAGAATACTACTGAAGTTAAATAGTTGTGATTTAAATCTTGGTTTCTCCTCCAAACTTAATCAGTTATCTTGTGTCAATTTATATTGAAGGAAACAATTTTCAGTAACCCTACATGTATATCATACTTATATATTCTACTTTCCAGATCCGATCAGCCCAGGCTTATTTACATATTTATTAGGCAAAAGGTTGACAAATCATTCTGTTTGGATTGTAGTGCAAGCTTTCTTGGGTAGCAGCAATATAAGTCAAGTACAGCCACTGCTAAATCACTAATAACCCCCTGAAGGATTTTTTTTTTTTTACTGCTCTAGTTTTGTATGTTGAAATAAGTATAATGATAAAATTAACTAGAGTTTTAAAAACTGGCTTATGATTCTGGCTTACACATGCACAGAAAACCTCTGAACCTATTAGAAATATTATACCAATATGGGAGTGTTACTATCATTGCTCAGAATCTAAGGAATTTCATTCTTCTCCTTTATATAGACTTTGCTCATCCATTTTCATGAACTTCACAAGAAAACAGAATTATGCAGCTGTCACTCAATTTAAATGAAATTAATATATTACTGTCCACAAGAAAAGTCAATGCTCACCCAGGAAGTACTTTCTTTTGTAAACAGACAATATGAAATCTGCATGACAGAAGATGAGAATGATAAGAGGAGAAATAAGGCATAAAGATATTAAACTACCTCTCAAAGGTAGTGTACAAGTGAAATATTATCCTCATATTCAAGTTCAGTTAAAGTGATGAGTGCTGGATATAGCTGCTAAATATCATAGAATTTGTTGAGCATACTGAAAAATGTCCAGAAATTACCAAAACAAGGTTTGCGTTATATACGGAATATATCCCCAAATCCACACGTTCTGTATGTTACATCTTTAACACACACTCATTTAAATACATTGTTAGCAGCAAAAGGAAGTTCAAAGAAAATGCGGCTTGCATGTGGGCTAGTTAGCGAAGGATGACATGAGAAATACTGTTACAGTTCAACAACTATTTTGCTTCAATCTTCACAGATCATAAGAGGAAGGTTTGGGAAGAAATGCGACAGCCAGCAGTGGAGAGTAACAAGCTAGACACTACTTAAACTGGACATATGAAAACCAATACAAGTGAAGAGGATTTACCTATGGGTGCTGAAAGCCAGCTGCTGGAGAAATGCTAATAATTGGGCAAACCCAGGGACCCAGAAGCCAGGCCAGCCCCAGCAGTCACAGGCAAGGTCATGAAGTAAGTCTTCTGGGAAATGACTCACAGACACATGAAGGCCAGTATAGATTCAACAAGGGAAGATTATTCCTGTACATGAGGAGAAAGCAGCGCAATATAACTTAAAGAAGGCTTTTGATGCCGATTCCCACAGTATTCTCCTTCATAAGATGAGTACTGGACAGAGTGCTGAATGGTTTGAAAACTGGCTGGACTACTGGGCTAAAAGACTGGTAAACAGTATCCTGAGCTCTAGCTGGTGCTCTGTATCAAGAACAGTACTCCATGGATTGATGATGGGGCTTGTACTATTTATACTGCACTGTATTTGGAAGTGATACTAAATGAAGAAGGGTGCTTGACACTGAATTTCAGTTTCAACCCACAGGCACCTTCAGAAACTTGAAGAATACTCAGTGTGTTGCCCATCCGTTCTAACTCACCTAAGCATCCTCAAGGGAAAAACAACATTCTGTACCTGCAGGGTTCTTTTTTCTAAGAAGCTTTTAATACAAATTAAATACCGTTTGCATTCGTGCATGGAGAATAGCTGTGGTAGTGTTTACTTAATTAACCTATACAGAAATTACAAGGTTAGATTCTCTACCTGAAATCAACAACACAGAACCACTTTGTAATTTCTATTAACGGTTTTCAGCTAATACAAAATGTTTCCCAGAGCTGCCACTGATTTACATATGCTTTCAGGTCAATTAAAAGTACATATGTTTCTAGCGAGTGAACTGTTTTATTAGAAAGACTGGTCCTTTTCCCATCTTACTTACCCTGGTCTATAACAAATGAATTCTAAAGAGGCAGCTAAAATGAAATTTGTAATAGAAATGACATTCACTTGTGGTTAGTAGAACATGTTTGAAAGGAGGAAAATGATCATAAAAAGTCTACAAACTCCAACAGCATCCTTTTGCAATCACAGATGAATAGTCATTCAGCAAAGAGACCAACTCAGACCTACTGAAGAAGGAAGCAATGTGTTCTCCAGTAAGCACAACTATACATTTTATGCATTCTATATAGTAGGCGTGCAAATCTTTGCAAGAAGTGGGAAGGAACATCTCAGAAACTGGAGAAGTTTCTAGTGATCACAGAATTCCTTATTCTAGTCCTCTACACACTACCTGTGTGCTGTCAGGGTGGAACTGAGGTTCCCAATCAAGCAGTGTCAACGTAGTAACAGCAATTGCTTTTTTTAAAGACTAGCTTTGGTACGGTCCCATGGACCAAATTCCAGTTAGCAGTAGGAGACAAACCAAGTGCACTCCAAAAGAGCATCATTCAGTTTAGCTTCATCCAAAGCAAACCAATTTGTGCATACTGATTTACTGTGTGAAAGTAAGCATGGTAAAGGAGACTAATGAAAAATTCAGTGCAAAACACACCGTCCTGTACCAGGTTAAAACACTAACGCAGATGTACCTCAGACAACCTTTTGTATCATGCGTGGCTTACAGCTGTTTTTCTTAAGAAACAGAGATCTCAAACTAGCAACCCCAAAATTAAAAGACTATGAAAGTTTTACCAGAAGACAAAGGTAAGTTCAAAAATATTTATAAATGCCTCAGAAATGTTCAATTTGTCTTCTTTAGGTATCTGTCTTCTGCCAATTTCCCAGCCTTTGTTCGGATTTCTCATTGCAGACATAGGCTTAAACAAACAAAAAAAAAAAAAAGCTGGACACTGCCAACAAAATCCTGACCTTGGAAAAAGACCGACAGAAAAGACCGACAGAAAAGACCGACAGAAAAGACCGACAGAAAAGACCGACAGAAAAGACCGACAGAAAAGGAGAAAAGGGACATTTCATTAATTTCATTAACTGAAAGTTTAATCAACAGCAATTGATGCTGGGATGCCTCAGACTATTACCTGTTACTGATGTTCCATGTGGGTGGAGATGAAGCCATAACCCGTAGTCCAAGAGTGATCAAAAAAGACTTCAGGGCCTTAGGACGGATGTTGAAGGAATCTGAGCACAGGTTAGTTTTTCCATTCTACTTCCAGTTTTGGGCAGTGATTTTGCAAGAAAGAGATGGGCGCAGTCTATTAATACATGACTGTGGCTGGTGTCACTGACACAGTTTTGGGAGTTTTGACAATGGGATGCCCTACATGACACGAGGCTTGCTGGCATCAGATGGGATTCACCAAAGGGACAACAAGGTCTTTGCTCAGGAGCTTGAGGGGGTCATTGACAAGGGTTTAAACTAGAAGGGGGAGGAAGATAACACCAGGTTTGCCTGTAACAAGATACGGGATGACAGACCACGGTTAGAGGGACAGGGTGCTAGTGAGGACATTCAGCCTGTTTCTCCACGGCATGCTGGGGATACTGCAGCACACTTGAAGTCCTACAGAAATGAGCCAAGGGCTCCTGAGGTAATAGGAGCCAACAGAGGAAACATTAGTGAAGTATCTGCTCTACTCTGCTCTGGCAAGACCTCCCCTCACCTGGAGTACTGTGTCCAGCTCTGATGCCCTCAGCACAAGGACCACAAAAATGATCAGAGGGCTGGAACACCTCTCCTGTGCAGAAAGGCTGAAAGAACTGAAGCTGTTCAGCCTGGATAAGAGAGGGCTCTAGTGAGAACTTAGTGCAGCCTATTTTACAATGAAGGTGGTGAAACACATGAATAGCTTGCCCAGAGAGGTTGAAGATGCTCCATCCCTGGAAACATTCAAGGTCAGGTTGGATGAGGCCTGATCTAGTTGAGCATGCAAGGGGTTGGACCAGATGACCTTTAAACATCCCTTCCAACCCAAACAACTGATGATGCTATGATAATTAATTCTCTTCACAGAATCACTATCTGGCCTTCCATTTCTTCCCATGTTCATCTAAAGTTGCATATGAGATGTCTATATCCAAAACACATACTCCTCCCAAAACCAAGCCCAAAAACTTAAGTCTGACAAATGAAGGCTCCCTTCAATCCAGGCAAATTTCTGAGCACACAGAAAATGTACATTTCAGATTTTAAAAAACCACAACACTTCTACTGTGTCATTTGTACTTGAAGTGACTGCAAAGAGCTGAAGTGAGTTATTAATAAGGATCCCTGCTGTTGTTTCAATCACTAATTTATCACCTTCACATCTAAGTAGAAGGAGGTCAGGCTGCAGAGAGGAAACAATTCATTCAAGGTGGCATTTCTTCTGCAGTCAGCTGCTGAAAAAAAATTAGTAATTTCTACTTACTTAATGACTATCTATCGTGGTAGCATGATCCTGTTCATTCATGTTCACAGTAAAACATGCTGCTCAAAACATATTCTTCAGAGAATGCACTGTCTAATTTGACTGACCATTTTTCCTCAGTCAAGTGTCCAACTCCTTCCACTAAGTATATTCCATATCTTTTATTTTATCATTTGTACAGGTTTATGGAATTTCATAATTTATATTACTGTTAGAGTTTGTCACGTGAACCATGACTTAAAATACTAGGTTAGCTGTATTTACTTACTAGTTCTGCTCTGATAATTACAATGAAAGATGACCAATATTTTTATATCACTGATGGATACAATAGTCAGTAATCAATCACAGCGCTAGCTGTATAAAGGAATTGAAAGATGAAATTCTGGAGATTTAAAATGTAATGCTGAATTGAGACATAGTACATTGCCTGTTTTCCTAATGAAGTGGAAATAGTTAATCCCTCAAAGTATAGCACATGGTGGCATACTCCTCTTCAAAATATTTCAAGAGTCTTTCAAATTTTTCACTCAATACCAATGAAATTTGCAAAACTCCCCCTGACAAGCTTGCGGATTTTTTGTTTTCCACAAATGGTGGCCAGCAAAGGAGAAGCTCTCCATAGTCACTTAACTAATTTGCTCCACTTCCCCCCCCCCCCCCCCCCCCCCCCCCCCCCCTCCCTCTCCTTTCTTTTATTCCTCTTCCTGTCTGTCAAGAACTA